>JAJGOT010000730.1:230000-303797 GCA_022457155.1 Cladopsammia gracilis
TTCCATAGTTATGGAAACTCTATGGAATATTACTTATGGAGGACGCATAGCAAGTTTTCTGTTTATCTTATGAAGCAAGTGCTCAAAATAATTTTCCATGTTTCCATAGAATTCTAGTAAATAGTTTGCGACCAATCAGTGCACGTAGTCCTCGCTTATTTTGTAATACGAAATACAAAACACTTCGCGTGTACTTAGAAGATATGGTAACATGAGTGAAAGTTTAGGGAAGGAAAAAAAGAAACGAGGAAACGCGATCGGAGCTGAGTGTTTTTACAACTGTTTCGCGTGCTCATCACGCCTCATATCCAGGCCTTGCTCCTTGCTCTCACGCGGTGCATGGGGTGTTGTGGGATGGAACCGTCCCAAGACTCCCCGCGCTCCTGTTTCCCCGCGCTATGCCGCCTTCTGGGACGAGGCAGTTTGTCCTCATAGACTTCGCCCAAGGTAACACCCTGCTTAAATCGATTTTCCTTCAGAGCAATATCATCATGATAGTGACTTTGACCATATGGATGACGTGACGGGACTTGCCAGCTGCGCCAAGATGAGGTTGTTTGCGTCATGCAGCACTGACGGCTCCGTGAGGATCTGGGACGAATCCAACAAACTTCTACGCGTGATAAAGTTGAACGCTACTCCCACCAGCATTAGTTTTTACAGTCAGAAAGGAGACCTGCTAGTGGGAATTGGGAAACATCTACACAAGATAAACTATGCCACTTGTAAGTAACGGACTTGTTGTTCAATTAGTAGAGTGAACTACGATTGTGGCTTAATCACTCTAAGATGGTGGTACGTTCTTGGTGTTGGAGGTGTTGCGATCCCCAAGTAAGGAAAAAACAACAGATTCAAAAGACAAACAATACCCCAAACCTCATCCAAAATGCTGACAACCAGAGGAAATAAGTCAAATTATTTTCTCTTGCTGACGAACAATGGCTTCCGTGGTGTAATGTTAGATGCACACATACCGACTCTATATTTCATTTTGAAAATTTAATGTAGGTCTAAGAAACTGGCAGGCAAAGGGTTTAGTGGACCCTATGTCCGATCAGAGAAGCTGTACGAAAAATCAACTTAGTGTGGATTCGAACCCACGCAATTTTCGCCTTTTTTCTCTTTTCCAGTTGAAGAAGTCCTCACAACACACCAACCTAAAATTTGCGCAAACACGCAAAAAATCAAATCCCTGAGCACTTTAACTGCCGGTTTGAATTCTTATGTTTCCCGCTTTTAGTTTCCTGGCTGGTTTTCCAAATTTATTTAGCCAAAAAAAGAAAAAGAAATTTCAACAACTCAAATGTACGTGAAATGTTCGGAAATTTTTTTTGGCTGGAAATCCAACGTGCAGAATCGCATCTAAAAGTTGTCCAAACAAATTAAACCTTTTATAGTGACTGTGACCTTTAAATGCCATTTATTTTTTAGACATACCCCAGTCGTATATTTTCCGAATGGTGGCGATGGATTTCCGTCGAGTGACTTCGGAAGCACCAATCGATGTTGACTCGGACATCATGGCCGGTCTAACGCCCGAGGAATGTCAGCGTATGAACAGAGTCAAGTCGTCTCTACACAAGTACAGTCGGTTTAAAGACAGACTGCCACAGGATGAAATGGACGAGAAAATACAGGAGGAGGAAAGGAGAACCCAGGTAAGGACATTTGTCATTTCATACATCCCCCTCTCCCCCCCCCCCCCCCCACCCCCCGCGCCCAAATGACGTCATAAAATTCAAAATGGCGGCGCGCGGGAAGTTTGAATTGTTATTAAAATAGTTGAAATTTAGACGTTATTTGCAACAATTTAACGTCAATTTGTTATAACAATGGAGTTTCCCTTTAAGTAATGATCCGCATAAGAAGGAAAGTGCCGAACGGCAGTGCATGATGGAATGCCAACTTTTTTCATTGTTACAACTAGTGATCTTATTCGCCTAGACTCAAAAACTGCTAAAAAGTTACGGTTTAAGGTACATTTTGTCTAATGTTTTTAAGGTTTCAAATAATTTGAGACCCAATCGCACAACATGCAATTTTTAAAAGATATTGTATTTGGGGAACTTCATCAAATAAGCAAAATTATTAGCTATTGCCTTCTGCTATTCTGATTGGGTAAGCACAAACATTTCCTAAAATCTATTTGACGCAAATGGATTTTCTTTATTTTTATACTGAAATATAATTATGAACCATCAGCCCCTCCTCTCTCCTTGAAATCAAAGGTATTCTATCCATCGTGGGAAAGAGCTAATGCGGCAGAACAAGAGAACATAAAGCTCTCTTGGGCAGAACAATGAAGTTCACGTTAGTTCTTATGTGGAGCATTACTTAAAGAAATTGAGCTAAAAGTCACAGTTGCTAAAATGGAAACTTGATCATCCGAAACAAGTCAGGCACAGTGAAACCACTTTTTTGTTATAAGTTTGTGATTAATACAAGCGAACTCAATCTATACTCGTTTTCCTCCTAGGCCTTCGCCAAAATGCAAGAACGTGAGAACGAACTCCGTAAACTTCGCGATGGAAAGTACGAATTTAACCGAAAACGACAAAGCATCGACCTCGACACAGTTCGCGGGGAGGCGTTTAAAAGATACTTGGAAATCTTCTACAAACGCCCGTGTATCGACATTCCAGACGACAACTTGGAGGACGAAGAAGGTTACGAAGAGGAAGAGGAACCTTATGCAGCCGACAGAGGAAATGGATTTTTCTCGATAAGCAGACAGTCAACAAGATCCAAGAAAGGCCAGCCTGCCTCACCTGAGAAACCTACTCCGAAAGAAGCGATCATGAGTCTATCCATGTCTGAGTTTGAGCCCATACAATTACAAGAAGATGCTAGAGACACGCCGGCATTGCCTCCAACTAAAGAACAGGATGAATTGTTCAGGTAAGCTAGTCGATAACTTGGCCTGTGACCCTCTTTTTCAAAGCAAGGCCAGATGCTAACGTTCTCGGGTTAAGGAACGGTAAATGAACGGTAAAGCGAATGCTGCACGGTTCAACATCGTTCAACATTTGTTGTTATACTTCCCAACTTAAACGCCGTTTTTGATTAAATAAGAACTCCCAAAGGCGAACAAAACTCACTAAATCCCTAGGGAAACAACAACTTGAACTTTCGACTCGCACGTGATCAGGTCGTGCGCGCCTTGAAACCGCGACAAATTTGTGAGCCAATTTCAAACCGAGGCCAAGTGCAAAACCATTCATTAGACATTCATATGGATATAAGTTATATTTGCATGTGAAAGAAAACTCATGTTCGTATGAATGGTTTTGCATTTGGCCTCGGTTTGAAAGGAGGCTAAGAGCAACTCGGAAATGGGTTATTAACTTGACACCGATATCATTTTTTTCTATTTCTGAGTTGGGAGGTATAACAAAACGCTTAATGACTGGCCCCACGGGAAACAGTTCGCCGCGGGGAACATTGAGGGTCTCGGGGAAACAAAACTCACTGTTTCCCTTGAGGCCAGTCATTAAGTTGCTTATTGCTCAACAAATGCTGAACGATGTTGCAACTTGTTGAATGAGTTGGAAAAAATTAACTTTGCTGTCGTCGTTCAAGAAGTTACAACAACATGTTGAATGGTATATTTAAAAATTCAACATAACATAGTACAGTGTTGAACAGCAGTCCCCAACATCTGGACCCAGTTGTTCAAAGAGTGGATAGCGCTATCCACCGGGTAAATCACTATCCAGTAGATAAACGTTAACAAAACCCACTGCGCTATCCACCGGATAGTGATTTATCCGTTCGATGGTGCTATCCACGTTTTGAGCAATTCGGTCCTGTTGATTAACTAATGTTGAACCGTGTTTTACGTCATAAGCTGACGTCCGATCTCATTCTCATAGGTGTATGCTAAGCGCCATAAGACACGTGATATGTCACGGGATATAAGTCTCTTCCTTTTAGTTTTGGAAAAATGACACTTGCAAGTTTGTTATTAATATTCCTTTTATCGATTGTAAGATTTTCCGCTTCACAGAAATTGATTGGGTCGCATCGTTTGTAGTTTATCCTTTTTCCTCGTCAACATTTCTTCAAGTCATTTACTTGTATTACACTTGATCGCGATTCCAAATAATAATTTGCACGGCCAATGAATGTTGCATTATTGTTTTATTTTTAAAAGGTCTGGACGCCCTTCCACCAGGGAAACAGAAAGCGAATTATTCTCACACGTGGAGACAAGTTCCAGGGTTTCTCAGTCAGCGCCCCTCCACAAACGAGACTTCCGAGGCCATCCGATTGAACCGCCACTCGTGAATATGGACCGCGATCGATATATAGTCGACGTGCCGAAGTCAAATCGGTATCCGTCGCCGAGTCATTCTCGTCAGGTGGTATCGCAGAGGCTCTCACGATTGGCTTCTCGTCAAACTGCTGATGATGACGACGAAGATATGTTCGTTATTGCTCCCGATGGGTTTATTCCGAACTCCGTTGTTGTCGCCATGTTTAAGGATTTAAGGGAAGAGCGCAAGGAGGAGGCGGATATATGGAAACCACCTCAGCTTACAGCAGAACAACTGGCTGAACTGGAGAGCAGAAAAAAGGTAGCTGAAAGAGTTTGAAAGTTAAAATTTGTATTTCTATTTTGTTCCACCGACCCCACCCCCGTGCGTCCATCCCCATCCTCCCTTCCCTCCAACGCCGTCCCCATGGGTAAGGCAGGTGACCATTGCATATCGTGGGCTTAATCTTCACACGCCGATCGACCGAGTGAAAGTTAACATATTTTCCCCGTATGCTACAACTCGTTTACGAGTTGAAAATGATGGCGAACGCTACCATAGCAAAATACTTCTCTGTAGCTTTCATCAAACGGTCATATTTAAAGTGCATATGAAATGAAATTTTCGACCCGTTTTTTATACTAAATTTTTTAAGATTGAACTAGTGAGCAGCACGTCTGCGAAATCTTAGAGTTGTAAAACGATTTGTTTTCTCCTACGCGTTTCGTGTGACTAACGCACACTTCGTCAGGGTGTTTTACAATACAACATAAGTGACCTGTATATATACCTACATAAGAGACTAAATAAATTTTACATTACATAAAACCGCACCTACTAGAGCGGATTTGCGTGTAGGAAACACGCGAGGGTGTGCAAGGCGCGACATATTTCGTGCGTGACATAACTTTTGGGGTCCACAGTTTTAGCTTTGGGCCAACTTTGAGGTAAGGAAAAAAATGGAGTGCGCGCTTGACCATAACTTAAATTGGAAAATTATGAATCAATGGAACATGGGCTTCAATTTTTTAGTATAAAAAACGGGTCGCAAATTTCATTTCATAGGCACTTTAAGGAACAATCTAGGAATCAAGATGGCGTTTCAATCTCCTTTGCTTTTGCTTTCCTCAGTAATCCGTAGCAAAACGATAAATCTTTTTGTCTCATTTCCTTTTTGACAGAAACTTCCACAACGCGAGAGTCCGGCACGCGAGAGTCCGAAAGCAAAGAAGGACAAGAAGTCGAAGTTCGCTGATCAGCTCTGGCTTGCTTTACGAGATATCCCCACACCAGAGCTTTTCGACGATAATGAACTCATGAAATCCCCAACTCCTACACCGCCCCCGTCCCTTCCCCCCGCAAATGAGCCATCACCCCCGATGCCCCCCTCCCCAAAGAAGCCACTTCGGCCGATTGAGAAATTGGTGACAAGACCAAAACCACCAACTCCAAAACCGTAAGTCAACTATAATCTATAGAGCATAGACTCCTCTAAAACATAGACTCATCTACAGACGCAATGTTGTAGCCCGTGAATCCCCTTTACAGGATAATAAACGGCACTAGAGGAAAGTACTACGTAATTTGAAAATTGCTTTAACAATTAAATAGCGAATCGGATTAAAAGCGAATCTATATGTTATTAAACCACACAACGTACTAATTGTAGCTAAAACCAAACTAAAAAATAAATAACAATAATAAAAATTGGTTACAGGTACAAAAGGCAATAACTAAAGAAGAATTAAATATGAAATATGAAATAGCATTTAAAATTCTTTTAATTTAACGTCAAAATCATAAACTGTAATTTTTATTAAAGAACACAGCTGTCCAGAGTTAACCTTAATCAAAGTGCTTGGTCGTCTTCTTCTAATCAACCAAAGAACTGGGAACTTTACAAACGAAAGGCAAAAGAAGTTATTGATGAAAACAGAGAAGCGGGGTCGAATACTCCTTCGTCGCTTGTCATTGATATGATCTCGCTTGGAAACGAAGCTGTTCAGCTAGATATGACAGCGTTTAAAGAAAGGTATAAACATAATTATAAAGTTTAAACCATTTACTAAACGAACTTTTGTATTTTATTAAACACGAAGACAACTAAATAAAACATGCTTTTTTATCTGTTCATGTTCCACTAAAACAAAAGAAATGTGATGAAACATTCACGGAAAATGCATTTCTCATTTCGCCTTTTCGCCTTGTAGCACAGAAATCCTCTTGCGCCACTCCAGTTCACCTTAGCCCATTCATCTTAAAAGTAACACGAGTTTTGATAATCATAAAATAAAGCCGACTGGTTCAGTCTTCAGTCTCCATATTTCCTTCCTTCCTTCCTGTTCCTTCCTTCCTTTACTTTGTTTGTTTGTGTTTTTTCTTTACCTCTGAACGGTGTTCCTTCATGAGATTTTATATCTTCTTTTCTTGCTATTCTACTTAAACATTCACTTCTTATTTCCTCTCTTTCCTTGTCACTATTTCATATACTTTAACTATCCCTTCTGCTTTAGTTGTAGAAGCGAAAACGTGATCGCCAAAAACACCAATGTTTGTGGCGCCGACACTTTGGATGCTACTATCTCCTCAACTTCACAAACAAACAAAGTTCATTTTCACGTCGCGAGTTTATTCGATTCCTTGGCGACTTATTCTTCCACTTGCAATAATAATTCGCAGAGCAGGAGATCATCAGCTTCCATAAGCCCTGTAGAAGAACTGCTTGAAAGAATAACGAGCTTAACGGAGAACTCTCAGCCTCGCTTCTTTAAAACTCCCTATAGTTTGCGAGGTGTTGTTCTTTGTAATGTGGATTTAGCAAGTACAAACACCACAGTTTTGAAGAAAGGGAATTCTTCTCTGTCTCCTCAACTAACAAACTTGTTTCCTGGTTTTAGTTGTCTTTCTCCTTTGAACAGGTACTTACATCTATGTAAGTTTTAATTCTTTGTCTGTGTTCCTAACATTCACCAGATTACATTTCTCGTGTCTCTTCTTTTGGTCCAAGTTTTCAGTCTCTTTTCACATAGTAACATACTAACTGGACATACATGTTTTAAAATTATTAACTTATCTTAATTAAAGTTTGATCTATTTATTAAATAATATAATATCCTATTAAGCCTCTCATTATCCTTATTTCATAGTTTACAATTGATTATAATGATAAAACGCTTACCTTTTTTGTGTTAAGGTTTTGTTTAAGCCTTCTTTAGTTAATAATAAATTTGCAAAAATGAAAATACTATTCAGAACAACCATATGTTTTTGATATAACAAACATTTCGTTAAGCACCAAAACAGTTTTCACTGCCAAACACCTCGCTATTCCGGACACCCCGCTAGTACGGGCAGCAGCTAAATCCCCGGCAAAAGTTACAGATGTTTGACTGAAACAAACTCCCTTTTGCGGAATCTCGCTATAACGAACATTTTATTCAGCACCAACGTCACAATACTATTGTTTTACTCTCGTTATGACTGACATCGAGCGGCACCTTTCAACAATTACACATAATTGAAATCTTTTTTTGTGTCATCGCCTATGTCTTTTTGGTTGGATTTACGCTTCTTTTGTTGGCCATAGCGAGATTCCGCAAAGCGGGAGTTTGCTTCAGTCAGACATCTGTAACTTTTGCCGGGGATTTAGCTGCTGTCCGTACTATCGGCTGGGGTGTCCGTAATAGCGAGGTGTCCGCAAGGCGGGAGTTCACTGTATTCAGGGTCAATTTTTATTTCTCATATTGAGGTTAACAACCGTCTGAGAAATAACTGGTTGCAAAACGTTTATTCGTTACATTGCTCAGCAGTCGTTAAACTTTTCCTTCTTCTTTTCCTAGCTTCTAACGTTTCTCTTTTCTTTACAATTTACAGACCACCCTCCCCTCCCAAGGAACCAACTCCAACTCCCCCACCCCCTCCCCCTCCCACTCCATTACCGTCGTTTATCACCCAATTCAAAGGGACTCTGTGGTTTGAAAACGTTTTTCCTGATGCAAATTCAGAGGTAAGGACCGAGCATGTTTAAATGTTATTTTTTTTCTTTCTCTGCATACCCTTGCACCATAAACTTCTTATCGTCAAGTGTGACGTCACAAAGACCTAAATTTGTAAAATTGTGGGGTTTTCGGAAAGAGCATGATAAAACTTGTCCACTTGCCAAAAAAACCGTTTTGAACAGAGCAAAATTTAGAAGGGTTTGTATGGAGTCATCAGACTAGGGCTGCAAAGATACATTTTCTTACGATACGATACATATCTCGATACAAGCTAGTACACGATACGATGCACGATACGATATATCATTACATACATTTTCCCACCAACACGGGAAGACATTTTGCAACGAACCGCATGTTTTTCCTGTGGGCGTGCGAGACTGTGTCAGCTGACAACTAATTATGAAAAATATGTGGCGGAAGCATGCGATGCTCTACGAAGCAAGGATGGAACTTTCTTGTCCCTTTGTTTAATAAATAGCTATAAAAAGGCTTGGACTTGGGTAAGGAGTCATTTAAGACAGTAATTTCCGAATGTTGATGAAGAATCATAATATAATATCGCGATATGTTGTTCAAATTTCGATATTCGTATCGTTACAAAAAATATCGCGGTTCATCGGTGCACCGGTGTATCGTTGCAGCACTACGTCAGACAACAACAACAGCAATAATTTATTAAGTAACAATCCGTGTAAGAAGTAGGCAACCAAATACACGGAATGCAGAAAGGTGTGAATTGTGCTATTGTTGAAACCGTCCACCTCATTAGCTAAAACATGAAAATCTACCATAACTTCATTAGGCAGCGTATTTATTTATCTCAGGTTACTAACTGATTCCCTTTTAGTGAAAACTATTGTGATTTTTAATGCAACAAAAATTCTATGTGGGGAACATGGAAAATTAGAAGTCTTTCTTGGCCATTGTTTTGGAGTCTCACGATTGGATGAAATCTTGTAACACAAAAGAAACATCGCTTTAAAATAAAGTTTCAGTAAATTTTATTTCAAACCCATGTTGTCCATAGGTTGACGTATTCTCAGTACGAAAATCTAAACATTCTTATGTGGGGAAAGCGAAATGCAGCGGAACAATAAAAAATTGCCTACTTCTTACACGGATTGATACTTAACAATAATCAAAATAGAACAATATTGATTGTCCCGCAAATAGCTACGAAGCTAATTTAGGCGGGGCAAGGCAAAAGCAATAACATAACTTACAAAAAGAAAACTGAGAAAATTACAGCAGAAAACACTGTTCAAGACATTTCGCTATGATTACACATAAATTTTATTATAATTCAACACATTGATACACTGCCCAAATATGGTCAAAAAGTTCTCGATATACGCTGTCTACATGATGTATATCCCGATGGAGGTAAATTTCGCATTTTGACAAGAGAATGCAAAAATGACGGACCGGCCTCGATGTTTTTTCTTCAAACTGTGCTTTGTTATCAATGTGTTGAATTATAAAACTATTATTGCGCTCAAGCTTGCGTGATATCGCCTAATTTTAGCCGACTCGGCCTACGGCCTCGTCCGCTAAGAATTAGACGATATCACGCGCGCTTTCGCGCTATAATAGTTAATGATCAGAGCATGAAAGTGCCAATATCTCGTCCCCAAACTACAATAAGAGGCTGGTTTTTAACCCGTGAATACGCGCATGTGTAATGAGCGGGTTATCGGTAACGGCGACAGATATGCAAATGAGCACTCGCTCACTCGCTCACTCGCTCGCAACTTCCATCAGCTGTAAACTTCGTGACGTTATGTTTGTTACGAATGCGTTTTTTAACAAGAATAACGTGAATCCAGGGATGATAATAACTAAATTGTTATAAACGAATATAAACAACAATAAGCTGAAAGATGTTTCGCATTTGGAGTCTTTAATGCAACGTTAAAATCGATCTAAAAGGATTTTTCAATCGAGACACGCGTTTTGATGCGTATCTACCGTGAAGTTATTAAAATTATCCCGTTCCAAGCCAGTGATTACGGTGGCCGAATGGTGTAAAGCGCGGAATGACAGCTGAAAGGCCCCAGGTTCAAGTCTCGCTCGTGCCGTCTTTTTTTTCTTCTTTCTTCTTCGGACTGAACATTATAAAGTGATGTACCGTATTTTTCTTTTTGCGTTTGTCAAAAATCCTTACGTTTAAATTTAAAAAAGTATTGAACCGTGTCAGTGTGAAAACATGAGCTTACCGCAATAGTGCGTTACCCGTTAGCATTTCTTATTCACGGGTTGGTTCTCAGGAGCCTTTGATTGGCAAGTGGGCATTTTTCGTCACACTCTTTCCGAAAATCTCATCAAATCCCATATCTCACAAATTAAGTTTTTTGTGACGTCATCACTTATATAGGCACTTATAGATCAAAGTACGAGTACGATTTTCTCATTCAAACCAGTCTCCATACCAGAGCCCTTGGTTTTTCCATGTTGCCGATCAGTAGAGACTGAGAATGAAATTTGTCTGAGACGTAATAATTTAACTCACTTACACTGCGTTTGGAAGGTGTTAATCGTACTCCGATGAAAGGTTCTCAGTGTCTTCGAGAGAGAAATTGGGAAGCTTTACTTGGAGTTAAATCCAAGATTTAAGCCACGAAAGTCCCAAATAGAACAAGTTACTAGCTAGCAGGGTCTGGTTTGAAAGCTGTTAAATGTTAAATCTTGATTTACAAATTTACCAATGTTTCAATCGTCTTATCATTGTTAATTTTATATCATACTTAAAGATTAACCTATTAAAAAAGCTATCTTTAAAACGTTCTGTGTTCATATTTGGTTTTAAGCTGGTTCTGTTTCTAAAATAAGATGGCCCCGGCAAATTGCGCAAATCGTTGTTGATATTTTATCAAACCGAGTTTCACGTTGACGCTTTTTCAAGATGAATTTTCTCCGGGCGCAGAAAACAGCTTAAGACTATAACCACTGCATGTACTTTGTCCCGATTTTCACTCAAATTCTTATAAAAGCATGCTTATTGACACCCACTTTACGGTTTTATTAACCGTTGTTACTGTTCATTTGCAGTCGTTTCCGAAGCCATGGACAGCAGACAACTTTGTAGAACTCTTGCTGCGTCTGATTCAAAAGACACCTGATCACGAGATAAAAACACAGCTATGTGCAGTACGTATATTCAGTACAATAGTCTAGTCGCTCACTCTCAGACACTTAAGCGCTTTTCGATTGAGTAATTCGTGATTGCTTTGGTTTTTCATAATGCTACGCTTTGTGATTGGTTAAAAAATCTCGCGCCACCTTCTCGACCAATCAGAAGCGCAACCAAAGCCAATTGTGAGATGCTCGCACGCGTTTTCCCGCCATTAGTGCCGGCTACATGTATTTGCTTCGAGCTCTGATTGGTTAATTGGATTGTGTACGTCTGTTTTGATTGACCTGAGTGATTACTTTGGTTTTGGTTTCACTTCCCCTCCGGATGGGGGCACCAGTTCCCCCCCCCCCCAATCCCCCTCCCCCATAGCTACATATGAGAACATTTTAACACTGAACACCCAAATAAGGATATTTGGATTCCTTTGCAAAACCACTGAGCGCTCGTTGCAAAACCGCCTTTAAGTTTTTAACGGATGTAATGTTTTGTAGGCAATCATGTTGTTACATCGCCAAGAAGGACTGAGTCGAGAAACGTGCGGAAAGGCCAACCGCACCATGATAGCAGAACTGAATATCCCGGATGCCCCAACTGCGCATGGCTCGACCCAAGCCAAGCAGTTTTTACGCGTGGCTTTACAGCTGTCACACACCATGAGGATATATGAAGTGTCTTTTGTAGCTGAATTAATGGCGCAGTTTATTGATGGAGATGAAGAAATTAGGTACATTTAAACTGAGGAATTCTATATTTGTTGTCTCAGTATTTTCAGGCCCCGGTTGTTCAAAAGATGGATAGCGCTATCCACCGGATAAATCACTATCCAGTGGATAACACAATTGGTTTTGTTAATGCTTAGCGCTATCCACCTTTTGAACAACCGGGGCCAGATGTACAATAAGCGGCACATATGTCTTAATGTCTCCACTACTTTTGTGGGTTGTTGTTGCTTGAACGTTCCTTAGGGTAAACTTTGACTTAATTACCCGGGCTTTATTAATTTTACGATGTACTTCTTTCACGCCAATTTTGGCAAATATACGTTCTATTTATACCTTCTAAAGCTTGCGTTTTACGGGCGAAATGTTTTGCTCTTAGAATAAAGGTCGTTTCGCTTATGTCATGAGCGTTGAACACAAACCAATTTGCGTTGTCCATAAGCATAACCACATGAAGTATTTCCAGTCATTGGATGTTCCACTTCTACTTTTTAATAAGGAAAAGAAGTTAAAAAGAAAAAAAATGTTTGCTTGGTTTTACCTTCCTGTTTCTGTGTTTCGTGGCAACAGTTATGTCGTTTAAACACAAAGTCTTGGTTCTTCGCAAAACCATGTAGTTAATCCTTATTTATTGCATACTCTACAGCGGTTTTCAGTTGACTGTGGAAAGTAATTCGCGATTACTTTGGTTTTGCATTAGGGCCTGGTCGCACTACAGTCAAAAACAAAAATTAGCCCGTGCAAGAATTTCCATGAATTTGAAACCGCAAACGGAAGTTTAAAAAAATTGAGAACATTTTAGGGTCGCACTGTCCGTCCATAAAAGTATACGCGTAATGACATATAAACAAAAACATTCCACAAAATGCGTGTCCATCCGGAAGCGGTTTCAATTTGTTTTCCTCGATTTTTTTCAAAATCAGCCTGCCCCAACCATGCACTATGGCGTCTTTGAAGTTTAGCCGGAATTTCCAATTTTTTTTTTCAAATTTGCGAAACATTAGGAAACTTGATGTGATGACAGATATTTATCTTAAACAAAGACAAATTTGATCAAAATTTCCCTATTGTGACCTTACTACGCTTTGTGGTTGGTAAAAAATACTCACGCCACTTCAGTTCTCAGTCAATCAGAAGCAAAATCGAAACCAGTTGTCTGTATACGTTGTGATTGAGCCTATTTATTGGTTTTACGATATTCAATTAAAAACCGCTTAAAAGGATTGAACGGTTACTGCTCGCGAAGATCTTTAGCAACTACTTGAGTAAATTGGTGCCTATTTTCTCTCTTTGCAGGGATTTTGTCCGGGAGTTGTTAGTATCAATCGGAGTCCCAGATACGGCTGATTACTTTGCTAAAGAACTAGACCTGTTCGATACCACGGTTCGTATACTTATGAAGGACAAACTGTCCTTTTTCGGTAGGACTGGCAGAATATTTTAAAACTTATTTTCTGTTTTGTTTTGCACAATTCAGGGAATTCCAGAAAACAGAAGAAAGACACATGTAAAGGATATGTGTGTTCAGTGGCTGTACAAGTGGCTTGATCAGTTCAGACAACACATTCGATCTTTGGCAGGCAAAATCAGCCGCGCGCAAGCGGGCAGTGTTGTCAAGTAAGTTTGATACCTCAAGTTTCATATGATTGCCATATGATTGCCAAAGTTCCCGGACGATCGTAAATCGCTCGGCAAAGTCTCTTTCATACTTACTATGAAGCCTCCTTTTTCTTATACATAATTAATTAACTTGTTAGCTTTTTTCTCCTGTTACATAGAGGAACTAAGACGCCGAAGACGCCAAGCTCGATCAAGGGAATCTTGAAAACGGACAGAGGAAACAAACAGGCGAGTAATAACACTTACTGAACTAGCCAATTCGACACATGTTAGGTGCTAGAGGAGCTTTGGGTCCAAACTGCCCAAAATTAAACTAAGTATCTTGTCATACTCGAAATGCTCATAGAACACTTAGAGGAAGATGTCAAGTGAATTTTTTAGCGAGTTTTCCAAGACACAAGGCTTGAGAAAAAAATTGGGCCAATTTTTGCAAGTTGCGATCAATTTCCATCGTTACCATCTTTTTGAACAAAACTGGAGGATTATTTTTGGCTTTCTTTAAATTGAAATAAGTTAGTAGAGGAGTGATCACTGTTTTTTTTTTTTCGATTTGTGTCTTAAATTTTATTGTTTTAATATCAACAGAGGACAACGTCAGAGATGTCCAAACCGTCGAGCAGTAAGTGTAATCCTTGTTGCTTTCCCGATATTATGTTTTACATTCTTTTCATCTTTCCTCTGCCTTTTCCTTCGCTCTTATCGTTATTTCTCCAGAGCCGAGTTGTTCAAAGCCTGATTAGCACTAATCTGGATTAACTGTCAACAGAACTTATGAGTTGTCATGGTAATTAACCCTATATTAGCGCTAATCGTCCTTCGAACAACTCGGCCCAGGTCTTAACTTATTTATCGTCCCATTCCTTTTCAGTCTCGTTTGACGTTGAGGCTCTGGGAGGCAAAGCCGCTGACAAAGTAACGCCTGCAGAAGCGATCAACTACTTCTGTGAGATCAGAATGGAGGAGGAACTGGAACGAGCACGCATGCGCAGTCGCGAGAAGACTCATGTCCAGGCCCAAGACAATTTCAGGAACTCGGTTCTCGTCCTTCCAAAAATTCATAGGTATGTGTCGTTCTTTAGCATTGAGTGTTAATTCTTAGACAAAATTGTTGTTAAACTGATGGGAGGTAGGAAAGGAGCTATGCCTCCTGTGCATTAATCCTTACACTCCAAGATTATCAAACCTTTATTTGTGCAATACGCTTCTTCCTCTTGAGTCTGTGGATAACATCCTAAAGTGTGACCATTCAAATGAAACCATTGAGCAGTACTTTACTGTGGTACTGTTTATTATGCTGTACAAAGTGGTTGTAACTTTTGAGTCTGTGGATGAAATCCTAAAGTGTGACCATTCAAATGAAAGCTACTGAGCAGTACCTTCCTGTGGTGCTGATTATTATGCTGTACAAGGTGGTACTAATTTTTGAGTCTGTGGATGAAATCCTAAAGCGTGACCATTCAAATGAAAGCTATTGAGCAGTACTTTCCTGTGGTACTGTTTGTCTTTCCAGTCAGTATTTTACAAAATGAAATTTAGTATTTTTCAGGAATTTTGATGTAAACTACTCTTAGGAGAGAAAACGTTGGTGCAATACGTATAGGAAATTGTTATTATAGGGGACGAAGTATGTTCCCGATGGCAACATTGGAAATCCTCGAAAGAACATTATTTCATTCTCTTGCTCTTTTTGGAAACTTCTAGTTGTTTTGTGTTTTGGAGGTACGACTATAATGATGTTAATATAATATTTTCTTTTCTTTTAGTAAACAGACCTTGGCGCGGCTGGGTGAAACACACTGCAGTCATTGTCATCCAGAAAGAGAAACCTCTCTTGCACTAGGTAACCTCGCTCTGCCATTTTTGTTAACAGGGCAGCCAGGGCCTGGAGCTGTGTGGGTCTGAGGCTGCGCAGTGCAACTAATAATAATGTCCAGGGCCCGGTTGTTCGAAAGCCGATAAACTCTAATCCTGAATTAAAAGTTAACCGAGGATTCCATTTCTCTGTTTAAAAATGTTTTCAAAAGGTCATTTGTAGCTAGTTGTGAAGACAAGTTAAAGTCAAAACTGAAGGGCAGAAAACTTTGGAAAATTTTCAATTGTTGGGTTGTTTAACTGGATTCAAAATTGACGCTAATCCTGGGTTAGCTTAATCGTGCTTTGAACAATCCGGCCCAGACTGTAAAACTATTTAATTTTCTTTGTGTTTTCGTTCTTTATTCCAGCTTTCCCGCTGCCTGCAATTTACCAGACCCGTCGCAGTGTGGTGTTAAACAACATGATCCTTCATCTAAAAACCCTGACGCTGAATCCATTTCCTGACGAAGACGATTTAGCAGTGTACGAGCCGGCTCAGCATTCCCAGCTACTAACTCTCCGGTCATCGCAGAAATATTTCTTCCCGGGCCAGTCTTATGTTAAACCAGCGGTAGAAACTGAAAGCCTTTCTGAACAGATAAGGAAGGTGTTGCTGTAGCCAAGGAGAAAAACCGCCTGCTAAATGCAATAAATGGCGACTGTTAAGAAGTCGAAGGTGGCACAGTTTAAAAGAAAGTTCAAAGGAAATAGAAAATGTTCAAGTTTGTAGTCCATAATAAAAGTACAACTCAGAAGCTTTAAAGTGGTCGCGCTTGAGGATTTCATTCAAGATCCAGAAGTTACAGCCACGTTAAACAAGTCAACTTTAGAGCAATGAAAAGAAATACACGGTTGGTATATCTATGAGATCTTGAACCGCTCTGTGGCGATCGGAGGCAATATTATTCATTTTAATTCGTTGAAAAAGAACACCAACCTCTGCAATACCTGTTCACTGTAAAGGGATATGGATTTCAATCCCTAAACTTCAGTCGTCTTAAAGACCGATTTATTTATTTTTAAGACTATCCGAAATGCTGACGCTGTCAAAAAGTATTTTTCCTTACTTTAATTAATTTTAAAAATGCTTTCGTCTGCACAAAAGTTAAAAACAGGACAATTCGGGCAGTTTTTCGGACCTTTTTACTGTCCTTTTTCAGGTATTAAAAGTTTTAAAAACAATATGGCGGATTAAACTGTTGATCCACCAGATCGGGCCATTATCGGTCGAAATCATTGTTAAGTTGTTACAATGAGACGTGAAAGTTTCAGAAGAACGAGATAATTAATTTTGTTATTTGTAAATATTTGGAGAGAATGTGTACAAAATTATTCTTTGAAATGTATATTGCATGCTAACTGGTGAAGTACCAGAAAAATGTAAATAAATAACCATTTTGTTAATAAATACACGTCCAAATGGTCAGAAATAAAACTATAATTTTGTATCTGCTCTTTTATTTTCTGTTTATCAGTTTGTTTGTTTGTTTGGTTGGTTGGTTGGTATTTGTGGATGGAGGACGTAGACTGAGTAAGAACAAACAGCATTTGGTAATAACATCTCTTGTGGACTGAACAAAATGGAAGATCAAAAGAAATAGAACAAGAAGAACAAAGAACAAAATAGAAGCTCTTCAAGTTTTTTTCTTTGAGTACGCAACATGCTGTGGAGTGAGTTCAGTCATTCATTCATTCCCGTCCATTTCAGAAATGGACGGGATTGAATTCTTGTCCCCAGGCCCTTACGTCAATTTCGCGCTCGTCCTTGAGAAGACGCCTGTTGCTCCAACATACTCTCCCTTAACAAGAAGCTACTAAATCTGAAGTTACTCTAGTACCCAGATCTTACTCGTGTTTGTACTGGGAGATCTGGGTACGAGATAAGGAGTTACTTAACACTGGTTTGGGGAGTTAGGCTTTGACGTAATCTGTACCTCATTATACAGCAGATTTGTTGAGTCATTCAGTACAGTCTTGGTTATTAACTACACTTTATTTTGACAACATTGTACTCACAGTATCCACTGACACTCAACTGTTAGGAAACGAAATAGCGGCTAAACCCAGTTAAAAACATTGATTTTCGTCTGACTGTGCGCTTGGCTTGAGCTTGGCATTAACGCTTGCACCGTTTGAGAGTTCCGTTGTTTTTATTGGCCAGATGAGATAAATCTACTATAGTTTTTGGACAGTCGTCATAAAACCACTTAATTTATTACTCTTTATTGAGTTACGTTTCATGAAACCGTCTCTTGCACACTGAGCCGTTTTGCTTCACATAACAAGTGCGGGGCGATCCAAAATGGCGGCTGAGTAGGATTGAGACCAGACGAAAGAGAAGCATCCCCAAAGTTTTTACGGGTTCAGCCTTCCTGTTCCTAATTTCTTTACGGAGACACAGCTTTTTAATTAATTACGAATACGCAACTACATGTACAACTGTTATCTGACTAGCAGGTACTTATGTTTACTACGAGAGAAAGAAGAAGCAAATATCTATATATCTTAAATTAATATGTACGTAACGTATTATCTCTGCTTGCGCTATATATGTATACAGCTGTTTCAATTAACGTTGTCGGGTGAAAGCCCAAAGCTCAAAGCCTACAAGTCAAAACCGAACGAGTAAACCGAGCGCCTGTTCCAGGCATGCAGATAGTTGGGAGCGGTGAATCGAAAAGAAACGGCGCGAATGAGCGATGCGACGAGCGGGAAAAACGTTTGATTTTGCGCCGCTCCCAACTATCTTGGCTTGTAGCTTTGAGTTTTCATCCGACAACGTTAATTGAAATAGCTGTATAAGATTAAAAAAAAAAACATGTTACCATCGCGCCAGGAGTATTATTGTAGCGGTGACCTATTTTGTTTTTAAAACCTTGTCTGAGCAGTACCAGACCGCGACGTTTCACCCCTACAAGTCACGAAGACTGATCAACCCCGTCCGCTTTTATGTGGGAGTCCTTGGATATTGCGCAATCTAACAGTTCCTGTTACTATTTTTGGGGGTAGTTAACATTATACATTTACACAAACGCAAGGTTTGCGGTGTGCATTTATACCTATTGTTGTGTCAGGCGTGGACAAAATTGACAACTAAAAGTATGGGCAAATGTGTGATTTTCAGAAAGTTGGGTTCGAAACTATGTTATCTAAAATATTTTTTCAGTAACATCTGAATTACTCGTCGGTAACGAAAAACGCTTTCTGAGACTTTTGTACAATTTTGGAATTAGCATCTGCTTAGACATTTTGTCAAATAGAGTCCTTCGTCTAATTCCCAATGTTTTTTTCATGGAAACGGTAAAAAGGAAGAAAAAAGCTTTAGCCCGAATAACACTGATTAATTAAAAATTGTACCAGCAGTATCCACTAAACGAGTAAAAGATCATGGGTTTATACAATATTGCAGGAGTTCCAGAATTTTGGTTTCAAGGCATGAAGGTAAGATTTTGTTTCGTCCTTTCTTGCTGATTTGGTTAAGAGTTTTTTTTGTTCTTCAATTTCCACTCTGTAATGTCCGCTTGTTGTTGAAAATCTTATGCTCGCTTTGCGTGATCCAGGTCGCGGAATCTGAGAAAAAAATATATATATATATAAATATATAACTCCAGGGATACTGTGAAACACATCTAAAGTCTTCGCCGAACTAAGGCGCAGCGGCAGCGCAAGTTAGCATACAGATTTGTCTTAGGTGCCGGTTTAATTAACCAGACTCGCGGCTAAAGTTGTTCAAAAATTTCAATAGAGACGCAGCAATGCATGCATCCTCGATCGCGAGCTGGGCTAGCATGCGCACTCTCCTCCAAAGAGTCTCTTCAAAAGTTATCATAAGTTTAATCTCCAACACCGTCTGCCTCAAATAACCGAAGACTTGGTAATTACTCAAATTGTGGCGAGTTTACTTGCCCATGTACGTAGTGGCGCTGTAAATTTGCTAACGTTAATTTCACGGATTCTTGCAGTTTTAATTGTTTTCATGGTGAACCCTATTCGGCTGGGGTGAAGGACACAAAGTGCCCGCGCTAGCTTTCAACATTCATAACTTTTTTAATAATTATGAAATCAATTGTCATCAACCTACGTGACTTTTCCTAAAATTTATCTGGCAATGATTTAGTATGACATTTTATTGTTCACGTGACTTGATGTTTCTATTACTGATCAGCCATGTTTTTTGAAATTTGCATTTTTTGTTCTTATAACTTTATCATTTTTACACCATTTAAGCATTTCTTTATTGAATTTGATTACTGTTGAGTCAATTTGGACGGTTTTATGAGATTCTGGAGAAATCCAAGATGGCGGATTCAAGATGGCGGCTGTGTAGAACGTATTATTAAGTTATGAAAAGCTGCAGCTTTATAAATAAGTTAATAATACCGGAATGTTATTTACTTACGGCTCCGGGGAGGGGCAGTTTAATGACCATCGGCCAGAATCAGTGTCTCCGAACTGAAGTAAACATGACATGTTACAATATAACAGAGGTTTATTTTATAATAATGAGATTATCAAAAATGTTTAAATAATATTTCTTTTTTTCGACTATTTAGTTTTAGTTGATTTAGTCTCAAAATTAAACAATATAATCGGCATTTAAAGTACATGCACGTATGTAAAAAAACGATGTTATTATCTAATTACAACATGACGTCAATGAAAAAAATTTCTTGTTTTCCAGTTAAATTACTCGTGAAGGATGGGTTGGTTTCGTAACACGAGCTCGTTCTCTCAAACGTTCTTGACACTTGTCATACTTGACAACAATGAAAACGCGGGGTCCTTATTCTTAAATATCTAATGATTCGAAAACTATTAGATATAATTTAATCAAAAATACAAAAAAAAAAAAATACAAAAATATTACTAAAACTGTTCAACTGATTTAACTTTTAACTTTGTGTAACTTTATTTTTAAGGACCACTACAGAAAATCACTTTTAAGTTAAATCTGCCACTATACTTGATTATTTTGCTTATATCGATTAACTTGTTAGTTATGTTTAAGCTAAAAATCCACAAAGCGTGATGATAAGCATAAACTTTAATAAATTATGCATTATATAATTAATAATTAAATAAAATTGGATATAAATAGCTGTTAAATAGTTAATATAACATTTAAGTAAATTTTATTCACTTTGTCAAGTTAAAGTTATTAGAATTTTCTTCTTTTTTCTTCCTAGCCTCATGCTCAACTATAACTATTGCACGAGTGAGCTTATCATAATATGTCAATCAACTTTCACTTTATCGCTTTTAGATTTATTTGGCTCTATACTTAACCGTTTGCATAGCCATGTTGTCTCCAGAAATCTTCACATCTGAAAAAGAAAAAGCGCGTTTGAGCATGTACTGTCTATACGAGCAATACTGATTTATCAGGATTTCAAACATCGAGAAGTGGATTGAAGAAACAAGGCGTTAGCAGAGATTTTTTCAGACTTCGAGGTGCTTGGATACCTATGAAACACTCTGTGGTTCTGGTCAATTATGTTTACTGATGGATGTGTTGACACCATTAGAATCGTGTTTTACTTTAAACCAAAACTAAAAAAAATTAGTACTGAGTAAGAAACGTATGGAATCTAGTCAGCAGAATTGCATAATGATTATGTTGATATCAGACCATACCTGACACACTGCGAATGGTCTTGGTCACAATAATGTCATCATCACCAGTCAAATTAGTTTCATGAGAATCCATCCGTTTCTTTTCCTGTGAAGGACAAGTTAAAGAGAAAAAGGAGAGAAAAAAATCGTGTATATTCCTGACAGACAGACAGACTGACTGGCAGACAGACAGACAGACAGACAGACCGACTGGCAGACAGACAGACTGACTGGCAGACAGACAGACAGACAGACAGACAGACTGACTGGCAGACAGACAGACAGAATGAGGCCCACGCCAGGGACGTCCTCTGATTCTACTCTTAGAACGGTTTTAACTTGAGTGTAACTAATTACTCTGCACGGCCAATCACAACAGACGCAGACAATCCAATGAGCCAATCAGAACTCAAAGAAAATGCATGTAGGCGCGCCTATCTAGCGCGGGAAAACGCGTGCGAACGAACCAGCAATTGGTTTTGGTTTTACTTCTGATTGGTTGAGAAAGTGGCGCGAGATTGTTTAGCCAATCACGAAAGCTAAATGCAAAAACAAAGAAAGTGTGAAATAACTTTCGACGCTCAATTGAAAACCGCTCTATTTGGAGTAAATATACTTACCCGACTGTGGTGTGAGGTGGACAGAGAGTGCTCAGGCAAACTCTTTGCCAAGGTTCTCTTTTCATGGAGCCTTTTGTATGCAACACGGACCTTGGAACAAAACAAAAACATGGTTCTTATTGATTTATACCATACTTCTCACCAATAACTTTAATGGTTAATTTATGGTTAATATGTCTATAAGGGTGTCAATGGGGGGTAAAACTTTTATGATTGACGTTAGAGAAAATAACATTTTGTAATCATTTGTCCATCGGATAATTCATGCTTAAGGACATCCACATCAACCTTGACGATGAACGATAAACATTACCCTCAGTTTTTGGTTACCGGTTAAATTTTCGTTCATTTGACCCTTAATGTTTCACCCTCCGTCAGCGGCTCACGGTAAATAAAACCTTCAGTTGTCGGTGGCAGTTAATAATTAAACCATTTGATGGCTGAATACAATGATCAATACCCCCCATCAACCTGAAAGCGGAAGTCAACAGTGTTGAGGCGCTAGGCAGCTGCGCGGTAAACAACTTATTTCATGATGACGTCACAGGGTTCGGTTTAAAACGCCGAGATCGGAGTGAGTCGTCGATCCCGACAATATTGTAGAAGTTGTCGTGGTGGTAACATAGACGTCAAGAGAGCACGATGATTGATTACATACCTCGGTGTTCCCAATGCAATGGAAAGCAAAAATGAAGAGTCCCTACAGCAAACACAAGTGGATAAAAATGTTAATTATATGATACGCAGTCATCTGTCATTTCGTCTTGATTATCAAGTGCGAAAGGAAGAACGTTCAACATGACGTGTGCGAAAAGAAATAAGAACGTGAAGAAGTAGAAAGAGAAAATGCTTTCAATCGACATTATTCTTCTCAGCATTCTCCAATGCATAACGCAATATAGTTTTGTTAATGCTTATCTACTGGATAGCGATTTATCCAGTGGACACTTTATCCATGCACTCTTTGAACACTCGGGCCAAGAAATTTAGGTTTAATCTCCTGCCTGAGTGTAGAAGCCAACTGCAACAAGCAATATTAAATAAAATTTAGGAAATAAATGTAAACTTTAATTTTAACCTGAAGAGAGTTGAGGATGGCAAACAGATACTGGAATACAATGGTTTCCTTATTGATCGCCATGATACCAAACACCCAGGTTAAACCCAGAAGCGGCAACAGTACAAGCATGCCTTTCACACCAGCCCTGAAGTGAGAAGTGAATAGTAAGGATATCAGTACATCCACGTTAGCTAACATGTTTGCCCTTATTAAATGTCAAACAGGCTAAAAGGTGTTGGTCTACAATCGAAATTCTCCTCGGTATTGCTCGGCAATCTTCGGACAATGATCAGTTCAACATTCGGACAGTATTCGGAGAATTTTCAAAAATCTTCGGAAATCTTCGTAAAATCTTTGGAAAATTGTTTAAAACTTTAGTAATGTATACATGGTAATTTTGCTCGTTTCCGCTTAATTACAGCGGGCTCACCTGACTTGCGAGGTGTTTCCAGGATTCTGTAGTGACGTCACCGAGGCTATGATCACCTTGATGACCATAATCATAACAACAAAGTTTATCTGACGAAGATAAAACATAATATCAGGAATTGTTTACGCGGGAATGGTCGAAGAAAGGCGAACAACTAACTTACCGTCATGATGATCAGGACCGGAGCAACAAAGGCCCAGATGAGGCCATCACTGATTGAAATCCAGCAGCTGAAAATTAAACATGTGACATGTTACATATAAGGTAAGTCTTCACAAGCCTAATGGTTTGCAACTGTCGGAGCTTAACCCGGTTTCTGTAGCATGAAGTGACTCATAGTATTAGTACTCCCCCCTGGATGGGATGCTAGTCTATTGCAGGGTTATCCCCCGGCATTATGTTGCCGGTACCTATTTATACACCTGGGTGGAGAGAGACAACGTGCAGCAAAGTTTCTTATCTAAATTAACAACACGACGGCAAAGACCAGGCTCGAACCACCGAAACTGCAGGTTGAAAGTCTGACGCGCTAACCGTCCGGCTGGACCACTGCCTCTCCACTACCCTGTTACATATAAGGGAGGTAGTGTTTAAATGTAGGACATCAAAATATGTTTCCGGGTAACCTTTGAAATCGAACTGCCTCTTAAAGTTCAACCCATTGTGGGAGGTGGGCAACAGCGTAGTAAGAGATAGCCTGTCAGGGTGAAGCCAACCTGTCGTTACGGTAGCTGTGAAGGTCTGGATGGAACCCTAAGAACGCTGGCAAATACCGGTCCTGGCATGCAAGTCTTCAGAGGGCCAGACAATCACTCACTCACACTTCTTATTGGCTTTATAAACTAGAGGCCTTAAGCGTCCCTTGATGCATATAAGAACTGGTTTTTTTTCTTAAATCGAACACGGATAGATATAAATCTATTGTTAGCGAGGTTCTGGTCATTTTTCAGTGTTAAAGAGTCTGACCCACCCAGTTTGCATTGTGCGCTTCTCTTATTGTTATGATACGGCTCTATTCCGTATTTGGGCAAGCATATCACCTCTTGCACGAGTGAATTTCTCATCTACAATACAGTATGGACTTTCGGGATCCCTGAAAATGGCGGATGAACCAATGTAGGCGCGCAATGTAAACTGGGTGGGTCAGATTCTTTAAATATAGTACATACGCGCGCTCATTGCCGTATCCACCCCAGCGAGAACAGGCAGAAATAAACACAATGGTCAGCGGTAAACCTATGAAATAAAAGAGTTCTTTTGTAAAATTTAAAAACCAACTTTAATTTATCTTCTTCCGAACAGTACAAAGGAATATAAAATAAATAAATTATTGTTTCAAATATTTTGCGAAAGTGCGAGGGAACTCCTAGTACAAAAAGAAAATCACAGGAAAAAAGTATGTCAATAATATTAAATCCTTGAAAAACACTGCAGTTATTATTGACATATTGTCATGTCTATTATTGCGTTAATCACGAATTGTCAAACAACTTAATTTTTGCGACAAGAGACGTCCAGCTTGGAAACAAGCAAACATATTACTCACCCCACCCAAGTGCGTAATAGTACTTCATCTTGGAGCCTTCACTAAACACCTCCACTACCTTGCTATACAGATGAATTCCCTCACATAGCATCCATGTGAATGCCGCTGTGTATAGATAGTGTAGGAACAGGGCCACGGCTTTACATGCAATCTGTAAACATCATGTCAAACAAATACAGGTTATTAGAACCTTTAGGCGAGAAAAATGCTCAACCGTATCATTACACAACTTTTTGCTGACAAATTGTCGATTTTAAGAGAGTCATATCTCCCAGACCTTTGTTTTTGAAAGTGATTTCAATAGCTCGCGGTTAAAGAGTGTCATAACGTATCATATTTGCACTCGTTTTGGCGCGTATTTGCGCTCTAAAATACTGTGTCCTATAGTGTGTAACCTAATGTGATCAAGGTGTCAAGTATTTAAGCTGAGCGAGTAAAAACGAGTATGATCGAGTTTGCATGTTAAACTGCAAGTGAAATAAAGAGGAATGTGAAGAGAGTAGGGAAGAGAAAAGAAGACAGGAGAAGAAAAGACAAGACAAGAGAAGAGAAGAGAAGAGAAGAGAAGAGAAGAGAAGAGAAGAGAAGAGAAGAGAAGAGAAGAGAAGAGAAGAGAAGAGAAGAGAAGAGAAGAGAAGAGAAGAGAAGAGAAGAGAAGAGAAGAGAAGAGAAGAGAAGAGAACAGAACAGAACAGAACAGAACAGAACAGAACAGAAGAGAAGAGAACAGAAGAGAAGAGAAGAGAAGAGAAGAGAAGAGAAGAGAAGAGAAAAGAGAAGAGAAGAGAAGAGAAGAGAAGAGAACAGAACAGAACAGAACAGAACAGAACAGAACAGAACAGAACAGAAGAGAAGAGAAGAGAAGAGACAACACCAGAAAAGAAGAAAAAAATGAACGGAGCAAAAAAGAAGAGGATATCAAAAATATAATTCAACGTTAACAATAATAGCCTATGCGTAGACGTTTTCCTTTGGGAAACAGGGAACGTCTGTACACAGGCTTCAACAGTTACGGTTTGATTTTTAAAGAAGTGACCGATAAGTGACAGAGACGATTGTGTAGCGGGGATGACTTACAATGCAACTTATAACAGTTATCAAAACTCACAGGATTGTAGGTTGCATCTATTCCAGCCAAAAATACGATTTGCGCAAGTCCTATAGCGACAACAAGGTTCTTGTGGATCGAGGTGCGTTCCGAAGCTAATGTCCTGTGAAGAAACAAATGCCGTTATATATGTTAACACTCGTTTTGCATCTTTCAAACTGACTTCGGACACTTTATGAGGTTTACACAATGTAGTATTTTTATCGTTATATCAATGACGTACACGACCAAAGTAAAAAAAAAAAACACAAACTGCTTACTCTAGTGATAGGAAGGTAGCCAGAGTTAGCGCAAGTCCGAACAGTGATATTCCACATCCAACGTAAGTAATAACTGTTAAAGCCTTAAAGTGTGCCACGTCAATCTAAAAATAAAAGGAAAATGCGAGTTGCACCATAAAACCAGACGTCAGACGTTTGGCTTTTCTTAGAGATGCTCCGACCAATGCAAATTTTGCGATGTTTTTTTTCTAATGTTTTGCTCTGTAGCAATTCGGCTTTGCTCTCTGAAGATTTATGAATATAATTTGTGAATGTAAGTAAGTGGAAACAAAGTTGAAAAATTTGTTTTATAAATGTATTGAATAATAAGTCGGCCGAGTAGACGGAAAGTATGGATGAATGATTTAAACGTATGCCTCGACAACATCGACTGGTAGCTGACTTTTCCCCAGTCTCTCTCGGTCTCTATCAATATTAACAAGAGAAGCATGTACGAGGGGAGCGTGATGGGTGATGGGAAGGAGGAAAGCGCGTTTTTCTCCTTCCCATCATACCCTGCATCCCCATGCGACTCCCAAGAGAGACAAGAGAGATCACTGGGGACGAGTCAGGACCAACCTCTTTCCCAGGGCTTTTCCCTTTTGTCTCTTTCCCCTGGGAACGAGGTTGGAGTCAGGACTCAGAGTAGGCCGTTCCACTGCCTCTGATGGTCCTTGGAAGAAACGGAATAAAAATAAATGTATTCTGTTTCCTTGATTACTCTCCCTATATACATATAGTCCTCGATAGTGAACACAGAAAAAAAAGTGTCCGCTCTGAAATGTAACTGGAATATTCGTGAAGCATACTTCAAATTCTTTGACTTGCATCAAAATTGCGAAGTTTGTCAGATGATCGCAGGCGCACTCCACGGTCTTCTCTTTCTCCTTGACCACGTGACAACCCTCGTCTGACCATTCAGCTACGTTTCTATGAATAATGATCACATAAGTGTTGATAAAAAGTTACGAAGACCGATATTATCAATAAAATAAGGGGTATAGAATGGTAAATTCGAGACTTCGCGAGACTGCGAGACCCGAGATTTTAACCTCTAAAAAATCCGAGCCCGAGACTCCAATTGCTAGAAAATGCCGGGCCGATAGTACTAAAACAGCTTAAAACGTGACTGAAATCTCCAACGGAAGCTGAGATTTACGATAAAAATTACGAGACTCCAAGATCCAAATTATCAAAATTCGAGACTTCGAGACTTCGAAAATTATAGCGAGCCCGAGATTCTGATACTCCAATTTCAAATGGCGAGAATTCGAGACTCGGTGAATATTTTCCGAGACGCATTATTTCCGATAGACCATTCTATACCCCTAAAATACATAAACATTATTAAAACCACCAAAGTGGTAAAACGGTCCTTATTCAAAGTGGAGGTGACTCAATTCTTAGCACAAGTTACAGACATGTTTTCCAAGAAATATTTCATATAGTTACATGAAGATCACTAACTGAGAGTTAGCATTAATTCAACAGAGGACTGATATGTTTTAACGAAAGCGTAGTAAACAACACTGAACCGAGTCGCCTTCAATTCAATTTTTCGAACAGCAGTTTTTCAAATGCATTACATATTAACTTTCAGCATAAGAAAGCTCAGTGGGAACATTGTAAAATGGACAGTTTTTAAGTTGTCTTTAAGCCTCTTTATCAAAGCGACGCTTAGTGCAAAACCATTCTTGTCAAAAAAGTTGTATATGAATGTTATGAAAATTTTGTTTAAATGATCATACATGCGCTTGGTCTCTTTGAAAGAAAAAGAAAAAACGGTAATAGGAAAATGGCCTGCAGCTTTTGCTAACCGGGATATAAAAATTGCATTTACGTACTGTGTAAAGTCCACGAAAGAACAGGAAGGCTCTGAAGTATTTTCGGTCTGAAAATAAAAATAAAGCATTAGACAACTGAAAGTACTATACTAATAAAGGCTCTTGATAGATTGCGCTTTGCTTACATTTTTCACTAAATTAAACAAAAGAAGAGAACAAACCTTTAACTTATTGAACCACAATTTAATGGGTTTCTTGAAAGGAGTGTCAAGTTGCTTGTTAAATTTCACTCCCAAAATCGGAGAGTTTACAAAAACAGTATCAGAGCTGAAACAAGAAAGGAAAACGCTAAATTAATGAAATAAGGAATAAAAAAGGAGTTAGTTTCTAAAGAAGCTGTGGTTTGAAACTGTTGCTTTGATAAGGTGAGTCAAGCCACTCGTTTTCTTTACTTTTTATGAAAGAAGCTCCCTCACAGACTTTCATAACGCAACGCTATGTGCTTCACACGATTCTCATTACGCGTACGGATCCCTGTACTTATTTAAGGGGGCGCTGACCTTTCTGCATAAAAAAATCTCCTGGATATTTAATTAGTTGTAAGGATATAATAATACACATTTTGACCAATTCATTTTCAGTGACCAAAGAAGAGAAAACATAATTTTTTTAAAACAATCTTTTTTTACTGAAAAATAGCACTGCTGTCCTAAACATTTCAGCTTCTGAAGCTGAGAAATTTATGAACCAAAGACAAAATTGTACGAGATAATCCTACAACTGAACTTTATAGGGGCACAGAAGGCAAATAGAAAATTAGAAAAGCAGAAAAAACGTTAACAGAGTACCAAAGATACTAGAATTCGAACGAACCTTTCATTCACGGGAAAAAGCTCGCTGACATGATTGTAAACAGTGTAGACAACCAATGTCCTTTTGCTGCCATCTATAAAGACAAACTCAATATCACTGATATAACACAGTCATGTCCTTTAATACTAAGAAGTTAAGTGGGTCTGGAATGTTTCTTTGCATATTTCCTTAAAGTTCAAATTGTTCTTCGAGCTTCGCTCACGCAAAACTGCTTTTATATCTCGGAACATAATAAACGCGGCAAATATCTGTGCAAATGTTTGCACCAAATGGAGGTTATTGTTCATACCAGGCTTGTATTCCCTAGCCGCCGAGTAGGACTTAAAGTCGTATCCGGAGTCTTAAGGGTGCTTACGACGTCGCTGAAAATCAAAAACGGAGTAGTAAGCAGAGTCGACAGCTCGACGAAATCGGAGTCGCAAGAATCAGAAAGTTTCCATTTTCTTCCGATTGCGCTTAAACCTGATTGTCGGAGTCGCAAGTAGAAGCGAATTAGCCAATCACTATGTCCTTTGCATGCCTGCTTACGACTTCGACGATCCAGTGTTCATTACATAGTAAGCTGACGGAATCATAAGTGTAATCGTAAACTCTCTTACGAATGTGTTGTTTGATTTTCACTAGATAAGTTCTTGCTAGATACACTGCTGACGCTGACGCCGTCGCCGACGCCGACGCCGACAACGACGCCGACGCCAATTCCGACTCCTTCGCTAGTAAAACCAGACTATATGCATGACTATTTCAGTCAAACACACCTTTGGCCATTTGATCAAACAATTCTTTATGGATGAACACATAGTCCTTTCCCTCCCAATCATCGCTGAGTTCATCATAGCGAGGATATTTTACTCCGGAGGCTGATTCATCAGGCATTCTTGTGTCCACGCCCATAGCTGTACCAAGAGAAGCAAGAAAAGAGTCGCAAAGACATTTAAAGTGACGCTGTTCCAACGCAATAACGAAAGTTTGCATACTTAATTTTTCATCGCTTAAAAAATAATGCCACAAAACATATAACTAAATTAGATAAAAAATTATGCGGTGCAAAACAGAAGCAGTTGGTTGGAGAAAAAGCACGGGATTGGCGATATTATCTTCCTTATTTTAAGACTAATAAATCAGGCTTAAAGCAAGTTCCTGGCCATAATCATGAAAACACGACATATCAGCCGGGACCCGTGTGTCCCTTTAAAACAGCTTTCCGGGACGAGGCAGGGGGGGTCCTGATAACTATTCATTATTGTTTTACAATTTTAAGGTAACAAGTGTTTTTAATCCTAGACCTAGCTTCATTCTAGTAGTACAAGGTGGTTAATGATCATATTCGCCTGACCCTTGACTCTAGGGCTCGGCTCTCTAGGGATGTTGATAGGAGATGTGCATTGAGACGTACGGATACTCCGAACCTTGTAACCTGCTATTCAAGGACTAATTTATTTAAATTTAGTTTTTTGAACAGAATAGTTGGGGAATGGGATCGTCTCCCTCGTGATATTAGAGGAGCGTCCTCTGTGGCTGATTTTAATTGAAGGTTTCTAGATTTTTGGCTCATTTTTGAATTTCTGTATATATATTTTTGCATTTTTGTATATATTTATAGGTTTATAGATAGTTTGGGGTTTCCACCTAGAACGGTGCTGCGGCGCTTTTTGAGGATTCTTTCCCCTTTCAACACTTTTCTTTGTACTAATTTGTTGTATTTTTGTTGTTGAAATAAAGTTTCAATATACGTAGTAACGTCAACGATGGGAAACATTTTTTTTGTCATCCTGGCCATCCAACCAAGATAAAAAAATGTTAACAAAACGGGACAATTATTTGTAGGCCATTTCCTTTGACATAAATCGCGTAACATATATAGATCTTGGCTTTTCAAAGTGATATTGAAATTTGGTGACGTAGTTCCTTTAAATATACCTGGAAAAACAGGCCTCAAGCATATTCCACCCTCTGTCCGAAAATATAGTATATAAAAAAAGCCGGTCTGCACTACGCACATGTGCGCATGAACTCGAGGGTTTGTGGAATGCTTGGCACTAACTTGTCTGCATGTTAATAACGGCTTTAATCCAATCGTTAATCCATGACTAGACATCAACGGGAGAATATTACAATTATTCTTTTGAAACCGATAGGGATTCTTGATGGTTGTCCAATACACCCGAACTGAATCGGATCGACTTTGGCTGTTGTCGACCCGACTCATTCTTAAAGGTATGTTTACATACCAATGTTGGGACTCTCGATAATAAAGCTTTCATTATCTCCAAGTTGTTGTCCAATTTTCAAACCAATGTTGTCTACCAATTCCAAAACTTGCAATTGAGAGGTTACCTGACAAAGAAATTTCAAATTGTAACATAAATGAGCGATGCACTTACATTGTAAGTTAGTCTTCAGCGTTCGCAGGAAACAACATCACCGGTGAAATTACGTTTAGAATACTGAACCTGCTGCGATCGGAGGCTCAATTTCAGCAGCACTCCTATTTCTTCTTATGTTGTCGTTCTCTATATTTCGTTTCGCGTTGCCTGTGGGAATGAATGGTTTAACAAGCGACACAAAAATAGAGATTGATCGCAGTGTTACATTCGGAAAGAGTCGCCGGTTATCTTCGGTTGGTGTTCCACGAAAACTGCATTTCGTTTTGAAGCCAATCACCCCTACTGAATTCAGATACCCTGCACCGCTTCAGAACCTCTAATTTCAATGGACCTGGGTACCACGCAGCGGTTTTCAGGGATAGGGTCAATTGTTTATTGTTTGTTCTATTGTTTTCTCAGCCAATCCTGTGAGGTGTTCCGAGACGCACATGCCGCCTGATTGTCTCACTATAAAATCTGCCAAGTGTAATGAGAACATTTTCTCTGGAAATGTCAAGATTATTAGCTTATTATCAAATACCGTGTTTGTGTTATTTTTCCCTTTTGTTGCCTCTCCCCAGCTTTCTCTGTTTTCTTCTGAGAGAAGTGAACTTGCAACGTCCAGGATACTCTGGAAAGAAATTGATATATGGAATAAAAATCCGGTTTTATTGCTTGGAATAATAAGGCATTTTTTTCCTTTTAATTATTAATTCTTTCTGGCCTCGAAAGGGAACCTGTTTTTAATATATTATTACCTTAATATACTGACCTGTCCTAATTTTTGCCGTTTTCTTTTGTCTTTGGGAAGCAAACTGTCATTGCCGATGATTTTTTGAAGGATTTGTATTGTGACTTTCGTGTCTCCGCCATTTAACTCTTCCTCGCTCGTCAGGTTTTTCAGTTTATTGACCACATCAAGAGAGTTTTCTTCTGTAAGTGTAACATTTGCCACTTCTTTGAACTTTGAATACAAGGAGATTTAAAACCACATAAATTAATAAATAATAATTATGATTATTATGATTATTATTATACCAGAGACTAACTATTTTCTACAAACGGATGAACAAACAAATAATACAACGAATGGAAAGCATTCGTTTCATTTTGTCCTTCCCAGAGTCAATTATGGAGACAAGAAATGTAGTTCTAACTTTTGAGTCTGTGGACGAAATCCTATGGTGTGACCATTCAAATGAAACCTCTTCAGCAGTACTTTTGCATGGTACCATTTGTTCTAACTTTTGAGTCTGTTGATGAAATCCTATGGTGTGACCATTCAAATGAAACCTCTACAGCAGTACTTTTGCATGGTACCATTTGTTCTAACTTTTGAGTCTGTGGACGAAATCCTATGGTGTGACCATTCAAATGAAACCTCTTCAGCAGTACTTTTGCATGGTACCATTTGTTCTAACTTTTGAGTCTGTTGATGAAATCCTATGGTGTGACCATTCAAATGAAACCTCTTCAGCAGTACTTTTGCATGGTACCATTTGTTCTAACTTTTGAGTCTGTGGACGAAATCCTATGGTGTGACCATTCTAATGAAACCTCTTCAGCAGTACTTTTGCATGGTACCATTTGTTCTAACTTTTGAGTCTGTGGACGAAATCCTATGGTGTGACCATTCTAATGAAACCTCTTCAGCAGTACTTTTGCATGGCACCATTTGTTCTGACTTTTGAGTCTGTGGACGAAATCCTATGGTGTGACCATTCAAATGAAACCTCTTCAGCAGTACTTTTGCATGGTACCATTTGTTCTAACTTTTGAGTCTGTGGACGAAATCCTATGGTGTGACCATTCAAATGTAACCTCTTCAGCAGTACTTTTGCATGGAACCATTTGTTCTGACTTTTGAGTCTGTTGACGAAATCCTATAGTGTGACCATTCAAATGAAACCTCTTCAGCAGTACTTTTGCATGGAACCATTTGTTCTAACTTTTGAGTCTGTTGATGAAATCCTATGGTGTGACCATTCAAATGAAACCTCTTCAGCAGTACTTTTGCATGGTACCATTTGTTTTAGTTCAATATTCTACAAAATGAAATTTGGTATTTTCCTTGAATATTGATTAATATAGTTTTTATACCTTTTCCGAAGGTTCTATCGGTGGTTTTGTTGTAGGCACTTCGGTAGCAGTCGGCTTTTTGGTATCGGTCGGCTTTTCGGTAGCGGCCGTCATCGAAGATTCGGAAGGTGTCGACGCTTCAGGTTGTGTTGGTGAAATAGAAGAGCTTACAACAGGCGTAGCCACAGACGCCGTCTTACTTGGAAATACGGCACTAATGACAGAGGTAGCGCCACTTTGTACCACGGACGATGAAACAGAATTGAGAGGATCGTAGCCTGCATATTGGCATAAATTAAAACAAATTACTCCTAATTATAACTGAAATTAAGTGTGGAATGTAATTTCGCGATTGCTTTGGTTTTGCATTATTATGCTCTGTGATTGGCTGAAAAATTCTCGCGCCACTTTTTTATCCAATCAGAAATAAAACCAAAAGCAAATGTGATTTGCTTGCACGCGTTTTCCCGCGCTTGAAACCGAAGTTAAACAAAAAAGCAGTGATTTTGAGAGTTTTATTTCATTTTCTTGCGCTTTTATATAATTTAGTGAGGCTAGTTTGACAAATTGATATACGGCCATTAGCATCAGGTGCACGGCACAACACACAAACAGAAAGATGGTAATGCTGTGGATTGAATTACTGCATTACCACATTACGGCCAAGCAATAAAGCAATAAATTATATTCAAGCAGTAAATTTACACAAGCGACAACGTTATCTTGCTGGGACTTGAAAGTGCACCTTTTATATGGAAGATTTTATCGCAAAAAATCCCTAATGGGTGATAATATGGTAATAAATCTATTGTCTAGTTCTTACTTACTTCCTTCGAGCACTTTCCCTTTTTTTTAATAAGGACCTGTAAAGATTTGCCGCTGATAGGACTAATGAAAAGGCCATGACATTTGGCTTGATTAGAAGTCTAAATTCATCAGACAGGTTGACGAAATTTATTCAGCTGTCATACAAATGACGGAGGAGTAAATTAAAGCTGCTCCATTATTTCCTTAGTAACAATAAACACAGCTTTTTCACAGATTAGTTTCGCCGAGGGGATAAAACGACGCAATTATAAATCGACAACCATGCGTGGAAGGTGACATCGGCTGTCAAACACAATACTCTCATTCCGGTGACATATTCACTTTAATAAAACGGTTTTAGAAAAACAGTTTTTATTAGAAGTCAAAGCAAATAGGGAAATTGGAGTTTTACACTAACGTAGCGGAGAAAGTCAAGCTTCTTTCTGTTTTCGTAATTCTTTAAAGCCGTCACTATCAATTCAGCTCCTGTACAATTCAGTGACATTAGACAAACTAAACAAATTGAAACAATCGCAAAGTAGTTTAAAAGGGCGCGAATTCTCCTTTTAATCGACGTTTTCCTTGGCGTTGCCGTCGTGCTTGCTAAAGCTCCCTAGTATCAACAAATTTCTACTGCGATAATATTTATAAGATTCTTGAGTATTTCTTGAGCAGCAGGGTATTGTATTTGATTAGCTGTTCAGTGGTATAAAACGCTAAAATAAATCGTACTTGAATGAATAACACTACTGATTTGCAAAAGAGGTCAAATTGTCATTTCTACTGGTCTGATTGGCCCAGGCGAAGCCAAACACTTCTCTGAGAGTTTTTCTCACAGCCGCGCGAAACTCCCGTATTCTCCAGCAGAACACGATAGGATTGATGCTAGAGTTTACAAACATCACAGAGGTGGTGAAGTTGAAGGCCAGATGTATGGCGTAACTTCGTCCAAGGAACATGACCAATGTTGATATGCATATGAGGGGAAGGTAGCAGAGAAGCATCAGGAACCAGATGACAAACATGTTGAAAACTGACTTCTTAAAATGTAGCATTTTAAATCTTTTGCTGTTTTTATTAGTAATCCGACTGTCACTGATAGTTGTCATAGTTGAATTGCTTCTGTAACTCGACCTTCGGCGGTTGGTAGAACTTATTAATTGATCGTTATTCGTTGTTACGCTGTTTGTCGCTCTTTCTTCTCTTCTATGGTTAACAGAGTTTTCCTGTATGGCTTCTGATTTATATTTTACTTCTTGTCGTCCAGTTGGCTTGGTATCATCTGCAAAAGCGCGCGTTGGATTTTGAATCTCATGCAATACTTCAAAACGGTTGTTATCCTCCGATTTTATGGTTTCTGTCTTTTCAACTTCAGTTTTGTTTTCTTCTTGTTGTCCAGTAGAAGTGGAACTTTCTTCCGCTGAAGCATAATTCTGATAATGATTCTGATGACATCTTTTGACGCAATTATCTCCTTCTGAAGAACTCACTTCGTTCCGTTGTTTTCTATTTGCTTCCTGCATGACAACTGGAGTTGTTGCATCTGCTAATGCATGTTTCACATTATATTTCGGGCGCTCTTTATTTAGGAAACAATTCTTGTCTCTTGATGTTCCATTGTCCGCTTGTTCGTCTTCAAACCCAAGACCCTCTTCTTGAAGTTCAGTATTGCATTTGATTAGTTCACGGCGAACGGTTTGTATTTCTTTTATTAAAACTTCTGAATTATCGACTGGAGGTTCTGCTAATGTTTTGCTTTCTTGTTCTATCTCCGACAATTCTGTTTTCTCCGTTTGCTGATTCAATATTTTAGTGACGTGGACGTCGATACCCGATGACTTGAATTCATGATTTCCCTGCTTCGTTCCCACAAGTTGCATTGTTGTGTTATCTACCACTGTCTTGTTGCTAAGGCAAAATTGCTGCCGTTCGTTTCTACTTTGATCTTTGGTTTTCATAATGTTCGTTTGCTCCTCATGCTGTTTCTGTCCACCCAAAACCTCGGTTACAGAAAAACAATCCTGATTCTCCCTGTTCTCCGCACTTTTTTTCTCAAGGCCTTTTCCATTCGCTTGAGTTTCAGAATTCGCTGTTTGTGTATCACTTGATTTTCTGTTCACCATCTCTCTATTTTCACCCGTTTCATCAAACAGAACTCTATTTAGTTGTTCTCGATGATCTTGCTGTCCATTAAAAGAAGTTCCAATGGAATCATTTTCATCTCTATGCCCAAAAGAGACCTCAGCCAATTGGATGGAAATTTGTCTTCGGTGATAGCGCACGATTTGAAAAATCCGAACATAAGACAGCAATGCAATCAAAAGCGCGAGTGAATCTGCACACACAAACACTGTGTTTTGTGTGTCAAGAGCCCATTCAAACATGGAAGCAAAAACTGTGCTAAGCGCCAATAACACCAAAATAAGAATGCAAACTCGAAACTTGGTCACTATGGTGTAATATTTCATGTGAAGATGAAGCGCCAAAAGTCGATCCAGCGAAATGGCGGCCGCTGTCCAAAGCGATAGCGATGTTAAAAAGTAGGAAAGAAAGTTAAATATGATTCCAGCGTAACATGACAATACGGAAAATGGATCTACCAGATACGAAATCTTGTACACCAAGTAGGTCGGCTCAGCCAAGAACCCGACACAGAAATCGGCGAAGGCTAGGTTGACCAAGAGAAAATACGACGGCTGACGGAGAAATTGTGGCGCTCGACAAATTGAAACCAAAATCAAAACGTTTCCTATGATCGCTGTTAAACTCAGAAGAGACATAAAAACACAGTTGACAACATACGGAGAAAACAGGTTGCCATGCTGCGGTAAAACTTTACTGATGTGATCACACTGTTCGTCCGCCATTGTTAGTGATTTCGTGGTTCCTAATGTTGTGAAGAAACTGTTTATTATAAATGGGCCTTTTTCCAATACCGATTCAATGTGTTATTCTTTCAAGCAATATTTTTGTATTTAATTTGATATCTTGCCAACAAAATACTTGCTTCTCAGAAACATCGACCGCTTAGATAAACATATATTTCGCCGACTGTCCATGGAACGCTTTTTTGAAGATTTACCAAATCACCACCTCCCACCGATTCTAATCAATTCACTCAACGAAACATGACGTTTCCTGACTTATTCTCCTCCCCATAGCGAGGCAAATTGCAGTCTTATTCTAGATCTTATTACAAGAGAAACTTATGGCTCATTTTGTCATGAACTGAAAATTCTAACGTTTATACTAAATAAATGTACTTCATCTACCTCTACTACAAATGAGTTAAACAAGTAATGGTTCACATTTAAATCTGAAAGACCAGTTACAATTGTCAGACATCGCCCCTTATGAGCCAACAAATTGCTAATTCACACATCCGTCAAAACTAAGGTGCAATCCGATCTCATATCGAAGTTTGCTTGCAAATTAAACATCAAAAACTTTATTTACACATCTTCATTATCGTAGCTTCTATGATCCACACGAATTTCATTATCAGTTTTTAGGACAATAAAGCTTTAAAATGTGTGGGTCTTTTTTGTGGCGTATTGAACTAAACTGGTTTATAAAAGTGCACAAGAAAGACATTTGAAATGTCGAATGACGTAGAAAACAATTATTGGCAGACACTTCGGGATATATTCTATAAAAATCAAGGCCTCCTAGCTATATACTATCGGTTCATTTCGTTCTCTGTGAGGATTGATGACAGCCTGTCAACCAATTTAACATGACTTTCATAAAAAATAAAAACCTACTAAAAGTTTAATACCAAAAAATCCCAACTACTTTGTCTTTTTTCACCCTGTTTTAACACTTTTTCGCTTCTTTCGCTTGAATAAAACATAGTATGTTATTAAATATTCAAATTCACTAGTTCTGACAGTCTGATCTCGAAGAAGCAAAGATAAAATGGAGCTCTCTTCGACAAGTACCACTATCGTTTATGCGCAACAGGAAATTTAAATTTTAAGTAGTGTTTGGAAGCCAGCCGTTTTATTTTTCTTTTTTTTTTTACATTTACTGTGGTTAAATTAAATGGATCATGATCATATAAATACGGTTTTTGGTGCCCTTTGAGTAAAGTTTGAAGACTGAATTTTAAATGGAATAATGACATCGTTTTGGGAACTAAAAAAGCTGGGTGCTACTGACATCTGGCTTGCTTCTACTTGGAACAGATTATTGTATGGAGAACAGTATGAGGTAAAATCGCATCCTCTTTGGCATTTCTTATAATTATGTTTTTTGCTGTGAGTCGCTAGGAAGATAGCTGAATTCGAAGAAGAAAAGATTACTGTACTTTAAAACTACGGTTTTATATCAGCAACTATATAGAAAGCGCTTCAGTTATAACAATAAAAAAAATTAAATAAAAGCCGTCCTCGAAATTACTAGTCAGCGAACACTGTCATTCTCGTTGAAATCTCGTCGTTCAAAATTTATTAAAACTAGTTCACACTCATGATGGTACTTAACCTGCACGAGCAAAAACAAAAGCGCCTGCTTTCATAGGCTGGATGGATCCGAGCAAAGAATCAGTTTTATCAAGCACTAGGTTCCTATTCACTGTAAGACCGACTATTTCTGTTCTTTACACAGCTGGGATCCGCAAGGTTTGGTGTAATTAGTTTTTCACTCGTGAAAAAATTAATGTTAAATTGTGTTCAGTCATGAATTAAACCACCTAAGATTAAACATCGCGACTACCTTCATGTTGACTGCTAATGTTAATTGTTAAAAGCAACCTTCTACATGTCAGTCAATTTTAAGGTAAATACCGCTCAATTTAAAACTTTCCTTATCTTACAGCTGACAAAATTCGGAAGTCTTGTACTTGTAGTCAATTTACCATTCTTTTTAGTTTTTCAACCATCAATTTTGACAAAGCTAAACTTTAGTGTGTGGTTTGCCAAACTCCCTTTCGAAACACAAATTATTTAACACTGTTCTGAGGTTAATATATAATGTATACGTCGGTGCTCAAGTCTTGAAGAAACTAATAACTTCTTATCGGCGTTTTAATACAATAAAAATAACAATTTATAATAAAATGGACCGTAACCGAAAGCCAATGAAATGTCTCATAATATTTTTACCAACATTTGTGCGGAAACCTATAACAACTAGATGTTATCATGATAAAATAGCGCACAGTAAAAGGGGTGGGGCTAGAAGATGGAGATTGCTGCACTTAAAGATATTAGTGCGCATTACAATAAAGATAAATTATTTGCTTTGAAGAAGCGAAGCAATCATATTTCTCATTATTGTCAATCATTTCCATCTGTTAAAATGAATCTTATTTCAGCGGATACCTGCAGGGTTGTGAATCTTCGGCCCTTTTGATGTTTCACGCAATGTTTTATTTTTGTAGCCATCGATATTTCTCATTGTTAATAATTCTCCAGTCCATCTGCTAAAATGAAATTATGTTTCAGCGGAAAACTCCAAGCTTGCGAATCTTCGCCTCTTTTGATATCACACGCACGGCGCAATGATTTATTTTTGTGGCCATCAATTACTTTGGCAGTCAGTGAAATTAGGTCATAATGGAAAAAGGATTTCAAGTTCGGCCGGTAATCACGGATATGTTTTCATTATTCTGAGTTTTTACGCTCGTTCAAGTTCAACCCTGGACATTACATTTAGGCGCGCGTTTCTTTCTTAAAACCGCTGTTGTTTCCCAACAACTCTAAACAATGTTGAAGCTGATAAATAGGGCACTGAAGACGGTCAGCAGGAATAGAGAGCTTAAGAAACGACGACGGAAACGCCAAAGAAAACGTCAGTTGAAAAAAGGATTCGCGCTCTTTTAAACTACTTTACAGTTGTTTCAATTTGTTTAGTTTATCTAATGTGACTGGATTGTCCAGGAGCTGAATTTGAAGGGATGGCTTCCCGGTTCAAATGGGGAAAGGAAAATTAACCGTCGTATGTTCACGTTCTCTACAAAACCTTCAATTTGATCATCTAATGTTGTTGTTTTGCAGGGAAAGACAAATGTACCAAAAAAGAAATGTACCAAACTGTAAAACGCACGTGCAGAGGCATTGCTTTCGCTCACTAAACCTTAAACATTTTTAATTATTAATTTAATGACTTTTGATTTTTTTTTTGCATAGGATAAACCTTCTCATGGCCAAGGTAAACTCTAGTCCGCAATATTTGACGACATAAAGTTCAACGGGATTTTTTTTCAGCATCCAACTGCAAGTCATAAACTGATTACTTTGATAAGAACTAAAGGCGCCTTTAAACGACAGAGTTGGCAAACTCGTGTTGGCAAACTCCAAAAAGTTAACAATCTCGTGTTTTCACACGACAAACTTCCACACACTTCAACGTCGTTCTTAGGGTTCTTTCTCCTCGAGGAAAGAAGACAGATGTCCCTGTGAAACAGGTTGTACATACTGAAGTTGCAACAAACGTTCCGCATAAGTCAAATGCGAGTTTGCAAACTCAAAAAAGTTGGCAAGAATGGAAATAAGTTCTATTTGTCGCCAACAGTTTGACAAGTGAACATGTTTGTCAACTGTCGATGTGACGTTCCCAAACGCAAACTTGAGTTTGCCAACTCACGTTTTCCCAATTTATTTTGTCGTGTGAAGGCGCCTTGAGACGTGAAGGACAACCCACCGACAGGGCCTTCCCAACGCTCAAAATGGCCACGCATAGAATTGAATTCCTGTTCAAGGCTGTTTAAATAGGGGTTCCAGATTTCAATAAAACAAATGTGGCTCCCAATCGCTGGAAATAACCTCCGAAAACGAAATTGCGTGTTTCACGTGACAAAGCACCTCAAGATTCTTGGAGTATTTCGCCAGCGGCCTTTCCTTATTTCGCCAAGGGTTTCTTCGCACCGCCATTTTTGAAAGCGGAGAAAATCCTGAGGACGAGATTGGCGTTGCTACGCTTTGTGATTGGCTAAAAATTCTCGCGCCACTTTCTCGACCAATCAGAAGTAAAACCAAAACCAATCGTGACTTGCTCGCACGCGTTTTCCCGCGCTTGGCGCCGCCGACATGTAATTGCTTCGAACTCTGATTGGTTCATCGGATTGTTTACAACTGCTGTGATTGGTCAGAGTAATTACTATGGTTTTGGTTTTACGACACTCAATTGAAAACTGCTCTAAATCTCATCATTCATATGGGTTTGCGCTCAGCTTGGATAAATTAAAACAAGGGAAATTTGAATTGATACTCAGGTTGTCCTGGCAAAGTAGTCCTGTGTGCTTTAGCTTGGCGCCTGTTGATCAGCGCTTAAAACCAAGTCTCAGGGTCATACTGGCACTGCCTTCTAACACGAGTACTACCTCCTCCTCTCCCCTCCCCTCCCCCCTCTCCTGTGGTGCTGTGTACTGAAAAATAACTACGAGATAACAATGACATATACGGGCCAATACAAACCAACCTGACTTATATGCGCTTCCTAATCCTCCAATGCCACCACAGACAAGTGTTGTATTCGACCTGCATCTGGCATTACACAGGTCTTTATCCACAATATATTCGGTGTTATTGTCGTTCACGCAGTAACATTTCTTTAAGGATATAAAAGCCCAAAAAAAATGCTCCCCGCGACAAAAGTCAATACACTTTTGAGGATCAGCTTCATGAGCTTTCAGTGTTTTACCGTTGATCTCTAAAGGGGAACCTGCAGCGCTGATATTTACACAACCTACGTAGTTTTCCCTGTCTGCGATAACTGCGAGAAAGGAAATAAAACCGTTATTAACTTTTGTGTTAAAAAAAGCCACATCGCTAGTCTCCCATTTAAGCTTCTAAAAAACACCCATCGTAATTAACCAGAGAGGGTGCGGTTTGTGTTGAGTTCAACGTAGGAGAACGCAAGTCTCATCTCCTGCTGTTGGCCCTTCCATGACAGAAACAAATCTGGATATTTGTTGCACACCTTTTTGCCTCTTTGTAGGATAATATAGCTTAAATTCAGTGGACTGGTACGTTTAAAAGGTACCAGAAACCCGATTTGTGGGCGTGGCTCGCATTAATTTTTACCCCCACGAGGCCAATTCGTCTGAAAAGTTGTTCATGTCAGCATATTTTCAGGGCTTAAAGACGAAGTTCCGGTATGAAAGGAGCCTGGCCTGGCCATTCTCACCTCCAGTGGTCAATCAACCACTGAAGCATAAACAACTGACAAATAACATGCGTCATTACTAAGACCATTGCTAACAATTTGGAAAAACTTTATGAAAGCTATATCAGAAGTCTTTATGAACTTCTATTTCTTTTTTAGCTTAGGTAAAATCTTGGTTTTTTCAGATTTTTGAAGCAAATTATGTTCAAAGGACGTGCAAGTTAACCACGTTTTGTGACTAAAAGACGCCTAAATTTGCATTTCACACCCAAAAGGTGTGAAATGGGGGGAGGAGCTAAGCCTTTTATACCGGAACTTTGTGTTTAATACAGTGGAACTTCGATTTAACGAATCTCTATATAACGAAGTCCTCGGTAAACGAGCGATATTAATTACAAGTAAAATGTGGATTGGTGTATGGAACAGAATCCTCGTTTTAACGAACACAATCCGGCAGCCCAAACTACACCGATATAACGAATAAATGTCAACGAACGACAAAAGATAAATGCGGAACAGACCTACAGTGTATGCTATAGGGCAAATGTATAACCTGTAGCAGTTTTCCAGTGTCGTAGCTATATTTCAGGAGTATTTGCAGTGTACTGTAACTTCATACAGGCAAATGTTATCTATTCCGGAAATACGTAACACCGTTACAAAACAATTATTAACTATACCTCGATATAACAAACATTTTGGTTGTTTTTCCGCAAATTCGTTACGACGAGGTTTTCGATATAACGAACCCTGGATATATAATTAAACGAACCAATTTCCCCAGTCCCTTGGCACTTCGTTAAATCGAGGTTCCACTGTACCCTAAAAGGTATAGTATCAGAATAACTCTAGCAGTGGTCGCACCAAACTACACATTTTAACTACTAAAAGGTAGGACGATCATCGTCGTCACTTTTATATGTAGGGGAGTTCCCTAACGCGGGCTTACAATAGATATTGATATTACCTGCTGTTGGATATCCATAGTGTCTTTCTCCTGTAAAGAGATGTAAAATATCAGGAGCAGCCTTGTGAAAGCTACTACAGTTTAATCTTTTGGGATCTTTTAGTTTATCCCCTAATTCATTAGCTGCTTCCTCCTTTCCGAAAAACGTAGCTGATCTTATTTTGTACCCAAAACGACAGTTTGTATATTTCCGTCCGAGACAGACAAAGAAAATCATAAACTTGATGGTAGTTTCGAAACCCCATCTTAATAGAATAGATTTTGGCGATTTTAGGGGTGGCGAATGGTAAATCCGAAACTCGCCGAGACGCCGAAACCCTTGTTTCAAAATAAAAAAAGCGCATACCACTATAGCGGCAAAAACCGACCGATTTGGCAGTTTTGTCAGCGTAAAATATGCGCATAGAGCGCTCGTCATCTAGTCCTCGGTTATTTCTTCATACATTCATGCGTGTGTGTGTGTGTGTGTGTGTGTGTGTGTGTGTGTGTGTGTGTGTGTGTGTGTGTGTGTGTGTGTTATAGAGTAATTTATTATCATATTAAATTATAGAGTAACTTACTGTGAAACTATCTGTTTGTTAGTATATATTTATTATCGACCTACACTGTAATTCAGCCATAGGCTGCGAGAGTGATAAATAAACAAATCATCATCATCATCATCAAATCCGAGACCGCGACCGCGACCGCGACCGCGACCACGACCGCAGCTACGCCCGAGACCCAATGCGGGAAAAAACCGAGCCCGAGACTCAGTGCTAAAAATATCCAAATCACCTATCAAACAACAAACAAGGATGAAGAATGAGAATGCTTGACAAAAGTATCGGAGACTCCGAGACCTTGAGCAAAAATATCCGAGACTCCGAGACAGAAAAAGCATCAGCCAAATGAGACTTTGAGACTTAAAACAAAACCTGCCGAGATTTCGAGACCGGACCAAAATTTCCCGAGACTCACGATTTTGAAGGTACCATTCGCCACCCCTGATTTTATTCCTTCGTTTTCTCTGTATTTAAAGCTGAATTACAGTCCGTACTGTGCAATCTCGGGGTTTGTTTTCATTTTTTGTTTTGAATTTGTTGATATGTTACACTTCGGTAATAGCATACATGGAGAGTAAATGGGAGTAAACCGTCAATCCGCCATTACGACCGTTGTGTTTACGAATGCTCGATGAGCTGAAACATAGGTTTGGGAAAACTTTGGTGTTCTTTTACTTGTTTGGAAAGGACATCTGACGTTAATAATGAAGGAAAAGGTAAGTTTGTCCCGTAATTTTCATTTTCGCTAGTAAACGTTCCTTGTTTGTGAGTCTCACAAACATTGCCGAGCTGAGATTGCGCAGTACGGACTGTAATTCATCTTTAATAATCAGTTTGAGAAGCTATTTCAAACACTCTAAAGAGCATTTCATCAGGTATCCAAACAGTTGAAGTCAGTTTAGAAAACTCGGCTGTGCCTCGTTTTTTTGACCCACTTCTCGGTGTTTGCATATCCTGTCAGTGATGAAACACTCTTGTGTTCGATATATTGCATAAGTGTTCGATATATTGCATAAGTGTTTGCAAACATTTTATGAAAAGAGTGAGTTTGAACTATATAATCGCCCTCCTACCCGGGCAATACCATACCGTTAATAACCACCATCCCGTTATCTCCTGGCACAGTACCCTCCCCTCCCTTGGTGTTGTGGTTGGCGGTTGGTTCTTTTCCCACGAATCCTTCATTATAAGAGATCTCAATGACGCCTCCTCCTCCACCTCCTCCGTCTTCCACTGCATTAGCTCCTTTTGCTTCCAATGTTGTCCTGTCACCGAGGATCACGTACTTTAAAAATAAACAAGAAGAAGAATGAGAGGACGATATATGCAATGTTATACCTCTTGGGGAGGGTCGTTTCGCCCCAGTAACATCCAATTGTCAAGATTTTTTTAAGACAGCAGAAAGGTAGATAAATCGACCTTCCACATCCGCGTGCTTTTTTCGTTTCGCTCTCTTGACTGTATGCTTCTTTGTTTGTTCGCTTCTTTCTTCGTTCGTTTCATGTTCGTTTACTTTGTAAACAAGAGACCGAGATTCGATTCCTCTCCGCGGTTGAACCATATTTTTACACGCAAGTATGTTTGGTCGTGCTCTTATTCATTTACTTGCTTTGTTCCTTTGATAAAGTAGGTCTTTCACTACACTAGCAGATCCTATGTGAAAATATGGTGGCTGATTCACTTAGAATATCCCTTGCCGTCAGTTTCACATGTTGCGTATTTATCTCAACATTTCTATCGCTTGGTCCATCCTAAGTGAAATCAGACTCCCCCTGTGAGCAACCTCGTGATCTTACTGTAAACGTAAAAGGTAAATAGTTTGGCTATATAGTGGTGATCACGTCTGCCTCGTACTGAAGCAGAAGACCGAAGTTCGATACTTTCACATAGTATGTCATATCGTGTTTCGATTCCCACAGCTAAAATTAATCTTCCAGGCCCTGGTTGTTCAAAAGGTAGATAGCGCTATCTACCGGATAAATCACTGTCCAGTGAATAACACAAAGGATTTTGTTAGCACTTATCCTCTGGATAGTGATTTATCCGGTGGATAGCGCTATCCACCTTTTGAACAACCGGGGCCAGATCGGCACTCCTAATCCCCACGGAGTCAACGAACGATTTTCTTTTCAACTAATCAAGTTATTTTCATATGAATTTAAATATATGAAAATCATATATTTGAACTGCGGAAAAACATGAGTGAAATTTGTGATCCTAATTTATTTTCGTTTTCTACGCTACCATGTTTCCACCAATAGCGTTGCTCCACCGTTATGTATATAAACCACACACTACCCATAATCCTTTGATTCGCTCTGACGAAGGGCTAGCGCTCGAAACCTCAGCTTTTCAATCTTTTCGCGGTGGCCGTTGTTATAAGATGGAGATTTTCTCAATACAACGTGCGCGTTGATTGGTTGATTCAAGGTCACATGACATCTAACAAAAAAATGTTTGCCGCCAATTGTCTTGAGCGGGCAACATTTGCGAAAGCAGGCAACAATTTCGACGTCAGAGGGTAACATTGTACTGTTGCCCGCTAGCGCACGTGATCAGAACGTGACAAAAGGTGGCATGACTACGTGGTGATTATGATGCGATTGATTTTTACCTCGAGTGCTCGGCGCGTCTTTCAGACTGTGTTGTGTTTGTTGTGTTGCTGTATAACAAATGACTGATCCCTCAGGAAACAATGAATTTTGTTTCCCGAGACGAATCGGGAAACAAAATTCACTGTTTCCCTCGGGACTAGAAATTAAGTGTTTATTATCAATTCGGTTTATAAAACTAAATTTTCATGTACTTCCCCGCCGACACAGCACCACAGTTTCTTAAGGCTAACCTTGTTATTTATTCGTGCTTTTATAAGTTCATTTGTTCAGTTTTCGTTGTTCGCTTTATTACCTTCTTAGATTCGAGAATAATTGTCCCTCCGCTGCTTCCCCCGCTCCGACCTAAATTTAAAATCGCGTACGTCGCAGCATTGGCTCTGATGGCAGCATCTACAACAGAAAACAATAGGATTGTTGAGCCGATGGACCCAAAAAACATCTTGTCGCGTCGTGTGAGCCTAGAGTGGCTCTATTGGCGATTAAGGGGCGGGCACGAAGCTCCCGGAACGCCTCACAGGATTGGCTGAGAAAACAATAGAACAAACAACAGAAGAATGCACCCTAGCCCTGAAACAATAGAACTTCGTGATACCCAGGACCAACAAAGTTAGAGGTTCTAAAGAGCTTCGTGCAGCACCTGCGATTGAGATGGTATGTTTTGTGTCGAAAACAACTTTTGTAGCTCACGCTGCTAGGGTAGTTTTCATGAGTGTCGTAAATTAAACTAAAAGTAAAGTTATCACTCTGGCCAATAACAAGACTGAGATGCAGATAATCCAACGAACCAATCAGAATTCGAAGCAAACTACATGTAGCCACCGCCAAGCGCGGGAAAACGCGTGGGAGAAAGTCGCGATTGGTTTTGGCCAGTTTGGCTCTGATTGGTTGTGAAAGTGGCGCGAATTTTTTTAGCTAATCACTAAGCTTAGCAAATGCAACACCAAAGCAATCACAAAATTACTTTCGATACTCAATAGGTGGTTTTGACGTTACGTCACGGCGGCCATGTTGGTGCACACCTACAAAAGAATTTAATGAACTTCTTTTGTTTTGTGCACCAATATGGCCGCGATGACCTTTGTTATTTGAGTCCCACAGGACTGAAGGTCACGTGAGTGAAAACCATCTATTGAAACCGCTTTAGTGATAACTGGTTGATTTTTTTAACAACTGTGTGCTTTTAACATTGTTTCTGGCTTCAATGTGTCATATTAAACAAAAAAAAAGACATTGTTCGTGTGTGTGCACGTCAATTGTAAACAAACAAAACAAACAAAAACTTTATGATTTTAAGGGTTCATCAAATTGAAACTCTTCTCGTGTCTTAGGTTTGTCGTAGGCATGTCACAAGCGACAAGTTGTGCCACAGGCTTACCATTGCTCTGTTTGTGTGGTGTACTGTGCATCCGCGGTAATGGCCGTATCGGTTTATTTTGGAGATTTGAGGCTCGCGAGAGCGGCATTTTCAATACAGCGATTCGAAAGAAAACCCTACTCTCGTAAGAATCGAACCATTATTTCAGTTATTTTGAAAATTTCCACTTTCGCGCGCCTCAAATCGCCAATATAAACACAGAAAAACAAAGTTAAACAACATGGCAGTGATTTTGAGAGTTTATATTTCATTTTCATCAGTTTTAAGAAACCTAAATTTCGCTTTTAGTGAGGTTAGTTTATAAACCGATACCTCCATTACACATGCACAGCACACCACACAAACAGAGAGATGGTAATCCTGTGGTTGTACCGTCTAAAGGCCTGGCTAAACTAGGAAACATTGTTGCGGGGGGAAATGTTTCCCAGTTTTATAGCCGTGCGGGAAACATATGTTGCGGAAACAAATTTTGCTGCTCGGGAACAAGAAAATGTTTTTGCCTCAGGTCAAAAACAGTTTTTGCTTCACGGACACAAATTTTGCTTCCGAAACATTTGTTTCCCAGTTTAACCACCATGAAAGCAATGTTAACTAGTTTCCAGTGCTGCTCATTAAAAATGTTTCCTAGCAACGGCGAGCGGACCAGCGAGCGTCCAACAATGCGTTACCCTTTGTTTCCGAAACAATGTTTCCTCGTTTAGCCACCGGGGCAGCAAAACATTTTGTTTGCTTCCCGCTAATTTAGCCACCCCGGAAACATTACAGGAAACGATGTTTCTGCAACAATGTTTTCTAGTTTAGCAAGGCCTTAAATCTACTACATGTATCTGCCTGAAATGAGGTATAATTCCTAGGAATTGCTACTTACTGATGGTTAAGTTCTTTTCTGAATAAATTTTGATAGCTCCTCCACCGCACGCTATGACTTTTTCCGGATTATAATTTGAGGTACCTGCAAGAGAAAGCTTGAGATCAACTGGAAAATATATCACGCAAGCTAAACCTGTCACGCACGCGAAACGTTTTAGTCAGTACCTTGTGTCACGTCATGCAAATCACGCCTTGTCACTGAACATACAATATCTTCTATAGACTGTCTAGTAGATCTCCTCCGAAAAATATTCTTAAGCTCGACTTCTGGGCAAGTCTACTTCTTCCATTACTTGGCTTTGTGAATTTACTGACAAAGTGTAGGATTTATTCTGCTTAAAAATGAGTTTTTGGATTTTAAATTCAAAGGCAAGTGAGTAAATATTGTATGTATGGAACTTCGCTGGGCTTTTAAAACGCAAATGCAAAATAAGGGTGAAGTAACGAAATACTCGTTGTGGATTATAAATGTCTGTCTGTTTGTCATGTCCACTTACAATAGTTTGACGTGCAATTGTTTGATGTTCCTGTGATCAACAAAATGAAAATTAGAAAGAGTTATTACATGTTTTTGTCTTTGAAAGTTATGTCCTAAAAGGTATACCAGCTAATACCACTATCAAAAATGAAGTAGTGATTTCCGGCGTTTTTCCAGCTAGGTAATTAGTTCATGCTTGTCCGTTTATTTGACTGGCCGAAATTGAGACTGAAACGACTAAACTGATATCATTATAGATAGTATAGATAAATATTCGCAGCAGAACGGTATGAATATATTCAACAGCTGCCTGCACCTCGCCAGTGTATACGTATGAATATCCTTTGGTATTTACCTGCGCTGCCACCAATAAGATGTATATCGGGCTTAACTCCATAGATGTCGCCGAAAATAAACGTTGCATCATCCTCGAACAATAAACCACCCTGTCCGGCATGCCCAGCGCCCCCATTAGCACCAGGTTTTCCTCGGCCAGGGCCATGGCCATCTAAAATATCAATATAAAAACAAGAAGGCAATTCAGCATCATCGACGCTTAAAATGGCAGTCAATCCATTATCCCTCTAACACTCAGAAAACCCAAAGTTGCATTGCTGTGGACTAAATTTGCTTACTGATTGGACCTTCCCGTGAAAGTCACGTACGTTGGCCTGCTTTGAAGACTCCCGATATACAAGTCACGGGGGTGACTTTTCAGTTCCTTTTATGGGTGAATAATCGTCGTTTGGTACAACTAAGGATGTTTGAATAAAAAAAGGCCACATTCATGGTTATTCTGATATTATTTAGGTATATGATGACAAGAACTATTCAGAAAAAAATTGGTACCTTTTAGGCGTAAAATTTAATGTGAGCCACGCCCACAAAACAGGTGTAGGGGTTCATTTCGAAATTCAGTAACAGACAAATTAAACAAGTTGGAACAATTGAAAAGTAATTTAAAGTGAGTGCGACGTTTTTCTAAGCGTTGCCGTCGTGGTTGCTTAAAACACGTTCTATAAAGTGGCTGAGCGACAAATTAATTACCTTTAGCTTTTTTGTCACTGACGCAAAATCCGCCAACGGTTTTGTTAAGTCCCACCCTAGTTTTTCCCACATCAATATCCACAGCAATGAAGATTCCTTCTTTACTGGAGACAATAAGCGAGTTCGTTCCCGAAATCTTAACATCCGCGGTGCCGTTTATCAGAATCGGTGTCTGAAATTCAAATTTCGAAACTTTGTATTCCACGTTCTTATTAGCTTCAGTTACCAAGGTTTTTGATTCTATTTCGCCGTAGTACGAAAAAGCCATGGAACCGTTTGATGATGTTTTATGAATCCATCTTGCAAGGGTGGTGTCTATTTCTAAAACTCCCTGCTGTATATACTGTACTTGATACGTGTTCGCAGTTGAAACTGAAAAGATAGGAAGAAACCATTAGATACGATACATTCAACGATCAGGATTCATTTTTAGCAAGAGAACATAAAGTTATGTTCTCTTGCTTTTAGCAAACAAATATGTTTACACGAACCAAAATGGTTCATGTTAACGAAAAAAAGGGTGCGTTATTTTGGTAAAATCCGAGTCCGGACTCATACCGAAAATCAGACGGATTCCTGAAGACCAAAGAATTATAATTAAACGCTGAAAACGAAAACGTGTTTTTTTTTTGTCATAACAACAACAGCACGCATGTAGATACGCCAAGCGTAGGTATTTCATATATGGTAATTATAATGTACCGGTATGTACTTCACTATATAGTGCAACTATAGGTTTCAAGGTATGTGGTTACAGTGTTAACAGATCATACGTTTCAATGGTTTCATAGGTTTCGTGGTTTCACTGGTTTAACTGGTTTCGTAGGTTTCACTGGTTTCATTGGTTTCGAGGTTTCACTTGATGGTTTCATAGGTTTCGTGGTTTCACTGGTTTCATAGGTTTTGGCAAGTGCATGTACCGCTGACCACAAGCAATCTTTCTGAATCCGACTCTGAATCCGCTTCCTAGATTTCCTTAAGAAAAGCCGGGATCCTTCCAAAAATCCGGATCCAGATTTAATCCATTGAATCCGTTCTGAATACGGAGTCACTGGATTCATGATCCATTTTTGGTTCAAGTTGAAGAATAACAACTTGTTGAGTTGACTTGCGCCGGAGGGGCAGGTTGACTCGCAAGTACAGTGGACTCCCACTATCGCGAACACCGGCTATCTCGAATCTCCCGCTATCTCGAACTAAAACCCGTTCCTTTTGGTTGTGCTTACTGTTTTTCAGTCATTAACTACTGCCCATCTCGAAATCGGTTCTCTCGAATCCTCCGCCAGGCTATCTCGAACAAAGTGCGACTTCCCGCAGTCTAAATTAACACCCCTTATCTCGAACTGTAGTATAGTAATTATAATGTTAAAAAAAAAAACAGGACACAATAGGCCATTTGCACGATGGCGTCATTTGACTACAACTACCAGAATTCATTTCGCTTTTCCTTTCTTATTTAAATTTTGTAATCCCAGTAAGGTTTAAATAACAATAGCCCTAATTTGCACTACAAAACAAAAAACTGAAGGATTTTGGTAGTTGTAGTCATATGACGTCATCGTGCAAATGGCATATCGTAATGAATTTTGTCTTGGTTATGTTCGCCGAAAGGAATATCCCATGGTATCCAAAACTGACATACATTGCAGATCATTGATTCCTTTTTAAAAATCTTCATTCTGACTGCCCGATGCTCTAGGTTAATACAGTATTTGTTGTACATAGTCGTTTGCGTTTATTTTCTTAAAACACTCGTGGTTGGGTAATGCTACAGTTTTACTGGACTTTGTATGGAAAACAATGTCTTTTTGTTTTTCTTAAAGCAAGTTTTGTTCCGGGATAAATGAGAAAACAAATTACTGATAACAATGAAAACAGTATTGATTGCTAATATTGAATAAAGAGACCTTTACGGCAGACTCCGAACACCGACAGATCAATGATTTACATGCTGTACTACTGTAGTTCAGTTTTGTTAAAAATTACGAAGTTTGACACCACCCTCGACATCTCGAACCCCCGCTATCTCGTACAATTTTTCGTTCCCCTTGAGAGTTTGAAAAAACGGGAGCCTACTGTACACGTAAGTTTGGTCGGTCTAGTGCCGTGTGGTTATGCTTGTAATTGCGTGACTGTTTGCAAATTAAAGTGATTGCAAGTCAACGCAAGCCATTGCAAGTACACGCAAGTCCAGGCCAAATGGAATCGCAATGCGATAATTTGCGCTCCCGTTTAACCAGGGCCTTAATAAAGAAACCCAAAATCTGCTTTTAGATTCACGAATCCGGATTCAGATTTTCCTAACGAAACGCAACTTCTGACTACATCTCATTCGGGTAGGACAGTCATATGGGGCTATACCAGGTTATATGGGTTCATACTGGGTTATATCAGGTTATACGGGGTCATACGGGTATCACTATATTGACTCCACTCACCAAGGATATTCACAAGACCCAATGTGCCGCCAGATACGTTGAACGTTGATTCGCAGATTCCTTGAACATCAGCCTTGCTCATGATCTGAATAATACCACCGCTGACCAGATGCCCTCCTTGGGATGAGCCGCGAGAATTTAAGACAGCATTTCTTCGCAAAAAGACCTGACAAACGAGGGTAATATTAAACAATCAGAAAAAAAATCCAAATGGGTAATTGTTGTAGTTTTTACTTAAAAGAAAATTATTCTCATTTGAGAATATAATTTATGCATCTCAGTTGCAGGGTTCGTCATCGTCGCAACTTCACCCGATCTTTTTACAACTAGTAGCCTTTATAAGCCGTAATGTGGTCTTAATATTAATTAGCGAATTTGATTTATATGGATACGATTAGCCTGCAGTGCAAGCGTATTTTGTGGCGATCGAGTGCTTAGCAGTTTCTTCGCGTCATGTCTGGGCGCCATCTTGGAATATGAAATTAGAGGAGGATTGAGGACAGGGAAATCTAAGGTGGCGGACGAGCTTACGAACGAATTTAAAAAAGCATTGCCTCGCCATAAAACGCCTGCACTACGATGGAATGTGATGTCTGCAAGGTTAATGCACTCACCTGAGTGGCGTGTAATCGGATAGTACCTCCCATGGCACCGGCATGCGCACTATCCGAGAAACCGTCCGCTTTGATGGCGGCAGCTACAGGGTAAGGTATAAATAATGTTAAAAACACCACAAAGGTCTCTGAGACGCCGAATCTGTCTCTTAGCTGCATTTTATGTATCTTTCAACTCCAGGCGCGAGCATCGCCCCGGGGAAACACTCGGGCATTTCAAATTTTCGAAAAATGTTTGACGAATCTACCTTGTACAGATTTTGATTGCGACCAAATCTCGTTCGGGGCCTCATAACGCCTCATCTTTCTCACGTTCTTAACAAACAGGTAAACAGGTTCGAAGTATTGAACGGTTTTGCCCCTAATAATCGACTTTATCATAAACCCTTTCATCAAGAGGCAAAATACGTTTGCTGGGCACGTTGTCGTTCAGTTGATCCAGGGCAATGATATCCAACGATGCAGGCTTAACATTGATCAAATTCCAAACTAAATGCAAAGGCGAATGGCTGGATTATACATGGGGCGATAAACGCGATAGGAAATGACTGATTCATTAGGTAATGTTCCGTAGCATGGATCCACTGCGATCACACGAAGCAAATTATGTAAATTAAATGGGTTATCTCATCAATGTTTAGTTTTACTTGGAAAGGGCTGACATATATTTTCATTAATGGAAAGCGAAACTAAACGTAATCGGTGGTCGACGATACTGACTCTACACCAGTACACTGGAGTGATAAAGGGACGGACACACGGTGTAACTTTTCTGCAAGTTGCGCGCAACACGATTTTTTGAGGATATCACACGATGCAATTTGTTGCGCGCAACGTCGCAAAAGTAGAATTCGGTTCTAATTCTGTAACTGTAGATGTTGTGGGCAAAAATTGAAAGAAACGTTGTACCGTGTGTCCGGGCCTTAACTAACTATAACTTTAAACAATTGGGCCATTTATTTTCTAGTTATTTCTTAGTATCGTGGAAAAACGCTCAGAACTAATGGTTTGTTCTCTCTGGGAATTCTCTTGATACATTTCTCTTAGTATTCCAGGAATACTTCGTGTATAGGAAAAGGCGACTTTTGGGCAGTAATTATAATGTGTGACCATTCAAATCAGAGCTCATCAGCAACACATATGATTGACACTGTTTGACAAAATTTGTATTTCTTCGTTTTGAATTCCTCCTTCATATAATATATAATTATGTACTTTGTTTACCTATGACAATCGCTCCATATGGAGCTTTCAGCTCCAGTGCTCCTCCTCCAGTGGCCTTCAAAACACCATTTATTCCGGCTGCGTTTGATAATAAGTTTATCGTTAATTTTTGTCAATGTGAGGTAAAGAGAAAATATGAGAGTGCCTCCCCCCCCTCCCTCCCTCCCTCCGTTTAGTCCGTTTGTAGCCGTTTGAATGAGCTAGCAGACCAAACGGTATCAGTTTTCCTTCCTCTCCCCAGCCCCTCCTCCTCCTTAGCTTCGCCTTCCAACCTGACTCCGACACCCCTGGTCGCGTCTTTTGACGCACCCTATTCACCGGTTTGAACTCAGCGCTCGTTCGCCCCCAAAATACACCGAATGCAGCATAAAGCTACTAGGAGCATTTCCACATCAGTGCCAGAAGTCTTTGAAAAGCCTTCCCCTGTCCCCTATTTCAATGGTGGATCACACAATGGACGCGCGTCTTTATTTTACTTTTCCAACAACATTGAAAAGTGGGGAGTGAGGGAACCACCATTTGCACACCATCCAACACATAGTGTTCCAAAGTTTTGTCAAGATTGTAGCCCTAATGACAGAGTCTTAGCAAGTTTTATGTAAGGTTTTTGTTAAAACGCGTAGAAGGATATTACTTACATGAAACGCACACACTTCCTCCAAACAGCGCATCAAAATCCTGTCCGTACAGGTCAGCGGAGCTGCAATTGGAGATGTTTGCAGGGCCTGATGGGACAATTTGAAAGGTGTTATTGTACCACAGACAGACAGCTCACGATTAGGATACGAACGTACAAGAGAAGGTTTTGTGTTACAAGGCCGACCTGAGTCATAAAGGTTTGTATGGGAACGCAACGGTTCTGCTTTTTCACGGTAGAAATTTCAATGTTTTCTCGTTACAAGTTGACTCCGTATACTGGTGCTTTGTTGTATTCTTTGTTGTTTGCTAGCTCGGTAGTTATAGCTTCAAACACTTTTGATATAATGTTGTTTATAGTTTAGCCTTTTACTTAGTAATAAACAGGGTATTCCTAAAACACTGTTTTGTTTTGTATTTAAGGTGGCTCGAAATAGTCTTTTTGGCATGCGCAGACTGGGTTGGAATTTAACCGCGTGACAACTGCCGCTCATGCGTAATTGCCGAACTTGTCGTATCAAAATGTTAAGAAATTTGAAACTTTCGACTTCCAACTTCCGCTTCCGCTCGGTAATTTTTGTTTTCATTTTTTGCATGCTGACTTGGCTTTTATCCAAAGTCCGTTTTACACGATTTTGACAAACGTTTATCAGCAGAGAAAGAAAACCAACGAATTCTAAAAAATGTGTGTTTTCTTTAAAATTTCTGACACAGGGGTCAAAGGCCGTATGCAAAATTTAAACAGAATTCACCGCGGAATTTTAAAGAAAATTGAAGATATGTCTGTTTTGAAGCCCCACTTAAAAGCCTAATGGTGTTACCATGGCAACGTCAACCTCAATACACCTGTGAGAAATTAATATTGTATAATTCTAATTGTTTTGCCTGCAAATATACTACACAGGGAAACCAAAAAAAAACTGTTTTGAGCCACCTTAAAATGCCAAAACTTGTGAGTGGTGCTTCTCTGTAGTGGATAAAATCATAAAAAGGTGTAACATACCATGCAAATGAAAGCATCTACTTTTCATTAACGGTCATGGGTCTGTTTGTTTTTTTAAAGTTTTCCACTAAGAATTATTCCCGGGGGAGGGTACTCCCTCCGCTATTTGACCTTAGGATAGGAAAATCAGTCATACAGGGTCAGGGTTTGAGCGATTTGGCCTTACCTCCCTACCCTAGTGTCTGTCGAGTTCCATTCCCGCCCTCCCCCCACCTCACCCCCTCCTCCTGGGAATTTGTTACACGTATAACCCGCCGAGTTCGGTCGGATTTACAGTGTAGATTTTAGGCAAAAGCAGCATTGGGTTGCCACAATGGTTAACCCGACCATACCCTATAAAGAAAATCGGGGCCCATGTGATCCGATCGATTCGTAGATTTAACTGAGAGAGGTTGAAAAACTCACCCACATCTATCCCATCCCCTCCAGTCGTGGAATAACCGCCAATTCTTGTCTTAGCATTTACTGGCATTCCAACGGCGTTAAAAACTTTCCCACTGATGTCTATCGGCGCATTTATCTCGATATTTCCGTGGGAGCTGATAAGAGAAAGGGCATGCTCTCCGCTGATGTTTACGCGTACTCCACTGCCGATGAATATCGTTGAGGTGAATTCGATTTTACAGACATTGTGCGGCACAATAAAATATCGATTTTCCAATTGGCCTTTGTATCTGTTGTTACCAGTCCACCGCATTTGACAACTTGTGGTGTCGATATTCAAATCCATTTCTTTGTCGAAGTACACTAGATGTGAAAAATAAAACATTGGTGTTAATCCTTAAGTCCTCAAAACCAAAAAACAAATTCTCCCTTGTTCTTCCCATACATTTCTTACATTAAAAGTGGGGAGAATTTGTTAAAAGATCTGAAGAATTTATATTGGGTGATCATGTCCTTAATTCTTATGACCACTCTGATTGATGTAAGCATTAAAATTACAAGGAAGAAATTTGATGCTGATCTCTATACAGGTTTTGCACGGCAGCCATGTTGCATGGCAGGAACAATTAAAATGTTTTGCATTCAGAAAGAACATTCTTTCCTTTAGGGGAAAGAATCTATTGTTCCTGCCATGCAACATAGCTGCCGTGCAAAACCTCTATCGGAGCTTAAATGGTTAAGATCAGTTTTGTTCTTCACGATATCGATGCTTCCACCAAACGTCGTTGAGAGAGATTTATGAAGGCCATATTCTTCGTTTTCATCTGACGTCATCAAAATTCTAAAATTTAAACGGCTTTTTCCACACGACCCTTGTTTTAACAAGTTCCTCATATCAGCAATGCGAAGCAATACATGATGGTAACTTTATTTTAACTCGGGTAAGAAATTGTACTCAAAAATGATGCCAGTATGGCTAATTAACATACAGGTCATGTAAAGGAGTAATAAATCATTCGCAATTTATGAATAGGATCTATCGACACTTCAGTTTATCCAGTTAGAATGTCTGTCAGCCTTTCTGGTAGGAATGTAGAATCCTTGAAAGAATTAGAGGGCTCATAGCGAGGAGAATATCTCTTTTTCGGTGAAATTGCGTCATTAGACTCATTTCAGATGTTTGGAATTAAAAGTCTATACCACAGGCGTTAGTCATCCTTTCATCACGTGTCAGTCGCAACTTTACCATAAAGCCTGGTTTTAACTAGTGACATAACCAAGCATAAGGCATAAGCATAAGGCATAAGCGGAAACATAAGAATTTGCATGAAGTGAATTAAAACGAACATTTGCATTAACTTAAGGTTGAGCTTTATGTTTATGCTTTCGCTTATGTTTATGTTGGACCCGCTTTCACTGGACATATGCACTGTTTATATCTGCTTCCTCTTAATGCTTTTTTCGCTAGTGGAAATCAGTCTTATCAAGAGAAAATAATTGGACATATCTTGGTCTTATAAGACATATGGAAAAACAATTTGAATGAGTAAGAACGTTTCTATTGTAAAAAAGGTCATCTTCAAACACCAACAAATACATAGGATCAATAACAAATCCTTCTTGATTTTCCTACTATTTAGAGAACCATTTGAATGCTCACTCGTCGATTCTCCAACCTACTAAACCAGCCGTCAGCCGGATCTAAGAGCGCATGATGACCTTAACAATGTACGTACGAGTACGAGTAAAAAGGAGAGCAGTAAGAAGAATGAAAGCAATTGTTATTATTTTCACAAGGATATTTTGCCCTCAAGGTCTTCAAATGCCTCAGTTAATTGTCGGTAAAGTGAAAAGTGTGTACTTATTCCAGCGGAAACATATGTTTTGTCACGTTCTGTGGTATTGCGAAACAAACGCGCGCATGACAAACATCGGGATATTTTAAGGCACGATTGTGCACGATTTGGCAGGAGAAGATATTCATCTAATGCGACTAAAGCTATGATTTCAAAAAAAAGCGATAAAAGAGTACGGACTCTCAGTTCCAAACAAGGTGTTAATAAATTACAGCTTAGTATATAGCTATCCATATTTGGTATATTTTACTAATAGATTGTTTAAACACGTGTAGATTTGAGGGCCGAGCCAATTATAACTTGCGCGTTATCTCTCATAAACCGTACCACGACAAAGCAATGAACAAATTGTTTTGGCCGATAATTGATTTTCAAATTATCATCGCTCAACCTTTAGACGAATGTCTGGATCGGACGGGGTTAGCTGAAAATTGGCCAAAATTTTAATTGCCAGCAGCTAAGATGATCAGCAGCATGATGATTTTGTTAACTATCACCTGAGAACTATAATTGCCAGGAGCACTTCTCCAAGGGCTTTAGAAACTCAGGTTGATGTTTCTTTTGGTGATTTAATGCCGTTTAAAGAGTTATTTGTATTAGCTACCAATATTTAATTTGATCTGTTCGGATACCTTAGCTCAAGCATAATTTTCAAGAATTTTTTCAAGTCTTTTAACGGAGCAATTTTCATTCCGACATTTTTAGCTGGACTGTTTCTGACACCCAAAATAGCATTTTCATCCTCTCGATCGAAAAGTCAGGTGTATATAGTTTGTATTGGGTCTGGTTTAAGAACCTGAACTGACTTTTCATCTATTAGTAATTTTAATCCGAAAATCTGAGGGCATCATGACTGAGCGTCCGAACAGCTATTTGGCGAAACAATTGGTTGCGTGTCTCTGATAAACTGATAAATTTAACTGATAACTGAAATTCCATCACCTCCTTCTGCAGAAAAAGTTATTTGCTTTGCAATAAAATTTCTTAGATACCAAGACATACTGGTCCTTAATTACTGATAACCTTTCAAGTACCGGCGTAATTGCGGCCGTTAATGTTTTTGGCCATTTTGCTTGCTCTGAATTGACGAAGCTGAATTTTGGGGTCAAAACTGCCCCGAATTAGAACTTAATGGTTTTGTCATACACGAAATACTTATAGAACGCTAAGAGGAAAATATCGAGCAGTTCACACGAGGCGAGTAATTTTAGGAATAGTAGCCTTTGATTGGTTAAGGTGATTCCTCAGTATTGCACTGCGCATCCTGTACTGCGCATAACACACGTAATAGTCCTTTCATGGCAGCCAGTTGATAACAACACTCTTTTTAGTGAACGGTTTTTAAAACACGCAGCTGGAAATTTGATTTTCTTACGAGTATTTTTCAAAAGGAGATTCATAATTTATAAGCAGTGAGCGAGCGCGGTTGAGCAAAATGAGCGCGCGCACATTTCGGAGGATGGAATGTTTTTTATCAAAGGCCCGCAAGCTCGTTAGAAAATACGACTGTCTTTTTCTCTCTAACGAGCATGGTGACCTATATTTTTTATTGCATCATTTTGATGTTAAATTAATGCTTTTTAAGTTAACAAAGTTAAAAAAAATTCCTCGACAGGAAAAAAAGATATCGCTAAAAACGTTCTCAAATCAGTTACTCGTGGGAGCAAATTGTTGACCTTGAAAACATGGACGCGAGGAACGTTTTGAGTCCGTGTCATTTGAAGTTGTGTGACTTTTTCAGAAATTTTATTTTAAAGTGTTCCCATATGGTGGAGACTTTAATCTATCAAATTTTTTTTAAGAATTGTAAACTTTGCTTTCACGGGTTACCGGGAAAAGAAACATGAACCGATCAAATAATGACGTGCGTGATTGGTATTGCTATAGGCATAGATCGGGCAACATTGGTCCATCATATCTCTTTACCGAGCATGGTGACCTATCTTTTTTATTGAATTTTTCGAAACAACTTATGGTAGGGAGCTGTTAGGGAAAATTTAAAAAAAATCGTTCGACAACTTTTATTTCTGAGGAATCACCTTAAAAACTAGCAGAACGGCACGAGGAGATTGCCGTTACTAGTCGCCGCGATCGCGAACAGTCGTTTCAATTTAAAGCAGTTTGAATTTCTGAATCTGTTGCCGCAACCAAATAATGGTCGCCCTGAGTGGATTTAGTAGATTAGTAGTTCACAATCTTAGTAGATTAGTTAGATTAGTAGATTAACAGTCCCGGCATGAAGGCGACAATTCGCGGTTAACCAGACAATCCAATAAGCCAATCAAAACTAAAAGCAAATACAAGTAGCCAGCGCCAAGCGCGGGAGAAAGCGTAGCATGCGCAAGTCATGATTGGTTTGGTTTTACATGACACTGGTTGAGAAAGTGACCTGAATTTTTCTTTTATAGTGCAACCCGCCTTTATACCGTGAGCAGCCAACGGCATTTTTACAAATTATCCAATCAGACAATAGGAATTCAATTGACGAGCACGCCTCCCCGCAAAGTTGTGCACGATGGAATGCAATCTTGTCGCATAAAATACAAATATTTTATTCACTTTATTTCTTCACACGTATATGACGAAACTTGTAAAAAGGCCTACAGGTTTACGTTTGTTAGGTGCCCACGGTAAGGCGTGTCGCTCCGTAACCAACCACATTCCGTGTAGCATGAAATTTTTGCGGGAATTTTATTTTGTGGATCGGCGATTTTTTGTGTTTTGCGGGAACAATTTTTTGCTGTTCGAGATGAGTGAAATTTCTGCTAGGAACTAATTTTTGCGATTTTCTGCTCAAGCAGCAGAACATTGGTAGTTTCTTGGTGTTGCGGATGGTGTGATCACCAAATGACGTAAAACAAAAGATTCGAAAGACACTGAACAATACCCACACCACAACACAAAAGCTAACCAACAATGGCTTCCGCAACACCAAGAAACACCCAGAACATTACATCAACGTTTATTACTTGTTGAGTAACGGCTCGCTCTACTTAGAGAAATTTCACTGAATTCTATTAAACATTCGAAGGTGATACAGTGCAGTATATTCTAATTACGAGAACGTAAAACTTTAATTGCAAAAAGTATCAATGTCTGAATATACTTTATTTCACTGAAGGGAGTAATCTTTTGCGGAGTAATATTTTGCAAGAGTTCTTTTCTGTGGGAACCTGTTTTTGCGGATTGCCCTCAATCCACAAAAATGAAAACCCGCAAAAATTTCATGCTACACGAGTGGTAATGCAAAATAATTATAAATTAGGCTGAAAATAAGGAAAGATGATTCATTCAGTTGTATTTCTTCTTGATAAAACAATGCCACATTTAATTTTTCTTTGTTTGCCATATTCACATTGATCAGCATATAAGAACTGCTAATGACCAGGTAACAAATTCTCCTGTACGTAAACGTTCACCGGATAAATTTTCCATTATGAAAACTCATTTTCATCGCTTTTAATTTTGAATTTGCTTATTTTGGGGTCAAACACAAAAATGCTATTTGTCTTGTTTGATGTTTGGACTTACCGGTAACTAATGAAAAATTGTTAATAGGCTCCTAATTTTAATGAAAAATTAGCGATAGAGGTAACGTGACGTTTCGAGACCCCGCATGTCAGATTTTCAAATGGTATGATTTTTAAAGTGTGCAAATTCTCTTTAAAATTATTTATCGAAATATTTTGTAATAAGAAGTTCTCGATTAGTATTCTTTATGGTAACGACACTCATTAATTTCGGATTTATCTTTTCTCGTGGCCCGCTTATGACATCCGGGTTGATAAAATGTTTACCGTCATTACAGACCTTAATTTAAACGTGGCTGCCATATGTCTTTTTTTCTTTTCTTTGATTCGACCGACTACTAAGAAATCATTAATTGATTTTCTAGGTATCCTAGAAAGTTTAGGTGTTGGAATTCGTTTTGGAGGCTGAAAATTTATGGCCGGGATGGTGAAAAATTATAAAAGAGTTTTGTTTAGAGTTCGACTTATTTAAACGAAAGGAGGTGGTCCTAGCTATTTTCGACCATAACAATCTCTTCAGGAGCTATGGGCTCTTGGTCTCTTGGCTCATATCGTGTGAAAAAGCATTAAGACGCAATGGTAGAAAAGGTTTAAGGTTGAAAAGGGATTGATCAAGTATAATAAAATGTTCGAGACAGAAGCAGACCAACTAGAATACGCAAAAAAATGAGCAACAAACTTGAAAATTGATTTTGCATAACATATTTCGATTGATCATCGATGATCTTCATGTTCGATACAAACTGTTTGTCACAAAATTGTCATTCATTCTTTTTTTGCAATAAAATGTATGATAAAAGCGACTCATGTAGCTAACCCCCAGCCTGTTGTGAAGAAAAATAAGTCTATATATCTTCTAGTAAGATTGTAATGTGGCCCCTAAATTGCATCTAATGACCCGCTGTGCGGACGGCTCTTCTAATTCCAAAAACATTTTCATGTGATCTGTCTTTGTTCGGAAAGCCTTCTTTGCTGACAACGTTCCAAATGCGTGTTCGCAAATGAAATTGTAACGTCTCGCTGGGAAACTTATTAGTGATTTTACAAACATTGAAAGTTGGGCTATGTTTTTCTTTTGGGGGAGGCGTCTTTTCTTCCGGAGGGTCAATATTTTCGGGATTTATGCACAGCCGTCAAATGCAATAGTGGATAGTTTGGCGGGGTCTTTTCTTTCAACTGCTTGTTTCTTTTCGAACTTTACAGTTGGTTTTAAGGTAGAAAACTGAACTTATAGTATTTTAGCCGCATTAGCATGCGTTATATAAAGAAAACTACAACAGATCAAAATTGTTCGTAATAAATAGGCAAGTAATAATGAATACTGCCAAAGACGGTCTTCTATTATTTTTGAAGATTTATTAAGCGATGAAGTCGTAAAGAAAGCATTGACCTTTGGTGTCGCACTGAATTCTAAGACATATACAATGAAATCTGTGGCTTTCGAGAAAAATCGCCAGTTCAAGATTGGGGCTAAAGTACTTGAAAAAGGCGATTGGGTGTTAAAAACCATTCTAATCAAGTTAAATAGCAAACACAACTTTTTCGATACTTCCAGCTACGTTTTTATCCTTGCATGCGCCGACGGACATTTTATCTTAACATCATGCTGCGAAATGGTGCCAAACTATGAGGCCACATAAAAGTTACGTCGCCGATACAATTCACAACGGCGCAAACGGTTTATGAATAAGGCAACGCGCGTGATGAAACAAAACTCAATGTTTTATATATTCAACTCGATCTCTCTTGAATTTAAAAATTTTGGCATTTTTGGAACATAGCTTTTCCCCTTTCAGTTCCTTTCACCGCTCAATGTCTCGAGCTGTTCAGTGTTCTAGTTTGCAGACGGATTAAGTAAAGCCTGGTACTTAATTCTATAATAAAAAAGCTATATATACTTACTACACATTGGATCAAAATTCACCATACACCCATCTACAGCAAAGCTAACTAAAAGCAGAACCAGAGAAGCAAGAAAGAAGACATAGTAGTCCATGATTTTCCGTTTAACAGCAGACACTATTTTCATGATTGCATTCGTAACACGGGAAGTACTCAAGGAATATCGATTATCGTTTTCAGGGTCGATGACATTGTTTATCCCTAAAGGGGTGCAAATAGTATTTTCGTTGTCTCCTTTGACGCATTCTTTAGGTCATTAAATAACCTACACTAATTTGCTAATGAGCCCTGCGGTACTGTTATGTCAACATGTCCTCTCATTTGGAAAAAACAGCAAATTTTTCCTTTTCTTCGATACTGCTTCATCAAAAAAATACAATTGAGTTTTAAATATCAGGCATAGTTCCGCCCCAGCTAAATGTGAATGCGTAACGTTTTTATTTAATGACTCTTTTATAAATATGTGTTTCCGCCTGCTGATCAGTTTCTGCAAAAACAACGCAGTAAAGTGATCTCGAAACGACACAACAAAAACGATCATTGTGGTCCAAAAATTGCTGTCTCGAGGCGAACCGTTGACAGCCTCGTTTCTTCGCACCGCCCTTCGCTTATAATATCGCAAAAGACCTTTTCAGTTGTTTAATGTTTACTCCCAAATTAGATCAGAATGTAAATGGAAAAAGCTGATTTGGTTTACCCAAACGGACGAAGATTTCCAGAAAAATGGGACGTCTTGAAAAGGTAGTCCAAAATTCCTGAACGGAATTTCCGAACGGAACATTTGCGTACCCGAGTACGCCTACTTATTTTAAGCCAATTTTGATTCGTTTTCTGGCGTTCCCAGGAAGTTCCAGTGAATGGGACACGACAAATCTCGAACGGAATTTTTCTGTCAGATTCTACAGTCCTATTTACACAAACTGTTGACCATCCGCAGATAAGTCGACCTTTTTGGATAAGTTAATCACTTGAAAAAGCCACTTATAAGTCTTGGACATAACGGAGAGATAACAATAGATAACAAAATACTAACGTTTGTCATAAGCCTTGAAAATCCATCTTATCCTTCGGGAAAAGTCTAGTTACATCAGTCTCGGTGACCTCCGGGTTTTCTTGTCTATTTTTTGCGATGAAAACCAAACCAAATAAGAAGCTACATCGTGAAACTTTGCAGCGGAAAAGTCTTTCAGTTTAGTAGACTCAAGTTGACAAAGCAGGTGTTTTCGGTGTTTTAATATAGGTATAAACTAAAACCGGTTGATTACTGGTTGCTCTAGCAAAGAAATGAACAAATTAAACTAAAACCTGATCGAATTGTTAGTCATTTATTTTTACCCTCGGCTTCAGCATAAGTAGGACTTTATGTACCATTAACACAGAATTCCATCCAACATGACAAAGTTCAGTAAAAATCCCGGAAAAAGTTCGAATCCATCATCTGTATTAGTAGTAGAATGTATACAAGAGGTTCTTGCTAAGAAAAGTCTGTTATAACAGGAGCACAGACAATACTTCAATGTCAAATTTTAAGTCACTATAATTTTTATTGTAAATTCACAGTCCATGTATTTCTCAATCTACCTTTTAAGAGATATGTTATAGGTCTTATAGCAATCAGTAGTGATTCCATTTTCACCTAAGGCAATTAGACTGAACGTATAACGACCGGCGGAAATAACAATAAAGACGTATGAATTGGTTTCCAACCCCTTAGACTGACATGGTCATGAAAATATCAATTGATTACTCGAAGGAAATACAAACCGTAATCAGTTTTCAACGATTTTTCCAAGACACACGACTGAGAAACTCGAACAAATTGGCCAGTCTTTTCAAGTTACAATCCATTTCCATTCTGGCGATCTCCAGGCAGAGACAACCGATACTTTCAGGGACACACAACGACGAATGTTAAAGAAAACGCTTGAAATGGCGTTACTGTTTTTCCGTCCAAAGGAAACTATGTGACTGAGCTAACACACCTTGAGCCAAGTTTTCGGTTCCTTTAGCTGAATATTTTAGCTGCAGAAAATATTAGGCCAAAAGGAATTTTTTTCCCCCGAATCAGTTCTAGCCGCTTTCACCTTTCGAAAATCCTAGCTGACCCGGCTTATTTCCCAAAACGACATTTTTTATCCCTGTAGAAAAGGGCGTTAAATTTTCCAATGTTGTGAAAGTTTGAAGCGACATTTCATTTAGAAAACTCTAGTATTTAATCCAATTTATGACCAAGGACTTCCGAACAGCTGTCGTTCGGTGCTCCTGTCTCGATCATAGTGAAATATGGTTTTATAACGCTTGAATCTGTGAATAAAATCCTTAAATATTTCACTATTTCATCGGGTATATAACGAACTCATAATTGACTATCTATCCATGTGGCTTCAGTGGTAGCTCGGTGGATAGAGCACTGATTGTACCGGTATCGCAACGTCATGGGTTCGAATCACGAATTTTTTTTCAGGTTTCTTTTTCAACTGCTTAAGTTGATAGCACACTGCAATGGCTACAAATTCCACTAATTAAAATTTTTTTACAGTTATAGCACTAGTGATGCGTTTTTATAGGAAAGCGCAGTTTCCATCCCGGCGATACCGTAAATGTTCAACTGCGCTTTACAAGAGATGGGACCTCACTGGAGACTCTTATAATTAAATCAAATATGAGACTGAGGCCCCGTCCACACGTATCCGGATATTTTTTAATCCGCAACTTTTTTGTCACGGATTAGAAAATATTCGCGTCCACACGTAGCGTATTCGAATCGTATTTGCCCGAATTCGCCGGATACGTGTGGACGGAAGGCCAATCCGCAACAAAAAAGTTGCGGATTCAAAAATATCCGGATACGTGTGGACGGGGCCTGAGGTGTAAGAGACCATGCGCGAGGCACACGGGTCAAAGCCGGGCAATGTCAACTATTTTTAGTATCGCTTTGAAAAGCCAAAAAAGATATTAATTTTGTAACACTAGAACAAACAAAAAACAATGGTGCAATTTTTCTAACAATTACTCTGCGAGGGCACAGAAACTATATTATTATACATTGGTGTCACTAGCTCGATTTTGATTGGCTATAAGCACGCAGCTAATTATTGCTTGCTGTTTCTGTACGTCATACCTACAGACAATAGTTTTATGCATGCAGAAGTGACGTCATACCTACAGACAATAGTTTTATGCATGCAGAAGTGCGCGCTCTTGTCTTTACAAGTGCAGCTCAGGAATATGCATAATAAAACAATTATTGGATTCGGTTTTCGCATGATAGCGATAATTATCAAGGCCTCAGTTTGTGTTATCCGCCTCAGCCTTCGGCTTCGGCAGATAACACAAACTTTGGCCTTGATAATTATCGCTATCATGCTCAACCTCATCCAATAATTGTTAAATATTAGTTGTCTTTGGCTGCGGACGGCCAGAATGGAAATGTATTGGCCAATATATTTTCAAGTTCTCTCATGGGTCTTAAAAAAATCGTTGAAAACTGATTATGGTTTGCATCCTTCGAGTAATCACTTGATATTTTCATCTCCGTGTTCTAAGGGGCTAATTTCATGGCGGTTCCAGGTTTGGAAGCTGAAATTTCGTTGTGATTTACCATGACGAATTTCAGCACGGGTGACAGTTTTCTCCTTCGCGGCGTCCATCTTCTTTCACTAAAAACACAACCGCTGCGCATGGTCACGTTCACTTTTCAGCCCGGGCTGAAAATAAGACTGCGTTTATATGGCTTTTTTTAACCCGTTTGGCCCTGCTGTCGGCCTGGAAGTTTCTTCACGTAATCGCAAACGTCTTTTTAAGGAAACCGGGCTGAAATCTTGAACGCCCTAATCTGGCTGAAATTCGCCCTGTGATCGGCCCCTAATGTCAACTTCATGTATAAGCAAAGATTCTTTTAATATTTAGAGCAGTTTTGATGAAAACACAACAAGATCTCCGTAACATTGCCCCTTTAAAGTTACCACCCAATAACGTGATCATCTGAACTGCATGCATGAGACAAGGTATTGAATATATTTTTACAAACAAGTATCAATAAGCAGTCTGGTGCTCTATCGACCTCACGTGTTCTGACGTGTGACACTCAAAATAAAGCTGTTGTACTAAGGTACTCTACTGTTTATTATGGCGGTAGTTCTAACTTTAAATAAAATATTTGCTCGCAAATAGAATGTTTATGTCTTTCCTCGGCTTGTTACGTTTTAGTTGTGTTATGAGAGGGACTGGTTCGGGGGGGGGGGGGGGGAACCAATGAGTATAGGTGCATTCTCCCTCTAAGAATATTTGCTTGTCATGCAATCCTAAAAGACACATGTGTGTCATTCATCTCGGGTCAGCTTGATGTCAGGACGTGCTTTGGTTATTCCCTTCTCCTCCCCTAACCAAGTCCTCGTTTACTTAAGGTGTCTAGTAATAATTATGTTATTCACCAATGTCTGCGTTTGTGCCGTGCCCTCACCTTTACTGGGCCACATGATTTATCAATCATTTTTAGATGAAATTTGATATAAAAATAAATCTGGCTATGAGCCTGTGCTCATAGCCATAAAAGTCCAACATTTGGTGTCTTGTTTATTGCCCAGTAAACAGAGCGCAGGCCAGGCAGCACTTGGGTGGCTCTTTCAGGGGTGAAAGAGGAAAGGCATAAAACTCTGTGGATGAAAACCTATTAAAAGTATGGCATTTAAATGAAAGCAACTATAAGCAGTACTTTCCTGTGGTGCTGTTTATTATGCTGTACATGGTGGTTCTAACTTTGAGTCTGTAGGTGAAACCCAGTGTGACCATTCCATTTAAGGTTATCGTGTGAGCAGTACTTTCCTGTGGTCATGTTGTGGATGAAATCCTGAAGTGTGACCATTGAAATGAAAGATATCGAGCATTACTTTCCTGTGGTGCTGTTTATTATGTTGTACAAGGTGGTTTAACTTTTGAGTCGAGTCTGTGGTTGAAATCCTAAAGTGTGAACATTGAAATGAAAACTGCTGAGCATTACTTTCCTGTGGTACTGTTTATTATGCTGTACAAGGCAGTTCTAACTTTTGAGTCTGTGGATGAAATCTTAAAGTGTGACCATTCAAATGAAAGCTATCGAGCAGTACTTTCTTGTGGTGCTGTTTATTATGCTGTACTGACAAGGTGGTTCTAAAATTTGAGTCTGTGATTGAATTAGGAAAAATAAAAGCTCTTGAACAGCACTTTTCTTTGGCAGTGTTTGTTTTTCGACATTTTACAGAACGAAAATTGGGACCTTTTTTCCGTTTTGAAGTTGGTCCGTTATAAGAAGTGAAAGTTCATCTCTAACTATAAAGCCGATCTTGGCCGTAGGAAACTTGCACATCATGAAATTAATTCAAACTAAAGTAGTACTCACGAGCTACTTGTTCCAGTCCTTCTTCGCCATCTTGAATGCCACGTCCACCGCGCGTGCGAATTGGACTGTTGGCTAAGTAGTCTTTATTATCAGTCCGAGAAAAGACCTGAATCACTCCTCCCCCTCCCCCTCCCCCACAGTGACGAGAATGGTTCAAACTGTAACCACTGTCTCCTCCAACTGCCCATAAACTTCCTCCCTTCCCGATTACGACCTAAAGATGAAGAGCAGCATATTGATTAACCGGTTGTCTCTTGCTATTTTGAACACTTCTGATCAATAGAAGCGGTAAAGTGTTCAAGACAGTTGGGGTAAACGATAGCCTGATTTTCCGGTAGTCCGTGGTCGGTCGCACTCACTTCCTTCTCTCGCCGCCTGATGTCCCTTGTGTTTTAGGGCTTGAATGTTCTTGACGTCAAGAACAGCTAGCAAGACCAGCTTTCTTCAGGTACAAGATGTGACTGAATTAACAATTTGATATTCGATGTGGTATACATTGTAAATTTAGTAACAAATTGTACCTGAAAAAGGCTGGTCCGGCTGGATGAAATATTGCACAAAACAAAATAGACGCTGCTTTCAGCTTACCTTTACAGTTTTTCTAATTCAATTATTATTTAAATATTTTGGCTTAAAGGGGCTTTGTAGCCATTTTCTAAGGCATATTTATATCAGTGAAACCCCAAAACTAATGGTCCATTTTTGTTTAAAATTACTCTACTAGTAGTCTAAGAGTAAAAATAAGTGTCTTGGGCTGCAGATGGCCAGCAGAGCTCCTCTGAATGGCCAGGATGGAAATGGATTGCAACTTGAAAAGATTGGGCAAATATTAGGCCAATATTAGACCAATGTTTTCAAGTTTATCGCCTAGAGTCTTGATTTACCCAGTTCTTGCGCAAGGGGACGCAAACGTTTTATTCACGTTTTCGCACATCCTTGTTAAGATTTTCGGTAGCATGTGTAGAGCGGTTTCCTTTCGGAGAGTGCGGAAGACGCGTGAAGGCAAGGGGCGCGAATAGGAGCAAAAAAACAACCCATACCTTCAGGCACCTCCCATCCCCAACCCACGGAGTCATGTCGTACCTCCTTTGAACGAGTTGTTTTATTGGCTCACCAAAACAATAGATGAATGACCTAAACAATGCCCCTATCCCTTTAAACAATAGCAGGTACTGTTTTAGAACGGCCAATGAAAATAGAGGTTTATGAGAGGTACGACCCTACTGATATCCGAGATGTCAACGCTCTCTTTGTTTTAGTTTTCTAGTGTCACCTGATCTCCTTGGAGCCGTATTAATCCACCAGAGCTACCTCCCGCACAGTGATCATCACTTGTGTTTTCACTTGTATAACCATTCGCCATGATTTTTGCTTCTAGATAAAGAAAACAATTGAAACAATGTCCTCACCTCAGCATCATTGTTATTTTGTTTGTTGGTTGTTTGGATGGTTGCCGTTGTGATCAGTCTGTCGTCTTTTTTAAAGTATCCGGCCTTTACGTTTTTACCTTAATAAACAATAACTTTGATTTTTCTTTCTTTAAACTTGATCAAAATTTCGTGCATTAAAAAACTGATATTACGTTCCTTCTCACCAATGGTTAGTGTTCCGTTGACTGCAATTAGTTCTATAGCACCACCTCCAGAACCAGATTTGCTGCTGAACAAAACAGTTCCTGTAAAGAAGACATAACTTTTATCACTCTTCAAATTGACACTTCCACCCTCATAAATATTACTACTCACCCAAGTGTCAAACACAAGGAAGAGTGTTTCATCAGGATATGCAAACAAGGAGAAGTGAGTTGAAAATTGGAAGCACAGCCGGGTTTTTTTAACCCACTTCGAGGTGTTTGAATATCTGATGAAAAACATTTTCGAGTGTTTGATACAGCTTCTCAAACCGTTAATAATTCTTGGAGAAATTCAAAGCAAAATTTCACCAAATTTTTATGATAATTAGTATCACATATCCAAATCTCCTTCATGGAAGTGATTTCCTTTCTTTTCTCTTCATGAATTATTTATGAGTTTGAGAAGCAGTTACCCACCTGTACTTCCACCGAGCAGGTAGGAGGTATCGTAGTAGGACCATCCATAAAACCTGCTGTTGTTCCTGTCCTGATAAAACCCCCCGCCTCTTCCTCCATGGCCTCCTCCGTGATAGCTGAAGGCACCTCCAGGTCCCGCGCCTATTAATAGCCGGATCAACGGTATTAAGGTGTTAGTGTTATACTCTGGTAAAAAATATGAAATTCTTCGCACCTCTAGTGGCTCACAACTGCCTGTGTCTGTAGGCACAAAGCGACAATGAGTATTACTGGTAGTTCTCATCAGCGCTCCCCCCGCCGAATCTTTTGCTTTGTGGAAAGGACGATAATAACTTTCACTGTTTTAAATGTGAAGATGTAAAGAATTAAATGACATCTGATCTTCTTCAGTCTCACTATTGTTTTGAGAGTTGGTAGATCTTTTATCGCAGTCGGAATGTGTGACGCTCGCACCTGGATTGGCAAAGAGTTCGCTTTTTGCTGCTCTATAAATTTTTATTTCCCAACAAAACTGCAAAACTCGAGGGAATATAGGCAAAATTCACTTCAGCACCATTGTTTTCCAAAACTATCGGTGTTTCCAATATTTATTATCGTGATGGCTTTCTACTACGTCACAAAGCAAATTTTTTATTCATGGATATCATAAATTGAAAAAAAATCATTTTTTTATTGCTGTTTACGTTTTACAAAAAGGTACATTTTGAAACACAGGTAGTTACAAAACACACATACACAGACAATAAAAAGAAAATGAAAAAATAAATAAATAAGAAAAGATAGATTTAATTACTTGTATCGTAAAGGTAAGAATCTCTCCCACTTTTTGTAATGGCTTAAAAAAAAATCATGATACTCGCGTGTTTATAAATTCCCATTTCGCTAAGTCACATTCCGATTCTACGTCATCATTACCCCTCACCTACTTCAGGCATCACTGGATGAAACGTCATCATCACCCGTCGCCTACGTGCACGCGCACTTTTAGAAAATCGCGATGATATCTGGTATGCACACTATATATTGATACTGTAAAAACTAAATACTCATATACCGGGACTTTAAGGACAGTTTGAGTTTTGCCCGATTCCTCTAGGTATGGGATGCTAGTCAATTGCAAGGTCTTGCAGCGTTACGTGTTCACTCAAAGCTCTGTAGATATGGTGCTCCGCTTTGTGGGCCCGCTTTGAGCGCAGGGGCTCCGCTATAAATGCAATATAACTTACCCAATGTACAACAAGATTTATTAACCCGCACAAATCCTCCAAGCCAAAACAGCGGTTTATCATCTGCAGCGTAGTTGACTTCTTGTCCGCTCACATCCAGCTGTGAGCCGACTGTGAAGTTGCCAGTGACACTCACAGATAACGCATGCGCACCACGAATGGTTACTGTGTTGCCTGATGAAAAGACTTTTTGTGCTTCATTAGCTTGCAGATCAAAGACAGCCACTGAATAATTCCATTCGCCGTTATTAGGACCGTTAAAAGTTCTGCTTTTTATTGTTCCATTAATTTCTGGTGAAACGCCTTGGATCTTTGCTTGCGTTGTGTCGATAGTAATGGCAGCGGCAAAACCTGTTGAATAAACAAAAACTCATCCGATAGATACCTCCTTTAATCACGTTTAATGACTTTTAGGCTTAGGCTCATTCTTTTCACATCAAAGCAACTCTTCTGATTCGTTTCTACAACTTCGACTAGGAAAAATTACCATGTTTAGAATTTCTCGTAATGAAAAAACGTCATCAGTTTACTTTCGTTACATGGGAAATTTATTCCGAATTGTTTTTGGAGAAATTAAAAATGCTGTTTTTGTTATGTACGTAAAAAATACCAGGATGATTTGGAAAGGTAACAGTAACTCATTGGGAAAAGATACCCACCCCTACTGATTTATAACGTGCAATTAAATATGACGTATATAAACTGATCAAACTGTGTTAGTTTATACACAAATGTATGACGTATACACAAATGCTGACGTATATAAACTGATCAAACTGTGTTAGTTTATACATAAATGTATGACGTATACACAAATGCTGACGTTTATAAACTGATCAAACTGTGTTAGTTTATACACAAATGTATGACGTATACACAAATGCTGACGCATGTAAACTGATCAAACTGTGTTAGTTTATACACAAATGTATGACGTATACACAAATGCTGACGTATGTAAACTGATCAAACTGTGTTATTTTATACATAAATGTATGACGTATACACAAATGCTGACGTATATAAACTGATCAAACTGTGTTATTTTATACACAAATGTATGACGTATACACAAGCTGACGTATGTAAACTGATCAAACTGTGTTAGTTTATACATAAATGTATGACGTATACACAAATGCTGACGTATATAAACTGATCAAACTGTGTTAGTTTATACACAAATGTATGACGTATACACAAATGCTAACGTATATAAACTGATCAAACTGTGTTAGTTTATACACAAATGTCCCTGAATTATGTGGAGATAAAGCAAATGATAAACAGTAGACCGTGTTTTGATTCAATTTCTTTCCTGTGTATCATGTATCTGTGGTTGATTATGACATTCTAACAATTGTAATGGCTCACAACTGCCAGAGCTTAACCCGGTTTCTGAAGCATGAAGTGACTGAGAGA
>JAJGOT010000731.1:0-95000 GCA_022457155.1 Cladopsammia gracilis
TTCTGCGGATTCGATCGATCCAACATGGCGGTGAGGACGGTGACCAAATGGAACAAGAAGACATATTATGCGCATGCGTCACTAGTGCCAGTCCTAAACCGAGAAAAACACATGGAAAGAGAAAATTTTCTAAAATGGGTACCGGAAACATGCATTTAATGGTTTGATCATTGACAGTCTTATGTTTCACAAATTATATAGCTTGGACTTGTCTTTTACAGTTGGAGATATTTGCACAAAAACGTGCAATTATTAACCCCTTAAAATAATGCATGTATTCAAACGCATGATAGAATTTGTTGAAAATGGTACCATGCAAAAGTACTGCCAAAGAGGTCCATTTGAATGGTTACACCTTACGATTTCATCGACGGACTCAAAAGTTAGAACCATCTTGTTCAGCATAATAAACAGTACCACAGGAAAGTACTGCTCAGTAGCTTTCATTTGAAAGGTCACATTTCATCCACAGACTCAAACGTTAAAACACCTTGTATAGCATAATAAACAGTACCACAGAAAAGGAATTCATGGACAAACTGAAAAACTAAAACTGCATTACATCACATCCCATTACAGTTGACTCTGGGAGTAGTAGTAATAGTAGTAGACAGGATCCCAGTAGTATGTGTTTATTATTCGACATAGCATTCTACATTACTACATTACATCACATCCCATTACAGTTGACTCTGGGAGTAGTAGTAATAGTAGTAGTCAGGGTCCCAGTAGTATGTGTTTATTATTCGACATAGCATTCTACATTACTACATGTACATAAATTTAAAGTCCTACAAAGGATATCCATCACTGCACATTACATCACATCACATTACAGTTGACTCTGGGAATAGTGGTAATAGCAGTAGACAGCGTCCCAGTAGTATGTGTTTATTATTCAACATAGCATTCTTCATTACTATATTACATCACATCACATTACAATTGACTCTGGGAGTAGTGGTAATAATAGTAGACAGGATCCCAGTAGTATGTGTTTATTATTCAACATAGCATTCTACATTACTATATTACATCACATCACATTACAGTTGACTCTGGGAGTAGTGGTAATAATAGTAGACAGGATCCCAGTAGTATGTGTTTATTATTCGACAAAGCATTCTACATTACTGCATTACATCACATCACATTACAGCTGACTCTGGGAGTAGTGGTAATAGTAGTAGACAGGGTCCCAGTAGTATGTGTTTATTATTCAACATAGCATTCTACATCACTATATCACATTACATCACATTACAGTTGGCTCTGGGAGTAGTGGTAATAGTAGTAGACAGGATCTCAGTAGTATGTGTTTATTATTCGACATAGCATTCTACATTACTATATTACCTCACATCACATTACAGTTGACTCTGGGAGTAGTGGTAATAGTAGTAGTCAGGGTCCCAGTAGTATGTGTTTATTATTCAACATAGCATTCTACATTACTACATTACATCACATTACATTACAGTTGACTCTGGGAGTAGTGGTAATAGTAGTAGTCAGGGTCCCAGTAGTATGTGTTTATTATTCGACATAGCATTCTACATTACTACATTACATCACATTTCATTACAGTTGACTCTGGGAGTAGTGGTAATAGTAGTAGTCAGGGCCCCAGTAGTATGTGTTTATTATTCGACATAGCATTCTACATTACTACATTTCATCACATCACATTACAGTTGACTCTGGGAGTAGTGGTAATAGTAGTAGACAGGGTCCCAGCTGTAGTATGTGTTTACTATTCAACATAGCATTCTAAATTACTACATTACATCACATCACATTACAGTTGGCTCTGGGAGTAGTGGTAATAGTAGTAGACAGGGTCCCAGCTGTAGTATGTGTTTATTATTCGACATAGCATTATACATTACTACATTACATTACATCTCATTACAGTTGGCTCTGGGAGTAGTGGTAATATTAATAGACAGGGTCCCAGTAGTATGTGTTTATAGAGGAATCTTTGCTGACTTCATTGTTTACATTTTGCTTCATTAGCATACGAATCTGCATAGAGAAGTCATCATGCTAAATACTCACTGACTTCAAAAGTTGAAAGAGCTTGTTAAACTTAGTAATCTTCGTCTTGCTTAGTAATTGTCTTGTCTTGTCTTGTCTTGTCTTAGTAATCTTTGTCTTTGTAAGCTTTTGTCTTGCAATATATAAGGAAATATCTGCTATCAAAAACTGAAACATTGTTGGATGGCAAAAGCGCTAATGAGCCATACATTTTTTGTAACATTTTGAGGTTTTAATACAGCATTGCATAAAGTGAATCTAGTATATCGGGCTCAAATTTTCAGAGAAAGCTAATTGTGCTATGCCCTTTCAATATTCAGAGTTTATTTTTTTTGTAGGATATGCTAATGAGGCTAAAATGTTAAACAAAGATTCTTCTCTTGTGCCTTACTCTCCAAAGGGAGGTAATGGTCTTCTTACCATTATTATTATTATTATTATTATTATTATTATTATTATTATTATTATTATAACAATAACTTTATTAGCGAATTTCTTAAAACAATCTTAAATTTACAATATAAAGTTACAACACATGTATAATAATTACAAAATATATAATAATGAAAGACTCCTCAACATTACATTTTTAAAATGAAAACTGATCATTGTCATAAAAAATAATAATAATAATCATAATTTTAATCTTTTATTATTATTATTAAGTATTGCCTTTTATTATTATTATTATTATTATTATTATTAAAATTTGTTTATTATTATTATTATTATTATTATTATTATTATTAAACGTAGTACAGTAAATAATTAAAATGAGATTAAAGCTTAACAACTTATTACTTGTTTACATTTTTGTTGATGATCTCTTTTCTTTTCTGTAACATTAAATGATTTTACAAGTACAGTGGAACCTTCATATAGGGGACACCCTCTCTGAGTGGTGCAATAATGTAACACTGCTTAATTTTCAGGTAAAATACATAGTTATAAGCCGACCCCTCCAACATTTTGGCCGTTTTCCCAAAAATTCGTTTGGGCTTTTGTTTAAAACGAACACCATTGTCAGGAACACATTTTGCCAGTCCTTCGGCGCTTCGTTATATCGGGGTTACACTGTCATAAGTATAGGCGGTCAACTAAACCGACCAAAAGTGCACAGATTGCATTGTACCTTGAATACAAAACATTTTTCCAACTGATCTATGTCAAGTTTACCCTGCATACTATCTTTTTAAGATACATGCAAGCTCTTGACTCCTTCCTAGTAAATTTTCCGTTGCCCTCAAGAAAACGCTTTCTCATAGAACGCTGGTCATTTTAGATTTTAGCCTCCTGAGCAGTACCAATGTACAAGTTTTGACCCCTAAAAGCTACGACGAGCACCCCTGTCAGTTTTATTTGAGAGTACCCCCCTCCCTCCCTCCGCCCCTCCCCTCCCTCCCTCCGCCCCTCCCCTCCCTCCCTCCGCCCCTCCCCGATACACGTGACACCTGCCGACCCAAATATGGTAGTTGGGGAGGTGTCAATGTGGGAGCTTTCTTATGATAGGGGAGGGGAGTGTAGGGTTTTAAAGCAAGTGCGCTTCATTTATTTAATGTTTATAGACCACTTATCTCTTAAATTTCTTTTGTTTTCTGAAGTATCGGAAGATAAGACAAATTTTCTTGTACTTCCACTATATATATAGGCCTGTCTACCTCTTCATAATAAAATTCAGACTGATCATCAGGAATGAACTTAAAAGTTGTGGTCCTTTGCAACTCCAGCATCACTGAAATGAGGTCCAATGTCTGCCAGCGCTTCTTCAGAAGCTCCAACATTGTGGCTAGAGCAATTCCTGTTTTCCAACCCGAATAATTCACGTGGAGAGTTTCGCGGGGAATTTCTTTATTTCTCGGCCACATTGCCAAGCCACTGGTTATCACCAGCTTCGTATTTGGAATATATGCTAACTTATCTTTCAAACATCGTCCTATCATTTGCTCGAGTGATGTGGTCCAGTACTTGCTATCAGTCACAATGAGTACGACAAAAAGGGTCGACTCTTCACCTATAAAGAGAACGACAGTGGACAAATACATATAGATAGGCTTAACCTAACAGCGGAGCTCTCTGAACAGAATCGATGATAACAAGCTTATCTTAGGTGAAAGGTCGGAAGCACAAGAAAAAGTAGAATTAAGCTAAGATTGACGACCGGGCTATTTATCAATTTTAGCAATTCTCAAAAACTGTATTACGCGACCGTCTGCACAATACATTTAAACTGCACAAAAGCTCACAAAAACAACTTTTTCTCGGTGTAGAATAACTAGTGTGACTAATTTCCGAATAAAATGCACCTGTTGCGTATCGAAAATTGCCCGAGGTAAGAAACTGATTTGGAAATCAAAATTGAAAAAATACACAGACATCATCGCGCAGAATGCTATAATTGTCTTTCGCGACATTTACTTACAGTGCCGGATTTTGCAACGCGCGACATAATAATTTCTATGTTCAGAACTTGTCGGCTGTGATTGGTCAACAGATTTAGCTCTGGGAATACCGAGGTCTCTTCGCAGAATTCTGCTGCTTTTAATCAAACGGTTAAAGTGTGAAGTAAATTTCAGATGCGAACTACTGGACAATAGCGTTCTAATTAGCCGCGCTCCCTATTCAAAGCGGTTTATCACAAATGATTTGCGATATTTTTATATTTTTTGTAGACTTCAAATATGTTCTGTAGTAAGAAACGTTATCTAAAATAGTTTCATACAGACCAAGCAGTTTTGAAAGTGGCCATTCTCAGACAGTGGGCGTTTCTAGAAGAAAGAGTTATTTTTAAATTCCTATGTTTTTCGGAAGCGTGAATTCAGACAAGCACCACCGAGTGAGACAAACACGAAACGCGGGTCGCGCTCGACGAAAAGGGTCGCGAAGCGAGAGATTCCCGCTTCTTGCTGGTCTCAAATTGCGCTTTGTAAATTTAAACTAAAATTCACCTGTCTCACAGTTGCAATCGTTCACACACGCTCGCTCTCTTACTAGTTACCACCCATCAAATCGAAGTCCAGAGTGTATTAGGGTTTTCCGATTTAGCGGGAAATCCACTTAAATGGAACACATTATTCCGCCTATTAAAAAATGTAATTGAAGCCACATTGTTTGCTCATTAAATGCACATTTATCTGTTCGCTTGTTTCATAAAGGGAGCCCAGACAAATTGCATAAGTGGTCATAAGTTACTCCAAAAGAATGCATAAACTATCCGTGAAATTCTAAAACCATTTAAACTCATTTAACCTCGATCAAAGTTTTCGTGTTTAGGAAAGCCGTCCGGGGCGCGTTATTAGCATCCAGTTAGTACACTGATGCAAACAGCATTAGACTACGAGTAATTTGTTACTTTTTCAGAGATAGTGGTTGTTGGCGAAACATAAGCGCGCGCGGAAGTCGCCACCAACGAGGGACGGGACGCCAGGAAAAAAATAAGAGACTTGTTTCGTCTATCTCTTAGAAATATAAAATGCTACAAGTTAAGCCAAATATTGGGTTTGATCGACAGAGGTTAACACATTTTCCTTTGTATTAAAGTGCCCCTGTGATCAAATTTTTGATTTTGATTTTTTTTTACATTTTGGTGTACAATTAGACTTTCTTACTCGTCTTGCCAAATTTCAATCCATTACGAACATCAGAAGTCATTTTATTTTAACATTTATTTCCGAGAATTTACGGCCGCCATTAATCAACCTTGTTCAAAGGCTTGGTTGCGAATGGGAGAAAGTGACGTCAAAGACTCAAACATACCTCACGGGTTGAAATTATAATAATAATAATAATAATAAGTATTGAAAATCACGCGAAAAGCAACAAACACTTTGGACTTGTTCTTCGTGCAATTTTCTATGCAATTTTCTATTTCGGACCGGGCTTTTTTCAAACTTCTGCACATTTGAAAGGTACAGTAATGAAACTTTGAGGGTGCATAGTATGTTCGAAAGTGTTAGCCTGTTAACAGGCTTCTTTTTGGGGAATTGGGTTATTAAAATCGGCGAGCGAAGCGAGGACTGGTGAAGAGGGAAGGGGCGAACCCAATTCCCCAAAAAGAAGCCTGTTCACAGGCTAGAAAGTGTTGAAGGTGCGACAAGCAAGACTATAGAGATGTGTGATTTTTTACCCGTGGAATTTAAAGGTGCGAAGAAAAATAAAAAATATTCTGACACTTCACAAGCCTTAGAGTTCACGGACACAAAGAATATAAGCATTATAAGCATTATAGCTTTTTCAAATGTACATATTTTATCGTAATTAGAATTTTAATGTATTGTAAATAGTTATTTTAATTGTTAATAAACATCTTGTTCTCATTAAAAAAAAATAATAATAATAATTGAAAACAATAAACAATAAAATAATAATTAATGAACCCGGCTGTGAAAACTATCATGTTTGCCGAAGTTTGTGACAAGCTTTTGCGTCACTTTTGCGTGTACAATGTAGAAGCCGCCACCGTGCAGTAACTAGTTTGGTACACTAAGGATACTCTGCCACCTGCTCCAACTTTTTATGCGGGATTTATTCATTTTTTCTGTCATTTTCTTGTACTATCAAATGATTTTTTTTGATACTGATATTGATGAAATTCTTCCACCACGCATTTTTCTTTTCCCCGTAATACACACGTTTCTAGTACTGCTGCCCTTCTTAGCTTTGTTTGGTAATTTTCCGGGAAAGGATTTATTTTCTTTATTTTTAGGCGGATAAATTAGAAAATAAAGGTTGTAGTCTATCATGAGACATTATATTTATTGCAAGTCGTGATGTAGTTAAATTTAATTTACTCGTGGACAATGAATAACAACTGAAATTGCTTTATGCAAATTGTCATCCAATTAACGATTAAGGCAGAAAAAGTCTTTCCATTTCTGCTTAATCGGAAAACCCAAAATTGTTTAAAACTAATGTAATTATAGTTTTTTTTCATTACAAGAAACACAAAAGTACTTTTAAGACAACAAGCACTCGGCTCGAGCCGCTTCACACCAACAGAAGTCCTCTGGGAACATTCTTTAGTTTGTTTGTAAAGATACTTATTCAAATTTTGATCAGTTTATATTATGCTAATCAGCACTGTTTGGTGTTTACAGAACAACTTCTAGAAATTGTTGTTTGATACTACTTCTATTCATCGTATGGAATCCAAACTTCGCCCATCCTTAGCTTGGACATTTGGCTTACTTTCCCCGGGTGAACCTAAGTTAGCTAGTCCTTTCTTGACGAGAGAAAGAAAACCATCCTGAATATCAATGAGGTCCTTTTCCCATACTAAAATCAGCGAAAAAAAACGAATTTTAGAAGCCGTTTTGATACTACTTGTTGAAGTTCCAAGGAAGTAATAAAAGGTCTTAAATGGTTCCTGAACACCTCTTCTGTAAAAGCTCGGGTGAACCTAATTGCAAAAATACGTAGGTTTTTTGTAATTGAGTAAACGTATAGGTGGTTTGCAATCAATCTCTAGAGACATAGATAACAATAGTGAAACGAACAAATGCTGGTGGACGAACAAAAAGAGCTAATGAGAAAACTATTGTTTATGTCCACCAGCATGGCGGCGATGACGTAACATGAAAACCACCTATACCATGTTTCGCCATTTCCGCCATTTTCTTTGAATTTGGGTGCTTTTGTAAGACAGAAGCATTTCAAATTTCGCGCCATGGACGGACCGTAGCGAGGTCCCGGATGTGTCGCGCCATTGTGCGCGATGTCTTTGCGCAAGGTGACGCGAGTGAAGTAAGAACTATAAAATCCAAGTTTTGTTTCGTTTACATAAAATCGCTTTTCAACCTATGTTTTTTTAAAATTGAAATCAACAATATTTACGACACCACAACTACGAAAGTGCTGCCTTTGCTATGACTTCTGCAAATTGTTAGACCTTCACGTGACTAGCATGATCACCAAGAAATGGCGGACGAACTACCTTCAGTGCAATACATTGTTCATGGGTGGGGTGGAGGAGAGGAGATCAACAATGGACCAATGGCGGGTGCAGGCGCCTTAACGAGCTGACGTCCGATCTCATCATATTCTTAAGTGTACATAAAGCGCCATGAGACGCAAGTGATATGTGCACTTTTTAAGTCATTTATTCATTGCTGTTCATCGCGTTCGAAGAACGCAATCCTAATTTTCGTGTTGGTTGTCCTGTGGTTTATGTGCAGTAAAATTTGAGATTCTTCCAAATGGCCGCCCCTATTGGTTTTTTTCAGGGGCTCATTTCCGCCGGAAATTCCTTCGAACGCGTCTCCATAATCTGTGATTACTGCTAGTACTTATAAGGAGAGAATCCAGGAGGGAGAGAATCCAGTTAAAACAAGGTAGGGTAATGGGGGAAGGGGAAGATAATGAGAAGTATCTTTAACTGATATAAACGGCTCGATAGCTCTTAGCTAGCCTAGATCTACTAGTGATCTGTGTGCAATTAATATAAAATGGAATCGAACCAAAAGTTGGAGAATCGTGAGAATCAATACTGCAATTGTTTTTACACTTTTCAGGATTGTAACTAACCTTCATCCTGTGCATGTTGTATCCATTTGTCCATGACAGTTGAAACAGCCATTTCAAATTTCTTATTCTCTTTCTCTATTTCTTCCTTCTTCTGTTCTATCTCCTTCTCGATCGTCGGTTTTCTTTCTTTCGTCAACTTTTCTCTACTTTCCACAAGCTCTTCTTGTTCTTTTTTTATCGCAGGTCGGTCCTCTTCCTGGAAACTCCTAAAGGGAGGTAGGTAGGTAGGAAACCGGCCTTTATTTAAACACGCTTGTGTGGTCGTGTATCAGTGAACCAGGAGCAGTGAACTATAAATTAATCTAAAAATTATTATTGCTACAAACTCTTTAAGACAACACTTGCTAAGAATAGACTAAAAACTTAAAAGCTTTAAAACATGTAGACTTTCAATGAAGTCCTTCGTCTTATATCAGAAACCCGCCGGACGAAGGACTTTTCACACTTGATTGGCGCCATTTTTAGCGACCCAAAAACGGGTCGCTGCGCTTAGACCAATCAGAGTAGCCGAGAGTGGCCCTGGGGGACAGAACTGTCAATCACAAGGTATTAAGCGCAATGAATGAAACGTGACTTGCGGTTGGGGTCGCTTGCGAAACAATAATCGAATAATATAAACCCATCAAGCGAGACAAGTCGACCTCTCGCGACTTCGTCGCTCGCTCGGCGGCTTCAAAAGCTCGCTTCACTCGCTTTACTGTGAAACTCGTGAGGTCGACTTGTGACAAGTCTATAAAACATGCATCACAGTTATTTAAATTTACGCAAAACGTGCACAGAAGCAAAAGTTACATTAAAACTGAATCATTAAAATGCTTTTAGTGCCTTACGGGACGTCGTCGTCAATTGTTGCTTTTTCCGTATTCTTTGGTTTCTTCTTTTCCCGACGCTTTCTAAACTCCTTTGCCCTCATCTCATTCTCTCTCCTTTCTAACTTTTCGCAATCTATGAATACTTCCATTGCAGGCTTTGGCGTTAATGTTGTTAATTCCCTCCGTGAATTGAATTCTTTAAAAAACGATCCAATTTTTTCAGCATTATCGTCTGCAACACTCGTATTGAAGTCGATAATCAAAACTTCTGCTCTAGTGTTAAACTTTGTAGGGCGGTTACTGGCATTCGGCAACTTTCCAATTTCTTTCAGGGGAAGAGCCGGACGAAGTGTCCTTGGTTTAACTTTTTCGGACAGCAATTCTACGAGGTCATACAACTGCAATGCCTCGAAAACGTCTTTTAACACCGTGACTGAAGTGTTGGGAAAGAATTCCCTAATTTCCGTTAGTTCTTCCCAGTGGAATTTTTTAGGATCAAGCCCAAATGATTTATAAAATTGTTTCAGAACACTATGGTCAAGTTGAAGTCTCCATGCCAGTGTTTCGATCACTTCTTTACTTAGATCTTTCAAACATAGTTTGGAAGTGAAATCTATAAAATAATAGAAGTGAAAATAGTTCAAGATCAGTAAGTAAAAAAAATTAAATTGCTAAAAGCAGAAACAGCTTGTATTTACCCCAGTTGTGTTGCCAAAGACAAAAGACAAGTATTCGTTAAGACCCAATAGAGCGATTCTCAAAGAAGCAGTCCGCGTTTGTTTTGGTTTTGTATTGCTACACTTTAATGAGTTTATCATTTAGGGCCGGGTTGTTCAAAACACGATTAAGCCAACCCATGATTAGCGTCAATTTTGAATCCAGTTAAACAAGTCAACGATTGAAAAGTTTCCAAAGTTTTCTGCCCTTCAGTTTCGACTTTAAGTTGTCTTCACTACTAGCTAAAAATGACCTTTTGAAAACATTTTTAAACAGAGAAATGAAATCCTCGGTTAACTTTTAATCCGGGATTAGCGTTCGGCTTTAGAACAACCGGGCCAAGAATTATTAAAACCAAAATTAATGATAACTCTGATTTACAAGCACGTTTTTCTAATAAACGTTCTTCGGGTAGGTTATGAACTTAGTTTTGCAATTATTATGGTCAACTAGAGTGGTTTCTAATTTTGGCTTTGAAATTGAAGAATAATTGGAAAGCGCTCTTTTACGAAAAATGCCGAAACTTCTGACTGAAGTCACCTGGTTATGAACATACATGTCTACATGCGTAACATGCCGCAAATTAAAAGCGCGAAAAACGAAGCGGCAAGCCAAGAAATCCGAAATTAAAGTCCTACCGTGTTTACGCTATATCTATATATATTTTAAAGTATGAAGTTTACCAACATTTTAGCTTACCGCTGGTTTCTTCCGTTCCAAATTCAGATGGTGCGCCATGAGATCCCGGCATTCCACTGTCGCTTGTTTCCGTCGTTATGCTGTATGCATCAGTATCCTCGGCTTTTTCCAGATAACTCTGAATGTAAGACAATTTGTCTTGATGCAGGTATTTAAGCTGCTCGTCTTCTCGACCATCTCGCTCTTCTAAAAAATGAAATCGTGTCGAAAATGAAAATGAAACTGAACATGAAATTGAAAATGAAAATTGCCGAAATGGGAAAGAATTAAAATGGGAATAACAAAAATAACCAACTGAAAGTAACTACAGCAAGGCAAAATTGTTCAGAAAAGAGGTTAACATTGTTTTTCATTTTTAACGAATACATTCCATCATCGTAAAAAAGAACAACAACATGTAAACACGCTCCAAAGTATTAGACATAACACCCAAAATAAAAATATTTTACCGCTACTTAAATTAATAATTTTCCTAAACAGGATTTTACGATTGTTTTCCTGAGTTTATAAGGAAAATAAGCACAGTAAAGATACGTTTGTAGCGCTAGCTTTCTGTCAGAGAAAAACTGCAGGCTTGTTGCCAAATGAATTGTAGCTACGAAAGTGCGAGCCACAACTACATTAACTTACCTTGAGCCTCATCGGTCAGTTCGTTCCGGGCTTTATCGTATTCTTGTTCATCGATGGTCACAATCACTTCCACTTGCTCTCCACCAGCAAGTTCTCTCATTTCGTCGGTGACCAATAAGGATTGCAGGAGTTCTTTCAACGTCCCATCCTTGTATAAACTCCACAATGCTTTGAGGGCTGACACAGTTTCTGCTTGAACTTTGAGGTACACACTACCTTCAGTTATTTGAATCAGCCTGGCGCCAGCAGGAAGCACGCAGGTGTTAATAGCAGTAATGAGTTGATCATATGTGGATCCACGTCTCAATAGCTCATAGGCGGAAGCCACTACAATACCTCCTGCGATCACTTTGAACACAGTCTTTATGTTCAAAACTTTAGATCAGAAAACAAAAGTAGGATATCACTTTTTCATTCATAACTTTTCGCTATTTCATTTGCCTCATAGCGTCCCCACTTAGAAAGAATACCCATGGCAACCAGGAATCTAGAGTCAGGTTCTGGAATGAAGTTTCATTTTCAACCCAAGGGTTTCAAGCGTGACTGGTGAACGGTCATTCTCATAAACAACACGAGTACAGTAGAAATGAGATTTTAAGGAAAAACACGGCTTTAAAAAATATATCAATCACCCGACTACTACTTTGAAAACCTAAAACGCTGCGCAGGTTTGGTAAAAAATAATTTCAAGGCTGGAACTAGGGATTTGGTTCGGAGGGCCTGGGTCCCATCCATGTATGTGCAAACGTTTGCAAGGCTCGAAGCTCCGGAATGTTTTCGGTCTCTCTTGTTGTTTGCTGGAACAAGGCCCTACGAACTCACAACATTTTTCAGACACCACTTTATATGTAGGTGTGGATCCGTCGCTAAAGATAAAGAGTTTGATTTCCAAAGTCAATAACGGAACAACAAACACAAATAAAAATGGATCAAAGGAACTATCTTTAGAAATTAGCCTATTGGAGATTAGTATAATTTTGTCATGTAATTCAATTCTTTGTAACGTCTTAATCGTATCGGTAAAAACTATACATACCGATATGAACAATAAATTGAAAACGATTATAACTTATATTAATAAATAAAAAAAGATAACTGATACTAATAAATATAACTCACTGGTGTGATAGGTTTTTTCACTTGTCACCTTTCGCAAAATTCTAAGAAACCAAAACCAACCAAAATGAGAAAGGGACTGGATACGAATTCCAGTCCCTTTCTCATTTTAAAAATTGATCCGGTTCATTTTGGGAAACACAGTTCTCAAACTCATTTAAGTGGCTGTCTCCCTAAGATCTCATAATCAAAATTAGTCATGAAACAGATTTTCTTCAAACCTTGCATGTGAATTACACTTTGTCTAGTAACTTTAAAAACACATTTCGTTTGGTCTCAAAATATTGTCTTCCGCAATTTACAGGGGGGGGGGGGGGGGGGGGAATTATACTGCTGTTTGACAGGTACAAGTCTAGTTATTATTACAACATTATAAAAGTTTCCATATCACTGTTCCAAGTAGTTAAACATTAACTTCTATCAACCCACTTACACAGCTTGAAATAAAACAGGAAAAATGGGTTCACAAAAATTTATCTAAACCAAAAGTGGATCGTCGTACAGTAATTTCCTTGCAGCAATAGAACAATAAAGACTTAATCTTAAATATCATGAAAAAAAATTGTGTGGCCACTTGGTTTTAAGACCATGAAGCCGCTTTGAAATACCGGTATTTACGAATTATGCAAATTAGGAGTATCAACCTTAGCGTGCAAATACAGTGCAAATGTGACCCGAACAATGTTGTTTCCCAATAGAGAAACACAAATTAAAATAGTTTCAAACTACAGCAGAATACAAAATTATATTAGTATACATCAGTATAAAGGTATTAAAATTGTAGATAGTCTTCAAAGTTCCTATTAACTGTCCTCGATGCACACAAAATCCTGCAAAATACTGCTTCGTTCAATGACCGCTAATTTTGCTTGAGAAGTAAGTTTACAAAAGCGTCTTCATCTGTAATTATTAATCCGAGAATAAAGCATCAATAACAAGACATAATGCGTATATTGTTAATTCGGATCTTACTGCCTTGAACTGAAATCAGTGACAGCTATCTTGGTGTATGCTTTCATTTGTACTTGCGGCCTTTTCCACACCCGGCCCAGTCGCTCGTCATTCATTAAAATTTGATCCATGCGTATTAGAGTGCATTGAGGAAGCCTGGAAGCGTCAATCTGTTTGAGTATGGGTAATTATTATTCAACTGCGCTCAGTAGAGTACAAATAACACCCAAAACGAGTACAAATATCTCACGGTATTTGTACTCCAGAAGACCGGTTTGACCGGTTTTTCACAAACGTCACTTCGAGCATTAGTCTTACGTAAGCGGTGAAAAAATGGCTGAAATTGTTCCCAAACTAGAACGGACAAAACTGAGAAAAACTACTGACAAATTAAAGGGATCTATTGACGTTTTTTCTCAAACAAATCCAAACAATTATGCATTTAATCACACAAAGTCTTTCTTTGCTGAACAAAAAGTACACGCGATCACACAACTACACGACTGACAATTCGTCATCATTTTTTGAACAAAGCGCGCGCGCTGACAAACAAGTTCAAATTGCGCGCGCACGATAAACTTGAAAAAGTAAGAAAGATTAAAACGGCGTTTATGACTAAGTTGAATAATAAATCTCTTATTGGACAGTTTAGTGTGTAGTATCGTGGGATATTTTTACTCGTCTCTTGTATTTTGACTCGCCCTACGGGCTCGCCAAAATACAGCGAGACTCGTAAAAATATCCCACGATACTACACACTAAACCGTCCAATAAGATATATTTATTATTCAACTGCACTCAGTAGAGTACAAATAACACCCAAAACGAGTACAAATATCTCACGGTATTTGTACTCCAGAAGACCGGTTTGACCGGTTTTTCACAAACGTCACTTCGAGCATTAGTCTTACGTAAGCGGTGAAAAAATGGCTGAAATTGTTCCCAAACTGGAACGGTCAAAACTGAGAAAAACTAAGAAAAACTGACGGGATCCTTTGACGTTTTTACCCAAACAAATCCAAACTATAATATGCGTTTAATCACACAAAGTCTTTATTCGCTGTACAAAAAGTACACGCCACCCAACAACTACACGACTGACAATTCGTCATCATTTTTTGAATAAAGAGCGCGCGCACGACAAACTTGAAAAATTACGAAAGATTAAAACGGCGTTCAAGTCTAAGTTGAATAATAAATCTCTTATTGGACGGTTTAGTGTGTAGTATCGTGGGATATTTTTACTCGTCTCTTGTATTTTGACTCGCCCTACGGGCTCGCCAAAATACAGCGAGACTCGTAAAAATATCCCACGATACTACACACTAAACCGTCCAATAAGATATATATACTTGAATCATGTTAAGAAGAACAGAACTTAATTGAACTTTATTTGTGTGACGGATTGTACGCGCGTTACCACTACGCACGAGCGCGCACATTGGTTACATTTCTATTTCAAATCGAACTCGTGTGACGTATTCAAAATGGCGTGAGCATCGCGCGAGCGAAGATTCGTGGTTGTGTTGTGAAAGTTTTGTGGACAATTGTTGTCAAGTTTTACCGTAGTTTTCTTTTACGGTTTTTTAGTTTGGACATTAAAATTCGCTGAGGATGTTTTGCTACTGCCGTGTAGTTTTGTCTGTGGACCGTTGAATTCCGCTGCCGAACATTTTCTGGCGACCACGACGGGAGCTAAAGGTATTCTCGTTCAAATTTGAGTTTTTGCTTTGTTTTTGATCGTTTTGGTGATGGCGTCCGCGGACAACGACGCGACTGATGGTGTCCAAGAAAACGAACAAACCGAACAAACCGAAGCTGAGAAACAGAGGAAAATGGACTCCGCTTTAATCAGGATAAAGAGCCGGAAACGAACCGCGAAGATAAAACTAGCTACGACACGAGCTGGAAAAACTTTGCGTTAAGGATTCAGAAATCCCGATGATCGAACGTGCGATTGAACAGCTGTGGACAGCGCTCGAAAATACGTTGGACGTTTTGGAAGAACTTTCCGCCCCAGTCTGTTTCCGCCCTTTACATCGAAGTAGTAGACACGGCGGGCGAAGTACAAACAGCCATTGAAGAAGGACAGAATGTGATGAAAAACCGCACGATCATCACTGCGTACACGTTATTCACTGGAAATGCTACAAACAACAACGAGCAGTAACCGGCTAGGCAGAATCAGGGAGGCGAGAACGGCTTCATTCCCGACAACCGAAACCGTTTCTTGAAGCCGTTAGAAGTCCCAACGTTCGATGGTGACAAACGCATGCTTGAAGACTTTTGGGCGCTGTTTGAAAGTTTAGTTGACGCATCGACCGAGCCTGCAAATCTCAAGATGGCAAGACTGCGACAGAACCTGACTGGCAATGCTTTAGAGGCCATTAGAGGACTGGGCGTCTCATCTCTTGAGTATGACGAAGCAAAGAAAATTCTCCAAACGAAGTCTGGTGGTACGCGACGGCTTTTAAGAGCGTATATGGATCAGCTGGAAAAACTACCTACAATCCGAATCAATGATGTCCAAGCACTCGAGAAGTTTGCGGACCTAGTCGGAATAACCGTGGTTAAGTTGCAAGCAGAGGACCAAGATGGAGAATTGGAGGATGGAACCCTACACAGCCTGCTTGTGAAAAAGCTGCCTGAACGTCAGCTACAAAACTACAAATGATGGACGAGCGAACACGCCAAAAAGAAATCAGTCACGACATTCCGCGATTGGTTAAAAGAAGAAGCCAGATTCCGAGTAGAAGCGGCAGAAATGGCCAACGGATTTGAATCGAAGACAGCTGCAAATGCTACAACAGCGAGATTTTCAAAGTACCCGGATTCAAGTAAAGGGCGAAATTTCCAAGTGGAGATGAAACAAGAATTGCGAGGCCACCCTGTTCTTTATGTCATAGAAATGACTATGGTGTGTGGTTTTGCAAGCAGTTCCACAACAAGTGTGTTGACGACCGTTGGCAGTTCGCTAAAGAGAAGAAGCTTTGTTTTCGTTGTCTGGCCTCTGACCACCGAGGAAAGGATTATAGAAGATCGAAAATATTTGGAATAGATGGCTGCGCGCGAATACATCACCACCTTCTACATGGTTCCGAAATAATGGTTGCATCGACCACCCCCGAAGATAGAAGAGGCCTATTTGTCCCACGGGAGGGGGTTCCACCCCCGGCAGTGACCATGACCTGCAATACCGAGATTCCAATTGAACCTTTTGCGTCACCAACTGTCCCTCTGTGGATAAAAGCTAATGGGAGGAAAGTAAAGGTCAAAGCCGTCTTAGACGACGCCTCAAATGAAACGTTTCTAAACGAAGAAATTGCCGGTTTCCTGGGACTACAAGAGCCTCTTCAGAAAGTTCAAGTTCATGTGCTCAATGATACAGTGGAAACGTTTCAGTCAATGCCGTTGAGGATAGAGCTCGAAAGTGTCGATGGGCGGTTTACAAACGAAATCACTGTCAAAACATGCCCGCGAAAAGTCACTGGTGGTTACCGAGTAGTAAACTGGATAGAATGTAAGACGGTAAGTGGCCTCACCTTCTACAGTGCGACTTTCCCAAACCAGCAAACGATGGACTTGTCGATCTTTTGTTTGGCATAGACAACGCCGATCTACACTATTCACATGTCGACCTCCCAGGACAAAATGGTGGACCTATCGCGCGCCTGGGACCACTCGGATGGACCTGTATTGGTTCTCATGACAAAAACGAAATCTCGCAAAAAAGATCTCACGCTATTCCAGCCTTGTTTACAAGAGAACCCGTTTCGTATGATCGCCGAAGAGACGCGTGTTGTGACATTGATCAAAGCCTTAAAAGATTCTGGGAAATTGAAAACTCAGGCACGGAGAGCGTCGACAAAGTTGTGCTTACCGAAGAGGAGAAGCTTGCTTTGATCAGAGCACAAGAATCCCTAATATACGAAAATGGAAGGTACCGCGTGGGTATCTCTTGGAAAGAGGATAAGCTCGAACTTCCCGACACCAAACCGATGGCTTTGTCCCGCCTTCAGAGCACCGAAAAGAATTTAAAGAAGAATGACCAAGTCGCCAAAGAGTATCAAGCAACGATCATCGAAGCCTATGTTGAAAAAGGATATCTGCGTAAAGTGCCTCCACACGAGCAGTCACCTGTCAGCGCATGGTATTTACCTTATTTTCCTGTCGTAAGGATGGACAAAACAACTACCAAAGTGAGGATCGTGTTTGACTGCTCCGCCAAATGTAAGGGAACTTCACTCAATGACATGATCCTTGCTGGACCGAAATTACAGCAAGATCTCTTTAACGTCCTTGTCCGTTTTCGCCGAAACCCAGTTGGGATCGTCTGTGACATCAAAGAGATGTACCTTCAAATTGAAATCAAAGAGGAAGATCGTCCCTACTTCCGACTGCTGTGGAGAGACCTTGACTGCGAACGACAGCCAGATGTGTACGAGTTTAGCCGTGTTGTTTTCGGAAAGAACGCTGCCCCTATGGAATCGCAGTTGGTCTGGTTTGTTGCACAAGAGAATCCCCGACGAAATCAAGACCGTTACCCACTCGCTGTCGAGACAGTTCTTAAGTCAACGTACATGGATGATTCAATTGACAGTGTCGAAGACGATGAAAAAGGGGTTGAACTCTATCATCAGTTGAAAGAGTTATATATGGAGAGTGGCTAATATACAAGCGAGGAAGTGGATATCAAATTCCCGAAGGTCATTGAAGCTATTTCTGAAGAAGACCGAGCCACAGAAATCGTGATTAACGGTGGGAAAATCCGATAACCAAGACATTGGGAGTCTCATGGAACAGTACCGAAGACGTGTTTACCTTGGTTGCTTCTCCAGGTTCCTCAGATATCCAGATAACGAAGCGGAACGTCCTTCGTAAAGTAGCATCAATCTTTGACCCGCTAGGCTTCGTCGGTCCATACATCATTGTTGCGAAAATTCTAATTCAGGAACTATGGTCAAGAGATCATGACTGGGATGACGAACTTCAAGATGACGTCGCAGACAAAATCGAAGCTTGGTTTGAACAGTTACGAAATCTGGACAAGGTGAAGATCCCTTGCTGTCCACGAAAAGCTGAACGAGTCAAGTCAAAGCAGATAGTAACTTTCGTCGACGCTTCTCAGCAAGCATATGGTGCTGTTGTTTATCTCCGATGTGAATACGAAATTGCGTCCGTCACAAGCCGCCGAATTGCAGCTAAGAGCAAAGTAGCGCCGTTGACCCCAATGACAGTACCGAGATTAGAGCTGATGGGCGCCATCCTAGGCCTGCGTTTAACGCAGTCACTGTTGACAGTCCTGGAAGTACCGATGTGGAGTGTGACCCTTTATTCTGACAGCACAGATGTCTTATGGTGGATCCGAGGGCGTGGCAAAGACTTCCGACCTTTCGTAGCTAACCGAATTGGTGAGATACAGACGTTTACCGAGCCGTCGCAATGGCAGCATGTCTCTACCGAGGAAAACTCAGCAGATTTGTGTACGAGAGGAGCCATTCCTTCAGAGTTAGCTGAGTGCCACCTGTGGTGGAACGGCCCTGATTGGTTGACAAAAGATTTCAGCGAATGGTCGAAGATGGAAATCCAAAACAGGTTGAGAGGGATGCCGGAAATGAAGACGTCAAAAAAGAAGGAACAAGCAAGCGTCCATGCAACCCTTCTAACGTGTTACCCTCAGAAGCAAGTGCCTAAAGAGCAAACCGTAACGCTGGTAGAATGGAAGCTTGACCAAAGCATTTTTCCAGTTGGACGCACCTGGTTCGAATTCATGCAAGAGTAAGGAGAATGGTGTATAACATGCGAAGCAAGGATAACAGAAGAGTAGGCCGGGAGTTACTACCAGAGGAAATAAAAGAAGCAGAAGAGGAAATTGTACGTTTAGAACAACGTCAGGCGTTCCACGACGAGTACTTGGCTTTGAGCTCAAGAGAACCGATACTAAGCAAAAGTCAGCTAACGAAGCTATGCCCAAGCTGGATGAAGAAGGTTGCATTCGCTCCGATGGCCGTTTACGTTTTGCCGAATTTCTCCCGTACGACGCGCGATACCCGTTGATTCTACCAAGGGGCCACTGGGTTGCAAAGCTGATTGTAAAGCACTATCACGAGTTATCAAGTCACTCGGCTGGAACGAATTTCATTCTGTCGCAAGTTAGCCAAAATTATTGGATCATAGCCGCCCGAGACGAAAACAGAGAGTGGGAAAGGGAATGCAATGTGTGCAAAAGGAGAAAGAACAAAGTTTCGAGTCAGATTATGGCACCTCTTCCAAAGACAAGGCTTGGCCTCAGTTTACGTCCATTTTCAAAGACCGCAGTGGACTATGCCGGGCCTTTCATCACTGTTCAAGGCCGTGGATTAAGACGCCTCTTCACTTGCTTAACAACTCGCGCCGTTCACTTGGAAGTTTCCTGGGGACTAGATACTGACAGCTTCTTGAATGCGTTTGCTCGATTCACCAGTAGGAGAGGGATCCCAGAAGAAGTATGCAGCGACCGTGGAACCAATTTTGTTGGTGCTGCCAATGAGCTGAGAGACTTGGTCAAACGACTAGACCAGGATAAGATCCGGCGATCAACAGTCAGTAAAGGTGTTAAGTCGAACTTCAATCCCCCAGGTGCTCCTCATTTTGGTGGGTCACACGAGATTATGGTTAAAGCCGCCAAAAAGGCGATTTACGCAGTTCTGAGCAGCAGTGAGGTGACAGATGAGGATCTTATTACTGTCTGCACTGGAGCCGAAAGTCTTCTTAACTCCCGTCCGCTGACGTATCAGTCTGCAGATCCGAAAGATGATGTGCCTTTAACTCCGAATCATTTTCTACATGGACAGATGGGTGGCCAATTTGCTCCTGAGACTGTCGACACCACAGATTTCAACCCTCGTAAACGATGGCGCAAAGTACAGGAGCTGATTTCACACGTATGGACAAGATGGATGAAAGAGTATTTGCCGATGCTAAACACAAGACCAAAGTGGACCGCAGTCGTTGCTGACATAAAGGAAGGAGATGTACGCGCACTTGATTCTAATCTCCCAAGAGGACATTGGCCCTTAGGGCGAATCGTGGAGACGTACCCTGGAAAGGACGGACGAACCAGGGTAGCCAAGGTTCAATGTGGAACCAGGACAGTAATTAGACCAGTTCACAAATTAGTGCCGCTGTATGTCGAGAAAGTGTAAGGACACACTGGTCTTAAACCTCCCAGTGTGGGGAGGGGGAAAATGTTAAGAAGAACAGAACTTAATTGAACTTTATTTGCGTGACGGATTGTACGCGCGTTACAACTACGCACGAGCGCGCACATTGGTTACATTTCTATTTCAAATTCAAACTCGTGTGACGTATTCAAAATGGCGCGAGCATCGCGCGAGCGAAGATTCGTGGTTGTGTTGTGAAAGTTTTGTGGACAATTGTTGTCAAGTTTTACCGTAGTTTTCTTTTACAGTTTTTTATTTGGACATTAAAATTCGCTGAGGATGTTTTACTACTGCCGTGTAGTTTTGTCTGTGGACCGTTGAATTCCGCTGCCGAACAAATCAAGACACCGATTTCCTTCATGCTATCGCCATGGTACATGTAGTTTGCCAAGGTACATGTATGTTGTCAGGATGGTAACCGCTGACCACACAAACATAAACCATTCCATGTGCACGGCTGTGATTACAAAAGGCGAGTGTTTGTTTTTATACCAACAACACCTGCGGGGATTCGCGTGGCAAGTCTAGTTTAACTACCGTAAAGTTCCGAAAGTTACGACCCCCCCGAAAGTAGCGATAAAATTTCACAGGTGTTAGTAAATCCCGAAAGTAACGAACCCCCGAAAATAACGACCCTCCGAAAGTAGCGACCTCAAAAGTAATTTCCCTTTTTAGCACGAAATAACGGATATGATAGATATAACAAGCTATACCCAACTGATCCGAGTTTTATTTTTAATGAGTATAATGATCTTTGACATTCCTTTTCAAAGGAAAATATATAACTCTTAAAAGTACATTACATTTGTTTTCATTTGTTAACCTTCAAAAAGTATTCCTTTCGTCTCTGAATACCCGTTAACATACCCGTTACATACATAATAGGGATAACCAAACTTTTTTCTCGAGTATCAAAACTACCATACGACATATTAAACCAGTTGTTTTCATATGCATATGCTCGCATCTAAAAAACAGAACCTATTGACAAAGTTAACTGTAACTTTTTTCATGATATTTAAGATTAAGTCTTTATTGTTCTATTGCTGCAAGGAAATTGCTGTACGACGATCCACTTATGGTTTATTGGTTTAGATGAATTTTTGTGAACCCATTTTTCCTGTTTTATTACAAGGTGTGTAAGTGGATTGATAGAAGTTAATGTTTCAGGGACCGCGCAGAGGGAGGGGCTGGGGGGGGGGCTTTAGCACCCCCCCACCCCCCCCCCCCCCCACACACACACACACACACACACACACACACACACACACACACACACACACACACACACACACACACACACACACACACACACACACACACACACACACACACACACACACACACACTTTTTTGCAAGAATAAAAATAAATTAAACAAAAAATAATTTAACAAAAGTAACGGAGTGAAAAATTATAAAAAATCGTTAATTCGAAAGTGACCCGAGTTACTGGCAAAGACAAACGCGCAGATAAATAAACAGAATGAAGCATTAGTCGTTACAATTGTAAAATATTTTTTCGCTTCTAACCTAGCAGAGGTAAACGTCTTTTAAATGGCTTCTTTTTCCTGCGGACCTCTCAGGAAAACGCGTTGTTGTTTTGTAACTTTAATATCATTCACTAAATTATTTTCAGTTACCGTTTTCTTTTGCCGTGTAAATATTTTGAATGAATAATTAAACAATTATTGAACTCAGCTTTCGTATGATATGAAGATATACAGATCTCGGAGGGTGTTATCCTTCGGCTTTGGCGCATAACCCCCTCGATCTGCATAACTCTTACTCAGCCTCGTGCAATAATTGCTGAGTAATTATACAGCGTTGAGTTCAGGGCAGCTCAAGCAAAATCGTTGGATTTCTGGCTTATTTATAGTAATTAAAGGTTGATATCAGTAGTATAACATAACAATCTATGATATTAACGGCTTAGAAACTAAAATTTGTTTTGACAACTGACCAAAACGATATTGTCTGACATGGCCATTTTCCTTACATGCCCAGATCACTTAATGACCGACTCATTTTGATGAATTTTCTAGCAAGAATATATTTTCGCACTCTGGGCGTGAAGAAATTATTGTTTTAGAACGTGTCATTAAAAGTCGCTTCAAGGGCATGAAATAATTCTATTCATGCCACTTTGCGTAAAAAATTCATGCTGGGCAAGAAATTTAGAGTTGGCTAAATTTCATGCCCGGCATGGTTCGAAATCTGGATTGGGCTTTATTTTATTCATGCCCGGCATGGCATCTAGAGTTGGCTCAATCCGGAATGCCCGGCATGAAATCTAGACTGGGCTTTAATTTATTCATGCCGGGCATGAAATCTAGAGTTGGCTTAATCTCATGCCCGGCATGAAATCTAGATTGAGCTTCATTTTATCCATGCCGGGCATGAAATCTACAGTTGGCTTAATCCCATGCCCGGCATGAAATGTTAGTAATGTCAGGCATGTCCCGCATATTGCATTATTGAACGTGAAGTTTTATCTCATTTGGAGAGTTAAAATTGTGGTTTGCGAAAAGAAACGAACTTTAGAAGTACATATCGAACATTGGAGTTTAGTACTCAATGATAGGAATTAAGCAGTTGCTCGGCGCGTGTGGATGATGTACTTGACATCCATTCCGACCTAATAAAACATAACTGGGTCCACGAACAATGTATAGTTAGGCGATAATTGTGAGTGCTGACAATCTGTTATGTAATTATCCTATCATGTCAATTAAATTATAAAAACTGAATCGGTTTGTTGTTTATTTTAATGCATTAAGGGAGGGGATGGTACTTAAGTATCGCCTCCCGCCTGGAACAATAACACCAATAAACCACTAGATGTTTGTATGAAAGCTGTGTTTACGATTTTATTTCTCAGGGAATCTTAGGAAGATCAGTCAGTGACATTGTTTTTTCAGCCGTCTTTTTCGTCATCTTTATCACTGACGTACTACTACAATCTTTATTTAATCAAGGTGTCACATTCACTATAAGTGGTCTTCCAGTGAGCCGTAAAAAATTAAGACTTTTACAAAAATTACATAAATATTTATCACTGACAACCACTCTTTTTTATTGTTACAAAAAAAAACCTCCATGAGTCAACGGCAACCACGCAATTCAAACAACTGAACAACTTACTTCATTGCTCAAACTGTCACTCGGTCAGGATCAGCGGATTCTATTGAAATGTAACAAATTATCCGCATTTTTCCATGGTCTTTTCTCATATATACCATAGAAATGACGCCATTAAATGTTCAAAACTGAACTGTGGAGCCACGAGCCGTTAAGTGAGTGGCGTCACTGCCACGTTTTGAATGATGTATGTTTGATATGAATCATAACAATAGCTTATGATAAACCAATGGCTTCAATAAGACTCGCGTCAGCCGAACTAAATCATTCACAATAATTCCTTCACACAAAAACAATAGCCTCGATCCCGTGAAAGAAATAACAATAACAGAGGCCGCAGAGCATAATGGTCACTACTGAGCCTTACAGAGATATACATCAAACACACACACACACACACATTTTTTCATTCCTCTCTTTGGAATCGCGAAAGCCTCTCCTTATAAAGGGTAATATCTGCAACGGATCCAATAACTGTCAAGTCACCAAAAGAAATTGCGTCGGCGACTTCGACTGTGAAGGAAAGAGTAGGAAACAAAGCATTAAGAGAAAATTTAACGAACCAGTTGTGATTGGCCAAGGACAAAACCAAAACAAAACAAATTGGCCCGAGAGAAGCTGGGCACAAGTAATGTTATGGCCAACTTTTCTCGTTGCATCCACATAACGATGCGACAATCGACTGATACAAAATTCATACAAAACAGATTTCACTGGAAGAAAAAAATATTGTATCTTGTGTTTAATACAATGGTTATTTCAAAGTGTTTAAAAACAGTGATATTGCATGAAAGCTTTACTGGACAACCTGTCCTGTATGCAAACAATATCACAAACTAGCTACTAAATGTCGTCTGGATGGCCTGAATTGACTTGTTCTCCCATGCGGTGTCCGAGCTCAGAAAGGTATGCCTTCCAAGCAAAACATTTTGACGATACCCCATCCCCACTCGGGATTCCTCTCATTTGTTCCCAAAGACATTTTCAGTCATGGGACAAATGCGTCTACAGGGCTTTATTTTTTCATCTTGAAATGGCATCGCATACTGAATGTTGCAAGACATGTCGCCTGGATCTCGCTTTCCTGTATCTGATTACATTGAAATAATGTCGTTCTTATAGAAGCTGAAAGATTACCAGTAACTTATCACTTTTTCAAGAAGTCGTTAAATATCTCTGTATGTAGGGTTATCATGAATTTATATCTCTGCTTCCCAATTAAAACACTTTAATTTGGTTACCGGTAATAGAAAATCATTTTACTCACCATCTAATGTGGTGTCCACCACTGTGTCTGCAGGAAACTTTATAACTGACATCAAGTCAGTTAAGTTGGCGAAAAGGTTTGACACTGCATTGGTTTCAGGCACTGGCAAGTGATATGTCTCCGTGACAGCGGAGGTGTTTTTTAAAAATCACCACTGGTCTACATGCTTTTGGTAAAATATTATCTCAGGCGGTGTTGGACACGCTTCGCGCTGCATGCTGGGAGAAATTTAATCTTTACGTTATTTGCATCTTGACGCCAACCAGTTAACATCTCTGCTCTCCGTGATTCAAAGACGATTAGAGGTAGATTTCTTCGCTTTCTTGGAGAAATTACTGCGCTTCTTCGTTTTATGTCTTTCTCTAACCTACTGGCTATTGTAAATGTGCATTATGGATGCTTAGAACAGCTAAAAAGGACCGAATTTAGTGATGAAAGTCCCGATCGCAACGTGCGATCGCCGGCGCTCTCGCGCTCTAAAAAGAAAGATCGCTTGATCTGCCTGATCGCAGGTTAATCGTAACGAGAAAGGCGACATTACCGTCCGTCAGTCGATGCTTTTGATACTATCTTTTGCCGAAGTTTACAACCGTCACGTATTTCTCGTCTTTGTTGAATCTGAAGAATCGTTTGCTCTTGTTTACACGGGATGTTTCAGAAGCGCCAAGGCAAGAAAAATGAACTGCTGGTTTTGCTGAAGGCCTTATATTGCATTTTATTCTTTAGGGCAGAGTGTAATGAATACCTTGCGAGCCGTTTATACATACGAATTACAGCAGCTTACTGCCACTGGTAATTTCTAAAAAAAAATTGGAAATAAAATGCTCTACTAATGCACCACCGAAAGTCCATCTTGCAAAATTATTGTATGATTGGCATTTTTGAAAAGCTGGAAAGCCTTTACTTTAATATTTAGGGAACTGTATGTCGCTGCTACAACAAATTTAATTGTTTGTGTCAGCATTATTGTATACTATTTTTCTATAAAATAATGTATTTTTTGGCCAATCAGTTGTAAATTTCATAAATTAACTTTTATTTTTTTATTATGAAACTGACCAGCCTCCTGCATAGGTGCATCTTGGGATAGAGAGGAGAAAGACCAAAACAATCAAGACTTTTACTTGGTTGCACCTTTCATTTGCAACACAAAATGAGCAAATAGAACATGACATCACATATTACCCGGTATCTTCCATTTTGGCAGACACCAATAGTGACTCAATACCAGCATTCACCCTCTTCTTTCCTGGCAAAGATCTACATGCATGTACAGTGAAAAAGGAACTGAAAGAACTTGCCAACTAAATAATTCAACTACAAAAAATGTCAATTAAAATTTTCAAGGAAGCTGAAATTTCCATGGCTGTATGTTTAAAACTGTTATAAAAACTAGTATGCCAGTGCCTCCTTTAAATCGACAGTAGTTGAATTAGTGGTTGATTAGGAGATAAAATAGAAAGAGATAACCTCTTATCTCCTTTTCACTTTTTCAATGGAATTGTAAATAAACAGTTATTATTGCTGCGGAACGAGCGTAGCGAGTGAGCAGCAACATAATCGGGATTTAAAAGAAATATATGAGAAAAAAATATAAGCTAGGAAAAATCTCGATTTGATCGCTTTTTACCAGAATTCACTGCGCCACGAACACATTTTGGGCCAGAATGCACTGCGCCACGAACAATAGCCTCGCTTGCTGCTTCAAGCTCAGTGTTCGCTGCGAGATTTGTAATACAGTATTTTGGTCCAACATGTCCCAGTCGAAATCGGAACTGAAGTGTCGAAGACTACTACGAGTTGAGCGGGGACTGCGAGGCATGGTGATAGGACCGTTGAATGGCAAAGATTTTCGAAGATTGTACGGAATAAAAGACAAATTTATTTTGAAATCACTCCGACAGGGGTCGAGCTGAGTGCTTTGGGACGCGAAACCTGAGCTGAGCTTGGGAGACGCGAACACACAGTAATTAACCTAAATTTTCACACCTTCCTCGTGGTGAACGAATTAGTCTTATTAGCTGGAATTTTCGTCGATTCATCCCGGTTACATTTGCTTTGCTTCCCCTCAAAAAACGAAAGAGAAAATTCTGTAATACCAGCGAGACGATAAAACAGCATTGTTACAACAAATTTACCGCAGCAATTACTATCTTTTGGATACACTAGTTATTAATATTTTATACCATAAGACTCTTGTATGATGGTGTTATAAGGAATGGCAAAACAATTCAAATTCCCCACATCTGTTGCCAGTTCCTCCTGCAAACCACTTGGGCCTCACATCGATTTAGTGGTATGACATGTACAAAGCAAGTGACTCAGATACCATCATTCTTTTATTATTCAAGTCCTCCTATGTTCAATAATTAAGTAAATTATGTTCCGTATGTTACTTGAATTCAACACTTTTTAAAAGTGCTACTTTCCAGTCTTATATTGCAAGTAATTTCCTATTTGTGGATAGTCAAGTGAGGTAAAAATGCCGGAAAATTGGCTCAGGTAGCCAATGTTCTTGCACACTGGCTTGCATGTTTCCCTTGCTTGACTATCCCACCAAATAATCCCTGAGAGAAATAAGAGACTTCCTACTTTGTAGTCTATATGATTGAGTCTCTTCAGTATACACTGCTTATAGTAGTTGTTACATTTCTTGAAATATATATTCCTGAAAACAATTTGGGCCCAATAATTCAAATTTTTCAAAGTTTCAATTATTATTGATGTAAAGCAGGTTTTCACAAACCAAAAAAGCTTTAGCTTCTTGAATTTTATCAGTGTTGTGAACATAAGAAATATTTTTACATAAAACAAAATATGGCACAGAATATTTTCAGGACCTTCATGAGAAATGTATTACAAGTTCTTTTCCAAACTGCAAATTTGAAATAGACCTCATGATTAAGGAGTCAGGGAATACTTGAAGGGCTCAGTGCAAAAAGGGGCCTACTGTATGTGCTAATGTTTGAAAGAAAATCCAACAAAACATTTTATTTTGAGGCCCTGGACATGAATTTTCAGTTTTAAAAGCACTTGAAATGGCAAAAATGCTTGAACGCTATGTTAGAATCAAGCTCCTTCCTAACATACCGGGAAGTAATCTAACCATAAAAATGTCAACAGGCATCCCCAGACCATTACCAAAACTCCCTCAGCAAATTACTAAAATACTGAACAAAATCATGCAACATCTCCAGATCATGACTCCTGTAAGAGATTCAGAGAGATTACAACTTAAAAATTTATTATATATTTTTTCCCTGAATAAAGCTATGCAGGAAAAGAAAGCAGGAACATTCCATGGAAGCTGACTCAGTAATCAAAACATTAACAAATTTACACCGGTTTTCCGTGGTGTGGACTCTTATTTACCACGATTTACATCATCACATGGTCAAAATGTTGTGGACTCACGAGGCGCAGCCGAGTGAGTCAGCAACAAATTTTGACCATGTGATGACGTAAATCGTGGTAAATAAGAGTCCACACCACGGAAAACCGGTGTAAATTTGTTTTTTACAACAATATTTAGAAAAAATACAAGGAAATATCGAAGTCTTGTTACAAAACGTGACAGCAAAGAAAGAGCAAGCGTTGTCTATAACTTTCTCGCAATCTGATTGGTTGTTTTCAAGCGCACGTGATGTTAGCGTCAGCACCGTTGTCTGGACTCTCATTTACCACTCACGTCGACCAATCAGATTGCGAGTTTAGCGGCAATTGTGGTAAAAATATATTTGTACATGGGGTGAAGAGCCTTCGGGTCGTTTAGAACCTGAAATACCTAGAAGAAAAAATATATGAATTTTAGATAAAAGGAATCAGTAAAAAATAGTATTCTGAGTTCCAAAAAGTTTGTTCTTATCCCGATAAAGCAAGTTTGCGTGCATCGATCACGCCATCACCTCCGGTGAAATCTTACAAGATAATACGGGACAAACGCGAAAAAAGCTACAACTTCAAGTCGATTTTTCACCACTAAAACGGCGGGGCCCCAGTGGGCCCCCCTGACCTTTTCTCAAAGTTTAACTATTAAACTTTAATTCTGTGCAAAAATAAATCCAAATACTGACCGAACGATGCAAAGAAAGGGCAAACTAAATACCCGAGTCACACATTAGTGGTAAACAAAGATTTTGAAGACAACATGGTTTTCATTGAACAAATTTGACACAAAATATACTCACCTGAAGCTACAAGTTGGGCTATAGCTTGCCACGGTATTTCTCTTTCGGCCCTCCGAAAATGATAAACTAAAACGTTCGATGAAACGAGAAATCAATCCAAGAACAGAGAGGACACCTCAACACGAAAGACTGAAGACGGCCGCCATTAGTATCACTAAAGTGACGCGTGATTGGACGAATGAAGTCACGTGGACCGTGTCCAACACCGCCTGGTATTATCTAAAACAAATGAGGCATGGGATTTTCTTTTTTTTTTATGGAGTACGTTTTCGATTACCTCATCAATAAATTGGGGAGGTGGGGAGGGGAGCAGGGGTGGGTGGGTGGGTTATGGAACAGCCCATGAGAGGTTGCTAAGTGTGGAAGTGTGAAAGTTGCCGTCTATCGACTCCTACCAACCTCGTTCCCAGGGGCTTCTCGGTTTTCAAAATGGCCGTTTGAGAGGAGAAACCCCTGGGACATAGCGATCTAAAACGACCGCTGATTGGTTTATTGATCCTGATTCTTACATCTATTCTGATTGGTTTACGTTTTTCTAAGAAAAGATGGCGGATCACGGTAGGTTCTTCGAGAAACCAAAACAATGCTATATCGAAGGTCTCCGAGACGTGAAAGTTGAACAGTTTTCCAGAGTAACTGTTAACAAAACTGTAGCTGTTCCTGACGATGCGGCTATGATCCAACAAGCGTAAGATTTAGAGATAATTCGCCGATTTTCAGGCTTTGCGTCAGTAACGGGTGGCGAATGGTAAGCTTAATTTTTAATGGTAAGCTTAATTTTTTCTGCGAGCCCTACACTTTTAAACTTTCAAAATGCGAGGCGGAGAGAAAGGCTATATGGAAAGGCTTTACCAAATAAATAGAGACACACAGAGACGTGCAGAACCGCTCAAATAACCGAGACTGCGAGACCCATAATCTTAATTTTTTGAAAGACCATTCGCCACTCACCCCCCGGTGCGTGATAATTTATAGAATTTTGAAATGACTGGAATGGGGAATGCTGGGCGTAATGTAATTTAATAGAGTCTAGAATACTGGCTGAACCTCGGTGTAAAAAGATGTCTTGTTTTGTACCTATTTCTACCTATTGTTGTCTTGCGCTCTATTGCGCTCTATTTATTGCTCTATTGTATTTCTACCTATTGTTGTCTTGCGCTCTATTGTTTTATACAGTTTGTTTTCTTTGTTTTTCAGTTCATTTATGGTTTCATAAATAAAGCAGAGCCGACCGCCAAATGTTTTCTATTCAGTTACTTATTCACTTGTGACAGCTTGACTGAAGTTAAGCTCAATTTAGTGTTTAAAATATGTCAATAAAAAACAAAACAGGTATGCATTCCTCAAAATGGCAAGATTTTAGTATAACCCCCAACATTAATGGGCCATTCCATTTTATATCCGCACCCTCCCCCCCCCCCAATTGAGGTATTCACTCAACACCCCCCTAAGGAAAAAAAGATCCAAGTGCTGACAGAACACCCCCCTTAGAAATAGCAAATCGTTTTGTTACCCCCTTGGGAAATTTTTGAAGATCAAAGGATGCTGAAGCAAGTATCTCCCCCCCCCCAAGATTTCCTTATACCTCAATGGGGGGGGGGGGTGCAGATATTAAATGGAATGGCCCAATTTTGCACATGAATGTATGTACTATTGTTTTTATTCAGGCAATCTTTTGTTCTGGCTTTTGTTTCAGTCTTCAGAACTCATTCATAGTTTATAGAAGTTATTTATAATTTGTGGGATTATATGGAAATCTTACCCTCAAAATTCCCAACCACATTTCAGGCCCAAGAACTGTTTTTAAGATTTTGCTTCTATGAAATGGCAATGTAGTTTATTGCTGGCAAATCATCCCAGACACTCTAAATACCAGAAGTTCTCTTACAGCAGGCCTTTTGCCCTGGGGCTCTTCCTTGTGGCAAAAATATGAGTCAACAGAGGCATGTAATATATAGTTTATGAGATAGATGAGAGGCACCCATGCAGGGTACATCCCAACTTGTTTGGACCAATGATCTTAGGGTGGTTTTTTTTTGCTTAGCTGTCAAAATCATTAAAAATTCAATTGTTCTTAACAAACATTCTGCACATAACAGCTTTTCTGCACTTTTGAGAAACACATGTCAGCAGAATGCTAGTTAACATGTTTTTGCCTCTAGTCAGCTTAAGGTTTAAGAGCCGGTCTGTTTGCCTGAAAACAGTGGAGTAGAATGTCAAGCATGAAATTAATTTTATTCCTTGTTTGAATGAGTAAATGATATGATTAATATGGCTTTGAACTATAATATATCAGGATTTCAGAATGGTAATCATTGCAAGCCATTGGGTTGATACAATAAAAAAACATTCTAGGATGTAATCAGCTGTGAAACATTCTTTCATGCCACAGTAAGAAGCTAGTCTTTGAGCTGAGGCTGAGGAGAGGAAAAAGTGAAGTGCACAAGAAATGTTCCCCATGTGCCCCCTTTTCATTTTATATTTTCTACATTTCAGTTTTTTACTGAAAAAAGCCGCTATGAAGGAGGGAGATGTTGATGAATTTTGACAATCATGGCTCAGGTCTAGTGGATTTTTCTGTCTGATCAGGAATTTCTGTCACTTGTCCAACAGAGAAGGAATAGGTCCAGATTTCTTTTTTATTTGGGAGCCATCCTTGTTATAAGTATGACACATTAAGCTTCTTTGTGATGTTTTATTAACATTTTGGTTTTTAACACAACCATGGAGAACAGGGTGCTTTCTGGTCAGGCCTTTCTCTTGCAGTCCAGTCTGGCTTTGTTTAATGTGTCAGGAGCATAAGATTCCCACTGACATGGCCTTAGGGGTTGTAAGGGCTTACAAGCATCCCTGCCACATCAGACATGGAAGCTTTGATTTAAAACAATCAGGTAACCAAGTGACCAAACCTTTCTACCTGTAAACAATGGCTAGATTTAGGAAGCCCAGTCCAGCTCCTGAAGTTGACCAAAGCTATATATTATTTTAACTTTAGAAGGGTTTCCTCATCAATTCATCCCCAGGGTTACAATTTGCCAGAGGGGATTTTCTATGCCAGTCACAGTTAGTTGACATGAACCAATATGTATACTTCATGTGCAATATCCAGGTAGGGATTGACAGGGAAGTATGTATAAAGTTGGCAGATTTGGAATTAAAGATTTTGGCCGTTAAATGATAATTTTTAAATTGGGGGACGAGTAGCTTTGGCCCATGACTTGTTTATTTGCTGGTTTCAGAATACTGTCACATCCCCAGGTCACCATTTAGGGCAGATGTAGCTGCATTTGGAAATAGAGTAAATCTACTTTAATAGTCAATTTTTACAGGTTTATTTGGTAATAAAATACACTAATCACACTGCTGTCATTTCCAACATAAATTGTACATGTTTTCCTCAGAAACAATTGTGACAAACACCTCTAACAAATATGGGAAAAATACTTTGACTTGTCTTCACTTTTCTTTTCTTTTTTTTAGAAAATGTTAACTTGGTGGGAGATATTCCCGCAAAATGAGTAAATAAAAAGCATTTGATTTAACATATTTTGCTGTTGTCAGTGTTTTGACTGGATCAGCAAACCATCTCTGAGTAAAAGTTCAGTTTATTGAGGACCTATTGAGGGGAAGACGGTAAATTACTGCAGATTCAGGTTGAGCGTTTAACGGTCTGAGTTGTCGCGTTCGTTGTAACGGTTGGTTGATTGCGTTACGAGGCAAAATGACAGCCGTTGCTAGGCGGGAATGACGACGTTCTTTCTTTCTACAAACGCACTGTATTCTAGACTCATCAGGTCTTCCTCAACAAAAAATACTAGAGTTATTCTTTTTGTAGAATAGTAGGAGTATTCTATCTTGATTTCAATCGCCATGATACTGGTAAGATCCAAGACGCGAATAACTCTTTGACCTCTTTTAGAAAAGAAATCGCTAGACGAGCGACAACATGCTTTTTCCCAGACAGAACGTCGTCATTCCCGCCTAGCAACGGCTGTCATTTTGCCTCGCAACGCAATCAATCAACCGTGACAACGAACGCGACAACTCAGACCGTTAACGCTCAACCTGAATCCGCAGTACTTTAAAATGCCAACAAAACGGTGATACCCGCGCAAGAGCAACGGCGAAAGCATCGACGGTTAAATCGAAAAAATATTGCGACAAAAATTTCATGCTATTTTGTTGCTTGCGGGTGTGATCGTGGGAAAAGAAGCCGAAAATACTATAATATAAGAAACCAAAAGTCCCATTATAGCTGAGACGGTAAATTTACTCCTTTCCTTTGAAATCGTGCTTCCTTAAAAAATAAAACATGTTTCGTAATCTGCGGCGTTTCGAATTTTTACCTTCATTGCCTGTGTATCATTTTTCTTGAAACAGCAAGGCAAAGAAAAACTTTACAGGTCGATAAATGGTTCCACTTGGTTACACAGAAATCCCTCCTTGGTCGCCATTTTGTTTGTTTTCCTCTTGGTTTGCAATCTCGTACCCAGATCTTCTCACTCTTTTCCTTGGCCGCCATTTTGAATACATCTTCACAAATAGTGCAGATTTTGATCACGTGATCTGCTGTGTGCCAGGGTCTTCTCACGAAGCGCCGCCATATTGAAAACCGAGAAGACCCTGGGAACGAGGTTGGACTCCTACTTTCGGGGTGCTATATATTATGACGCAAGTATTATGCGCAGTAGTGATGCGCAATGCAATACTAGGGAATCACCTTAACATCAGTTTGGTGACAATCAGGTAAAATATAATTATCAATTTAATTGTATGATTATTATGTTTACGTTATACATTCCTAATTAGTACCGGTTATTCTGTGCCGATTTGTATGGTATATTCCTTCACCAAAACGATTTCGCATTCCAGGTTGATCTCATTCGCCAAAAGCAGCAGTTCACCCAGAACTTCAAATGAAGTCAATACAACGAACAGCTGCCTCTGCAGATTCCATGTTTTAAGTTTTTGGATGACCAACCGCACTTCATCCTTTGAAAAGCTCTGCCAAAAAAATAAATTTAATAATGTACAAGAAGGTTAGGGCAATTAACATTGTAAGATCTTTCTCCTTCAGTTAACTTAGATTCTTGTGAAGAGAATCTACTGACAACATCATTCCAGTTTAATATTCGATCTTATTCCTGAGCATTACAAGGAGGTTAAACAACACCATATAAATTCACGATATGGTATTCCCTTTGGATTTACAATTTCTTATTGACCTCATCACAGGTAGCTAGCAATAAATGCTTTCGTCCTTGTTTATGTAATCTCAAATCACAGGATTATTTGAGGTCCCGGCAAACAGAAGGATATCAATTGCCTTGGGGTGCACTTTGCTCGGGAAACCACCGCCTTATTAACTTATGGCCATTAATTTTTTTGAAATGTGTAAAATTTGCGACAATTAAAAGCTCATTGATGCGACCACTCTATTAATTGGAATGGCCTTATAATGATGGCGCAGGTCCTTATCATGCTGGTTGCGTAGATTTATCTTCCGAATGCACTAAACTTACATCATCATCTTGCGTGCATTCAGCAACTACAATGTTTGCTTTCAGCCGTCCGGGGGGGTTCAGTGGTGTGCCTGTGATTAATTCAATCTGTAGATCGCCACTGTTTCTTGACCAGACAGTTGTTTGACCGCCATCTGGGTAAACATGTTGACTGCCACTTTCTATTAACTCTTCTATGAATTCGTTTAAGATGGCGGGAATTAACTCCGGGTTCTCCAGTCTGTTAAAGCACATAATTATGGAATTGTTAAAATTAAGCCTTGACCAAAAATCAAAGGCTCCTAAGAGCAAACCCGTGAATAAGAAATGCTAACGCGTAACGCAATATTGCGGTGAGCTTATGTTTTCACACTGACACGGTTCAATTATCTATTTAATTCCTGGTCACATGGAAATCAAAACTTCATGTGCAGGATTAATTTGACATCATGACTACAGGTGGACTGCCATTAAATCTACCTTGCAAATGGCAGCAACACCTCACTGGAAACCTTGCTTCCGTATTTATCGACCACTTCACTCCAGTCATCCATATCCATATCATTTTGACCTGAACTGCCAAATACTATCCCATCCAGCCCTCCCACGCAGTCAATAAGTATAAAATAGTCTGCGTTTTCTTCAACTGAACCTGTATGACATACAGTGCTATTTAACTGCTTGCCTAGCCATATCAACAACTGCCTCATGCCTGTCAATGTCAGTTTTGTTCCACAAGAATATATTAATTATAAATTAAATATCCTAATAAAGGCTTCTATTCCAGAACACTTTGTTTAACTGAACACATTTTTCTTGATCACCAGGAAAAACCTCAAGGTTGTCCTATGCTTGTGGAGCCGGCTATGCCATTTGCCGATGAACAACTAAAAAACCTAAAATCAAGCATTAAAAGGTATGTACATGTACTGTAAGAAGGACAGCCATATATTACGCATTCATTCTCTTATCAATTATTGCTTACAATTAACTGAATCACTTATTCATTATTTTTCACATCTTTTGTTCATCCATTCCTTTGTTCATTGCTTTGTTTTTTTTTTTCTTCTTACTGTTGTTGTATCATATTTACATCCTTTCATTACACTGCTGACCATTACTCTTCTATAGAGGTGTAAGACACATCCCAACATTTATGGGACATGGCTGGACTTTTGAAACTCATCTATATCCTTGTTATACTCATTCTTAATTGAGCTAGGTCATGAAATTACACAACCATTGTACATTATTTGTTTGTATCACTATCTTGCAGGCTACTTGAGCATCCTTTGCTTCAAGACGCAAATCTTGACAAACGCAAATTATGGTGGAATGATTATTTGTCAGGTAAAGAAATAGTACCAATATCATCAGTGTTTTTTTATTCTATGCAGAATGTTGAACGGGGTGGGTTGTGGGATTACTAAATAAAAAAAAATAAGCTGAGTGCATTATTGAGTTATATAAGCTTGTGGGAATTTTTACTGAAGAACACCAGAGAAGTGCAGAGAAGCACAAGCCAAAGGTGAGTGCTTCTCGCACTTCTCAAGTGTTCTTAAAAATTCTCAAGTGCTTGTATAACTCAATAATGTACGAGGAACAAGTTTTATTTATTTCTTTTATAAAATAAAAGCAGTTATAATGAACCTTATGACGTCACGCGCGTGCTTTATCGAGTTATAATGAACTCGGTTTAACCAATCATAGCGCGCGCATTTCCTTGAGCATTTTATAAAGGAAATTAATGCAATGCTTTACAGTACTTTTATGTACGAGATGGAGACAATCAATCTCTATGAATGGTAAATGAGATGCAAATAAGAATAAAGGAACCAGTGATTTTTTTGCAGTCTCGCATCTCGGAGGTTAAACAACATTATAAATTCACAATATGGATTAATTAAAAAAAAAATTACGTTGTTTATTTTAAGGAGAGGCTTTTAGACCCAAAAAAACTACTTGGCCGGTAGAAATGCTCAGATGACGAAGACTGGATCAAAACAGGCGAGATGATTTGGCTGCAGCTGATGCTGTAGAAGGACTGACATATTGTGAAGAAGACATACCAGTGGTGGGTACAATTGAGGGGACTTACCCAAGAGGTCGTGTGACCCATATTATTTTCTTTAAAACGTACCAGATATAGAAAAGAGCATAAACCACTGAAAATTAAAAGGCTCAGGGTAAGACCACCCTAAAGTGACTTTCGGTGACAGCAAAAGACCTTTTGCCTTTGGTCAATGGGTTACATGCAAATGAAAATGTTAAGTGAGCATTAACTGACTGCAGGCCACTTAGTATCACTCAATAATTAATATAAGATAAAAGCTACTAAATGATATGTGAAAAAAACTCCTTTGCCAAGGTTCTGTTAATTCTGGAACATGTTTTCCACCCCATATTATTTTGTAATTGTTAGATGTTGGTGCAAATAGTGGCTCATTTTTGTCATGCCGAGAATAATTTGTTGGTAGCAGAATGGCTTTCAGATTATTTGTTGGTGTTTACTTTTTGGCATAAGATTATGTTTTGGCTTTTGTGTGAGTTGGCAATGTTTTTTTTTTAGTTTCCCTTGGATGAGATCAACTAATTTTGCAGTGTACACTTTATTATACTGTAGATATATTCAGGCCAGTACCTTGATCCAGTTAGGAAGGAACGCACCCACGAAGAAAACGTGCAATAAACAACGGAGAATGGCCGGTGAAGAGGGTTATTAAGGAGCGACTTAATCCAAGAACAGTAAGTCTCTATCTCTATTAACTCATTTCCAGAGCAGGCAAAAAGAGGCCAAAACAGACACCTTTATTCTTTATTTATTTTCTCAACAGATATTTAAAAGCTTAACAGATATTTAAAAGCTACACCTCATCTGAAAGGGTAGTAAATGGGCTTTCAAAAAAAATTTTTTTTTCCAAAAATAAACCATAATATTATAACCTAATTAGCATAAATTAGCATAATTATTCAAAAAATTGCCTACAATTTTGTACAAAAAACATCTTAGTCCAAAATGATGTGTAGTATAAAGGAAAAGTTAAAAGCAAAAAGTTTCCTTATTATATTGGCAACATTTCCAGGAAGTATGGCTGTAAAAAAATGAAAGGAATCGAAATTAGAATTTTATTAGTGATTGCACTCATTTTTGACAGAAAAGTGTCAAAAATGACACCTTTATTCTATATTTATTTTCTCAACAGGGATTTGCAATGGTGTGGAAAGCTATACTCATTTGAAAGGGTAGTAATTAAGCATCCCCCCAAAATTTTTTTTTTCAAAAAATAAACCATAATATTCCAACCTAATTAGCATAAATTAGCATAAACATGCAAAAATTGCCTCCAAATTTGGACCAAAAATCATCTCGGTTTGAAATTTGAATTTTTTGTTGGAAAAAAATTTGCCCACCTGCACCCCTGCTATGCAGGCCCAACTGAAAGAACCACAGTGTAGTATCATTATGATTATATATCCCTAAACAATGGCATAATTTTTTTTTCATTTTTTATATAACAAGCTAGAACAACAACATAAATGATCAACGGTTGTGATACTCCCTGCTATAGAACTCCTGAAAGCAGTTCCTCTCCTTGGTGACATGCATGTTCTTCCCCTCACACTGAGGTGCACTACAAGATGAAGACACCTTTAGTTGGACTCTACCATGCCTATAGCACACCACACATTGTCTTCTTATGTCACCAAAAACTGGCATGTGTAGTGTATCAAACTCCCCTTGAGGTGCAGGGGCAGATTTGGCTTTAGATGATTTAGGAGGGTCATCATACAGGACCACCACGGGGAACAGCAGGACCATAAAAGGGACAAGGGGCAAGAACAGGGGGAGCAGGAATGCCAGGGGGAATGACAGGGGCAGGGGGAATGACAGGGGGGACCATGGGAAGATCATCATCTGCCAAACCTTCCATCTGTTCTTCTTCACTGTAAGGAAAACAACATTACGCTCTTTTGCATTACACTTCCTTCATTCATATCACTAGACCATGCAATGAAATGAACCGATTTGATATATTTCAGGTTGCAGAATGTGTGATTTCTAGTTGTAAACAAACATGTGTAGAATAAGTGAAATACAATTATTTACAAATTTACTACAAAAGCAAAATCACATATTCTATGTATAAAAACTCAAAAGTCAAATAAAAAAGCTCAAAAGATTACAAAACAGAAATACAACTTTATTTATAGAGCACCGGAGACTTTCAAGAGTAAATCAATGCATGGAATAGATTTATACGTGGGAATAAAATTGCGTGCATGAAATTTGATATTTACGCGTCCTTTTAATTTTTGGCTCGCAATAGCGTCCCTCGAATTTGCTTTCTCTGTCGTTACAAAACCCATTTTATCATCCAGATATCATTTCAAAAGTAAATTGAGACATGTATTCGAAGCAATAAGCAAGGTTTCAAATAAAAATCGCACGACTAAATATAATTTTCAAACCACATACAACATCGAGCACAAGTTGACTTTCGACAACGTGCTCCGTACTCAAAACGATTCTTACCTTTCTTCATCGCTGGAACCAAAAAATTGGCGATCTATGTCCGACTCCTCATCACTATCCATTCCCTCGATGTCGCTATCTGCCAAAACCTGCTCTCAAACAACATCTGGCGGGATGAGAGCACTTCGGGATCTCTTCGACGCGGACGCCATTGTGAAATATCCGAAATATTTGTTGTCAAAAATCTACAAACCCTTCATGTAGTCCGGTTTTGAGCTGTCCAGCTCAAAATCGCTCAGTGATTCAGATTTAGAAATATTTCGATTTTCAACAAGGGACAGTTAAATGCTATGTAGATTCTAATAACGTGGTCATTACTTTTCCGACCCAAACAATGAAAAATTGTCTCATTTGAATTTTTGATTGATGTGCTGTGGATCACAGCAGGGGTATATTTATCATGATAGAACTTTCTGTTTTTGAATATTTCTCCTTTCCTTTCCCTATTTTTTAAAAATGTTTGGTGCAAAACTGAATTTGATTTTGCAGATACTTATTATAATAGGCCCTTTGCATAACGTCACAAAAATGTCAAAACATTGAGTGACTGGATGGCATGGAGAACAGTGGGATTTCCAAAACAATGAATAGACAATGGAACATTCCGATCACTGAACCGTGACTGGATGGCACTATTGTTATGCATATCATGTTATGACGTTATGCAAAGGGTCTATTATCGCGAATATATGTATCGACGATATGTAACATTGTTTCTCCATTTTAGCATGAGGAGGAGTACCTTGTTGAATGGAAGCCCAGCTGGGTTGAAGCCAGTGGGATACGGGACAAATGTGTTGAAGTGTGGGAGGCAAGGAAACAAACACATAAATAAGAAGTATCTTGTAAGTGTCTTTATTGATTGTGTTGACTTTATTGAGATCCTATTTCATACTTTTATCTCGGATCTTCAACTTGCAAAAAAGAAATCCATGATTTTCTCTTTGCTGACCAAAGACTTGTTCAAAACATGTTCTTATAAAGCATAGTGCAATCTTGTTCCCAGGGTTTGTTTGTTTAAAGAAGGTGATATATGTACTTGTAAACAGTCATATGACTCGTGAACCTGTTGCCCTGGGATTCCAGATCGAATTAGAATTAAAGAAGGAAGAAAAAAACAGAGGACCAGAAATGAACCCCCCCCTCCCCCCCCCCTCCCCCCCTCCCCCCCTCCCCCCTCCCCCCTCCCCCCTCCCCCCCCCCTCCCCCCCCTCCCCCCTCCCCCCCCTCCCCCCCTCCCCCCCCCCTCCCCCCCCCCCCCAAATCAAGTATAACAACTAAAACCAAGCTCATCTACAATGTGTTGCCGAATCCAGAATTCTAACCAGGACCACTTCGGTGATGGGTAAACGCTATCGTCCCTTCACCATCCCTGCTTTTAAATTGTTGGGATAGAAGACCCAGTAAATAAAAAAAACAACAGATCATTTCACCTTAAAATTAATTAACTAAAAATGTCAGTAGCCTTTGATCCGTTACCAGCCATCATTTGAAAACAATATGGATCAACCTTATCTTTCAGTTAATATATGCTTTGTAGACTTTTTTATTGAAAGCAGTCTGGAATTACTTTACTTTATCGTTGTGTTGACATCCTATATGTTATTCCTTTTCAGTACAAAGGCGAAATAAAGCACCTGATTGCAGTTATGGAACTCACCAACGAATTCAAGTAGAGAAGAAAAACGAGAACAAATCTATGCCAATTGTAATGACCTGACAATGAAATTGATTAATCTACCTACAATGTATTTTTAATAGCAGACTGAGGCACGTTACAACAAAGGATCATAATCTTAGTTCTAGTAACAATATCGGACAGAAATAGAGCAACAGCCCCATTCAACATCGGGGGGGGGGGGGTGTTTCTCAAAAGTCCCGATAATTTACCGGCCCCATAAATCACCCCGGAAGTCCCCATTCAACTTTTCGGGTGTTTCACAAATCTCCCGTTAATTTCTGTTCACCAAAAATATCCCTCTAACTTGATCGTTAACTTACCTGAGGTCAAGAGCTCCTGTTAGTTACCGGGAAGCTTTTTCTTGTCCAAAAGTTAGCTTTTGAATTGACGTTGTGCTCATTCTTTTATCATTTTGGATACGGACGGACAATGTTCTTTGATGTAGTGGTCAGCGTCTTTGATAATAAATTTATGACCGTGGATTAAAGAAATTGCATATAAAGGGAGTTTCGATCTACGTCGAAACTTTTGAAATTATAATAACTGTTCTAGTTTTCGGTTGTTTATCGCATCCGAAAATATCTGGAAGCTGACTTGTACTTTGGGAAACGGTTTCCGAGACCCGGAAAGTTTACCCGTAAACATTCCCGGAACCCGTTAATTAACAGATGTTTTGATCCATGTATATATGAGAAGTAAATAAAGGATCTTGCAAAACGGTTTTTTTTAAAATGTCTTCTCTCCTTGGCTGTTGCATTTCAGTGTATAATTTTCGAGCACGTCGAGTACCGTAGTGATAACCTCAATCGAGCTTTCAATAACCTAGACTTTTTTTGCTGTGTTTTATCCTTGAGGAAAGGGAGGCGGGGAGAACGGGCCGTAAGGCAGGTAAACACACTTGACAGTCAGAGCATTTTGTTTTTATGCCGGTCATGAAACAGATAAAAATGACATGGCGCGCATTAAAAGGATATATTTGCTTTTGTTATGCTGGACATGATCATTTATTTCCCCATGCAAACAACCTTCTCATTTCTGACCATTTCTCACGGTCATGAGAATTCTATTTTCATGCCCGGCATAAGCATTTTTTGATGGCGGGAATGAGAATCAGTTCTATTCTCATGCTGGGCATGAGAATTCCATTCTCATGCCCGGCATGAGAATACAATTCTCATGCCGGGCATGAGAATTCTATTCTCATGCCGGGCATGACCATTTTTTCATGCGGGGCATTAGGATGCTGTTTCTCATGCCGGCATGAAATTTTTTCTGATCCCACCGAGATTCGTACGCAGGCTTTTTACGGTCGCGCGAGACAAGTCGAAGCCAGCAACCAATGAAGGCGCTATGGCATGTAATTTTTGTCGACATGCCATCACAAATCATTTCCTCTGTAAGCCCACCCTAAAAGTACCTCGGAGAATCACAGTTCACAACAGGCATGGTAAAAAACCCTCTATGCCAAACGGGAGGGAAATCGCGGGTACATTTTCTTTGCTTCTTCAGACATGCCCTTTGAGCTGCAAAAAAAGCTCATTTTTTTCAAGACCAGCAGACAATATCTTTCATGAGGCATGTGAACATGCCTCTTGATATACTTTACGAATACCCATGACTCGCTTGACGCATTTTATGGCTGATTAGCATTAAATCAGGTAAAAATAATGCCCATGCACTAACAAACGCTAACATTCGAAGAAATGTTTAGTTTCTAAGCCGTTTATTTCAATTTAGTGATGGTGAATTTTCAGACCCGATAGCAACATCACTGAAGATGTGGAAAAAATCAATAGTTTTATCGTTATAATAGCATTCTCTGTCACTTTAGAGAAATTGAATAGAAATCCACAAGCATGCCCCCCCCGCTCACAAAAAAATTTCCTTCACGCATTCTTCTTTAGCCCCCCCACTCGAAAACTTGCTGCGCGGTCCCTGTGTTTAACTACTTGGAACAATGATATGGAAACTTTTATAATGTTGTAATAATAACTGGACTTGTACCTGTCAAACAACAGTATAATTTAGCTCTGTGCCAAATTTTAAGTATTGTGAGAAGTTGCCGAAGTTAGGGAAATTTTGCATTTTTCATACTAAAAAATATCAAATTTGGTTGCCCAAGGGACCCCCTGTAAATTGTTGAAGAAAACATTTTGAGACCAAACGAAATGTGTTTTTAAAGTTACTAGAAAAAGTGTAATTCACATGCAAGATTTGAAGAAAATCTGTTTCATGACTAATTTTGATTATGATGGTCTTAGGGAGACAGCCACTTAATAATGCATGACGAAATAAAAAGGAAATTAATGTTTAATGAGTGTTTGGAAATCTGATGAAACTGTCTCGAATGTTTGAAATTACTTCTCAAACAAAATGATTTTAGAAGGAGAAATTAAGGAAAATTAAGGAAATTAAGGATGCAAAAATGAGAAGTGTTTCAACTGATTTCCAAACACCTTGAAGTGGGTTAAAAAAAAATCGGCTGCGCCTCGTTTTTCAACCCACTTCGCGGTGTTTGGAAGTCTGATGAAACACTGTGTCTCATCTTTGATATATTACCTAAAGTATAGAAAATGGGGCCGCTTTTGAAGGGGTATCACTTGATATGGCTCGCCGGCTCGCCAGTCAAACTGAAGCACTATTCAGAAACACTCTTGCTGCTCGGTGTTTGTTTAGTCGGTCACATTCATTGGCTCGACGGACGCGTCATACATATTTTTGTTATTCTTCCTAGTTCTTTTACAATTCCCTAACACTTTCCATTTTACATCGCTCAACCCAAGTTTGATCTGTTAAGATATATAGAAGACGTTTCCGTCTCCTTTTATATGTTTGGAATCTTAAACTTATCGTAACTTACCTCCAGCCAAATTTCCGCTAGCAGACGATACAATAGCAGCTGCTTGTGCTAAAGAAAAACAACAGAATTGTGTCACAACAAACCACAAATGTTCAAATTCAGTTTTATGGAAGTTTGGGCATAATATAATGCAAACAAATTGGAAAAGATGAACGAAAAATCGCAACAACGGACACAGGTAAATACCTTTTCGTCTTTCAAACTTCTTTTCGCGACTTCTTCGTTGCTCGAACTCCGCCACTTCCTTAAGCAAATCGCTTTTCTCCGTTTGAGTCAAAATTTCCTTCAAGATGCCGAGACGGTTAATTCCGAGATAGTTGTTGCTCTCCAGCTCCTTAAAGAGGGACCGAACATCATGAACTTTTCCTTGCCTGTCTTCTGCTATCTTCTCTCTGCACATAGCGATGAGTCGTTCCAGATTGAGCTCCTCGAGTTCTCGAATGATCTGCTCAAGCAAATCGTTATAATCCTTTCTTGTTTTCTCGAACTTTTCAACTTTTTCTAAAAGTGACCATTCCTCTACTCCTTCCAACAGTTCTTTTAATAACTCTAGGTGATCGGGGCCTAGGAATTCCTTCTCCTCCAATTCTTCAAACAACAAGGAGACATATTGCATGTTTTCTTCGACTTCTTCGCTACGAACCGCAATCTTCCCTCTGCACATAGCGAGTAACTGTTCGCCAACATTCAGCTCGTTAAGTTTCTGACTTATCTTGAAGAGCAAATTGTTGTATTCGACGGCAGACATTTCAACGACGTGTCTCAATCTTAACGCAATTCCCGTTGTTTCTGACATACAAATCAATTGAAACACAAACATCGATAGTCCGGCAGATTCGTGCAAAATTTAATAAGAATTGTGGGTTTTGTGGTAAAAGCACCAAACTTGGCACAATAATAGTTTATGACATGGTGAACAATTTTGGATATGGAGCTATCCCATAATAATAGTAAGCGCAGGTTTCTCTTTTGCACCCTGAGAATGGACATGGAAACGAGACTGGCACAGAATATGTTTCATAACAGCTTTATTAACATGTGTAAAACAGCCACACAAGTAGAAAAGTGAAAGGTAATGTAATCCAAAGATATGTTATGACTAAGAGATGGTCACGTGATCCATCAGCATGCAAACGAGGCTGATTTTGATTGCATGCAAAGCCCCTCCCTATGGTTTTCCTTAAGAGTTTAAGGCCTGAGGGAAAAAGTTTAATGGGCTGTTAAATTATTATTTCTAAGAACAAGTTGTTCCTTAGACTGCATCGAGATGGTTCTGAAAATATGCAATAAAAAATTAATTATTCTACTTGGGTATTTTTACGTTTTTGGTTTGATATTTGAAAGAAATTTATGGATATGTTTTTTAGCTGTGCTGCAAAGCATTGCCAAAAAAATTACATACTATTTTTCCATGTTTTCGTAGATGCATAAACCTATAATTTGAATTATGCATAATTTTGCCTGGGAAGCCTGGGTTCCATAAGGCGAGGTTACCATTTTGGCCAGGTTACATTTCGCATACTTGCAGTTTTGCCAGATCTGAACTTTGTGGTCATTATCTATTGAAATTCGACGATTGTAACTCAAATTCTACCTGAAAATGGAGGTAAGAGACAGATAAAACTTTTAATTAGTTATTTTGAGTTTTAATTACGAGTTAATGTAAGAATGAGGCAAGTTCAGTCAAGTTCAATTTGTGGAATGTTTTCGTAGTAGTGACGTGCTAAACACGTGCTCCCAATGATACAACGCTGTATCATTCCCAAAGTGGTTTAATCAGCAGGTTTACTTTGTTAAACAATTAATTTAGTTGAGCTGAATTAAAAAGAAACTATCAAAACATTTAAACTTAACTAATAATTATATCTCAAGAAAAATTAGTACGATAAGCTCCCTGGACTGCCTCAAAATGGTTCAGATTTTGTTATCAGGACATATTTATAGTTATGTTTTTTAAGATTTACAGAAAAAGAGTCGGAGCAAAATACTTGCCGATATTTTTATAGCTTATTACACTACTCAGTATTTAAAATATTGATACGTGTTTCATGGGAAGTCTGCAGTTATTTGGCAAGGTCATCTTTGTTGTGTTTATAGTGTTTCTAGAACAATTTGCTCATTATCTATACTAATTCACCAACACACTTCATTTTCTTGTTATTTTTGTCTTTTTTAAGTGTGATGAAACATGAAGATCCATGTATTTTATCAAGTGATTGTGTTTGCTCTAGTCCTTTTCTTAATGGCCGAGCAAGAGCCCGATCTGTCCACATGTATTGACTGGTCAAAATGTGTTTTATGCCAAGAGACTACAACTGAAGCCTTGCAATCCCCCGATAACTCACTGAGGTGCGATATTGACCCAGGGACAGGCTATCAAACTTTGGCGAACAATATTTTACGGTTCCATGAGATAGACTCATTACCAGTAACGATCGACATCACAAAGTTGGACGATGGGAATGGAATTGCATCAACTCTTATGAAATGGGGTGCAAAGTGGCACAAGACCTGCTATAATAAGTTTTATAACTTAAAATTTCAACGTGCAGTAAAAAGAAAAAGCCACGACAAACCCAGCTGCTCCTTACCCATTAAGTTTACACGAACCAACTCTGGTGCCAGATCCCCCAACATTAAAAGCGCCTGCTTTTTTTGTGACAATTCTTCAGGTCCTCTTCATCAAGCTTCCACATTTAACATGGATGCAAGAGTTCGTAAATGTGCCCTTCAACTTGGAGATCAAACACTTCTTGCAAAATTAAGTGCTGGTGATCTTATTTCCCAAGAAGCCGTATACCATTCAAAGTGTTTGGTGGCACTTTACAACAAAGCACAGAGATCTTGCGATAAATCTGAAAACAGAAGCGAAAAGGTTTTCCAAGGTATCGCACTTGCTCAATTAGTTGCATATATAGAGGACTCGCGAGTCGAATTAGAAGACAAGATTCCTGTTTTCAAGCTAGCTGAGCTAACACAGATGTACTCAACACGACTCAAGCAGCTAGGAGGGGATACCTCTACAAAAGTTCACTCAACGGATTTAAAGGACAGAATTCTGGCAAACGTTCCTGGGTTGCAAGCGCATAAACAAGGACGAGACGTGATGTTGGCATTCAATAAAGACATAGGACATGCTCTAAGGAACCTTTACGAGCAAGATTTCGATAGCCAAGCCATGATCTTATCGCAGGCTGCCAAGATCATTCGCAAAGATGTTCTGAACACCAAGACAAAGTTTAATGGGACATTTGAAAACAACTGCCAACAAGAGTCCGTTCCAGAATCTCTGAAGACGTTTATTGGGATGATTTTAGGAGGCGCAGACATCCAGACCCAGTCAAGTAACATGGTAGAGGCGCAGACAACTCTAAGCATATGTCAACTGATAGTTTTCAACTCTACTAAAAGACGCAGAAGCAGTGAGAAATTTTCCTCTCTTTACCACTCTTCTGAACGGGAGCCACCACTCCCAGTTTATCTGGGCCTGATGACACATGCAGAAACAAGGAAGAAAGCTCTTGTCGATGATCTTTACCACCTTGGATTGTCCATTTCATATGATGGGGTGTTAGAAATCTCAACTCAAATGGGCAATGAAGTCTGCGCACTTTACGAATCTGAAGGAGTTGTGTGTCCACCCAGACTGAACAAGAAAGTGTTTACAACAGCTGCTGTTGACAACATAGACCATAACCCGAGTTCTACTACAGCGCAAGGTTCATTTCACGGAACAGGAATATCGTTATTTCAGCACCCCGAAGAAGATGACATTGGAGAAGAACGAGCTCCTGTCATTGCTGTTAATGCAAACACAAAGCGTCTTGCCCATCTACCTGATTCGTACACCACTGTACCGGCTGTCGTTCTTCCGAAGTCGGAGTCACCTGTCCCACCTATCGAAGGTCTTTCAGTAGATAGCTGTCTAGAAATGCCATCAGCCTACGACACAGAATACAAGTGGCTGGATAATGTAAGAGAGCACCTAAATCAAGAGATTTCCAAAGATACCTTGGATATGTCATTGGCAGCTTTCCATGCAAGTCAATCTGCAAACAGATCTTTGCAGCTAGGTGAAAGTTCGCTGTTGCCGCTGTTCCAAGAACAAGCACACTCAGAAGCCATGATCTGTGATGCCATCGATGTTGTGAGCCAAGCTGTACGCTTTCTCAATCCGGAGCAAGTGCCCGTTCTCACCTGTGATCAGCCATTATATGCGATCACAAAGAAGATCCAATGGAACTGGCCAACAACCTATGGTGAGAAAAAGCTGGTGGTTTTGCTTGGAGGCTTACACACAGAAGTTGCTGCACTTAAAGCGATTGGGAACTGGCTCGAGGGAAGTGGCTGGACTAATGCCCTAGCTCAAGCAGAAGTGACAACTCCAGGAACAGCTGACTCGTTCTTAAATGCAGCCCATGTGTCGCGTACTTGACATGCGCACGAGGTGACAGCTGCTGCTTTAGATATCCTTATGCACAAGGCATATGACACCTACTGCAATAGTCTGGCTGAAGGAGTTGAACCTTTACCACTCAATGAATGGCGCAACCAACGACAAGCTGCAAGTCCACATTTTCAGTACTGGTCGCTAACCCTGAAGTTTCAGCTAACTATTCTGATATTTGTGAGGTCTTTGTGTGAAGGGAACTTCCAGCTGTACAAAGAGGCTTGTGCATCCCTTGCTCCATGGTTCTTTGCGTTAAACTCCATACACTATGCAAGATGGCTTTCAGTACATATTCGTGACATGGAATTCCTTGATAAGGAAATTCCAACTGTGGCTAATGAGTTCAGAAGGGGGAATTTCGTTGTGGAAAAATCTCATCGTGCATTCTCCTCAATTCCAATTGATCAGGCACATGAACAAAACAACAAAGTTGTCAAAGGTGATGGAGGAGCAATCAGCTTGACTGAAAAACCCCAGCCAGTTATTACGTTGGATGGTCTGTGGTCCAGAGGTTTCTCGACTCATCAACGAATTCCAAACGTCAGAGGAGCTCACAAAGAAAAGTCAAAGATGAGTGGGGTGCAAGCAACATTCCAAAAGCAAGTAAAAGCTTTATGCAGTACCTTTGAAGAAATGGGTAATCCTTTTCTCGACGAAAGCTAGGAGCTTCTTGTACTGGACACACGAGACATAGTGGATACAGGTGTTGTTGAAACTGTCAGAAAGATCGAAGAAGTCGGTAAGACACAGTTCAAGGCGTTTGTGGCTGACAGGCTTGAGAAGCGGACAGTATCACTTTTTGAACCAATAAAGAGAAACAATTTAGCATTGTTCAGCAGTCCTCCTTCTTCCAAAGCAAAATCCAGTGACAAAATGCAAATTGCATCTCTCAAGAGTAACTGCTCTCTGTTTGCTCGCTTGTACATTTCCTGCCAAGTTCGTGACGGTGATTTGGAAACGTTCTTTACTCATGAGAACCAGAGCTTTCCGCCTGCCTTGACTCAGTTTGGTCAACTTCGATCTTGCACGAAATCAGACCTGCTTCATTGCCTCGAGAAGGTCAGCCCAGGGCAAGCTGAAGCACCATCAGTAGAGGTGATGTTACTTGACGGCGCAGCTATTGTGAACATGTTGAAGCCTGGCCCTTCAAGGACATTCCAGGAATACAGTCAGGGAGTTTTTCTTCCTTATGTGAAAGGTCAGCTCAGAAATGTCCAAAGGGTTGATGTGGTATGGGACAAGTACAATGCGGACAGCCTTAAGGCGACAGCCCGGAGCAAGAGAGGAAAGGGGATCCGAAGGCGTGTCAAGTCTGACACCAAAATTCCTGGCAATTGGGCAGCGTTCCTCAGGGTTGACGAGAATAAGCAGGAACATTTTGACTTCCTTGCTGATCAGCTTGGCACAGTTGACGTTGAACTTGGACAGGTGTTATCCACGAAGGGCGAGTCTGTAGTGTACAATGGAAGGAGAGAAGACACATCTGAGTTGTCACCATGCAATCACGAAGAAGCCGATACAAGACTTCTACTCCATGCTGCTGATGCTGCAAAGTGTGGCTTTGAGAAAGTGATGCTGCGAACTGTTGACACTGACGTTGTGGTTTTAGCCATTGCTTTTTTCATGACTTTTCTTTGTCTGAGCTTTGGGTGGCATTTGGAGTCGGAAAGCATTTACGATATGTTCCAGTACATGTTATTGCTTCAAACATGGGTCAGCAGAAATCGAAGGCTCTACTTGCGTTTCACAGTTCTACCGGATGCGACCAGACATCCTCGTTTGCCAGCATAGGCAAGAAGAAGGCGTGGGAGGCGTGGGAGGCGTGGGCGATATACGATGAAGTGACGGAAGTTTTTCAGTGCTTAAGTGCTGCCCCAACAATCTCAGCCGTATCTGATGCTATTCCTGTCCTTCAGCGCTTTACGGTGCTCATGTATGACCGTACAAGCTCATGTACAACCGTCAATGCTGCACGCAAGGACCTCTTCACGCGCAAAGGAAGGAATATTGAATCGATACCTCCAACAGCTGACGCCCTCCTACGGCACACAAAAAGAGCAACATTCCAGGCTGGTCACTGCTGGGGAACGTGCTTGGAAGCATCACCTCAACTTCCTCCTCCCAGTGAGTGGGGCTGGCAACGAGGCCCTACACAAGCCTGGGACCCGTTGTGGACAACGATTCCTCAGGCATCACAAAGCTGCCAAGAACTTTTGAAATGCGGCTGCAAGAGTGAGAGAGGGTGCACTGGACGATGTAAATGTGCTCATGCAGAGTTACCTTGCACTGCACTCTGTCATTGTGGTGGACTGTGCGGCAGGCCCTAATTTATAACCTGATGCATTGATGTGGAACACCAGATATGATGTACACTGCTAGAGATTCAATACTAGTTTGAAAGCTTTTCACATATATTCTGTTCTTGATGGCTTGAAACTGTAAAGTTAGTTGTTTTTATAGTTATGTTATTCAGAATCAGCCTCGTTTGCATGCTAATGGATCACGTGACCATCTCTTAGTCATTACATATCTTTGGATTACATTTATACCTTTCACTTTTCTACTTGTGTGGCTGTTTTACACATGTTAATAAAGCTGTTATGAAACATATTCTGTGCCAGTCTCGTTTCCATGTCCATTCTCAGGGTGCAAAAGAGAAACCTGCGCTTACTATTATTATGGGATAGATCTCGGTGGGCTCCATATCCAAAATTGTTCACCATGTCATAAACTATTATTGTGCGAAGTTTGGTGCTTTTACCACAAAACCCACAATTCTTTCACCATTCTGCCAGACTACGATCGGGTGTTCCAAGATTAACCCTCGGACGTACACGCAAACTTATACCCCCACCGTGGTACAAGGGGGGGGGGAATTGTTGCAACCCCCCCCCCCCCCCCTTGGGTTTTTGCGATGTTGCACTATTTCGGAAATATTGTACATCTAATAGATAGCCCGCGATGTGCTCTACAAGATAAGGTAAATATTATGGGTTGTGACGCTGCTGGGGGTCCATGACGCCATCCAAAATGGCCGCCAAGACGGCCGCCATCTTGGATTTTACTAAAAATTCAAATTTATCGGGAAAATGTGGAAATTGCAAATATTGTTTGCTAGAGTTGCAAAACAACATACAATTGAACATTTTGATGCTTTTGATAACATTTTATATATATTTTTTTCACTGAAAAAAGGTGAAAATACGATGGCCCAGAAGGCTCACAGTTCAGTTGTGATTTTTGACAGTTCAGTTGTGATTTTTCACAGTTTAGTTGTGATTTCTCACGCAGTTCAGTTGTGATTTTCTGTTTGGACGAAAGAGACTGGGACTGAACACACGGGACAAAGATACTCCTGGAAATGTGTTTTCCTCCAGCCATTTTGAAAGAAAGTCGTGTTTGTCTTTTCAAGCTCGATTGTTTTTCAATATTTTACCAATGGATGCTATAATAAGGCAAACTGTGCGAGAGGAAATCAGGCGTCAGGGTCAGAACAGCAATGAACACGTCGAATCTACTGCTCCGAGTGCTAGTGCACCCGCTCCGAGTACTAATGCACCGTCCAATTCACACCAGCGTACGGTAAACCGACTGTCTGGACTGCTCGAACGCATCAGAGGTCGACCAAAGGGGGAAAAAAGAAAGACTGATAAAGAACATCGAATTCAAGTTCGGTGGATTCATTACAACGAGGATTCAAAGCTTTTTGTTCCAGTTCGTCAGAAGAACGGTGGAGGAAGCGGGTTAACCTATTCCCTGGAATCCGGAATCCGGAATCCGGAATCCGGAATCCGGAATCCGGAATGTTGACCGTGAAATCCTAAAAGCCGGAATGAACCAAAACATGAACAAACAAACAAACAAACGTTTGTTCTGATTGGCTCGAATTCAATGTGAAATTGAGGTTGCACGTGCACGTGTAGTGCTGGCTATTTAAAACACGATTTTCTCCACGCGACGATGCGACATTGTCAAAAAATCGCCTTGGCGAAATTCTTAAAAATGTTTAAAAATGTATGAATACAAAAGTGCATAATACGGTATGGAAAATTTAAAATCGCGACCACTTTGTTTCAACGGGCCGCTTATCCTGTTTATAGATTGGCTAAGCCTGTGAAATATGTGCCTGACAACGAAACGCGATGTGTCGCACTATACTCAGTTTAGACCACAGCGTGCGTTATACAATCACGCTATAGTCAAAATTTAATTTGGCGTAAAAAGGTGAAGTCTGCGCGACTGAAGACTAAAACTACGCCAAGTCAAGTACGAAAAATTAAACGAGTATAAAACGGATATTTATTTATTTTTCATGTTTTGGTTCACTCCGGCTTTTAGGATTTCACAGTCAAGGTTCCGGATTCCGGATTCCGGGGAATAGGTTAACCCGCTTCCTCCACCGTTCTTCTGACGAACTGGAACAAAAAGCTTTGAATCCTCGTTGTAATGAATCCACCGAACTTGAATTCGATGTTCTTTATCAGTCTTTCTTTTTTCCCCCTTTGGTCGACCTCTGATGCGTTCGAGTAGTCCAGACAGTCGGTTTACCGTACGCTGGTTTGAATTGGACGGTGCATTAGTATTCGGAGCGGGTGCACTAGCACTCGGAGCAGTAGATTCGACGTGTTCATTGCTGTTCTGACCCTGACGCCTGATTTCCTCTCGCACAGTTTGCCTAATTATAGCATCCATTGGTAAAATATTGAAAAACAATCGAGCTCGAAAAGACAAACACGACTTTCTTTCAAAATGGCTGGAGGAAAACACATTTCCAGGAGAATCTTTGTCCCGTATGTTCAGTCCCAGTCTCTTTCGTCCAAACAGAAAATCACAACTGAACTGTTTGAAAAATCACAACTGAACTGCGTGAGAAATCACAACTGAACTGTGAAAAATCACAACTGAACTGCGTGAAAAATCGCAACTGAACTGTGAAAAAATCACAACTAAACTGTGAAAAATCACAACTGAACTGTCAAAAATCACAACTGAACTGTCAAAAATCACAACTGAACTGTGAGCCTTCTGGGCCATCGTACTTAAGGATAAATGAACAGCTACTAAAAACGGCATGCGCTAATCGTAAATGGTCTTGAAAATATCGGATAAAAACCTTAATGGGGCTACATTGCTACATTACATCACATCACATTACAGTTGACTCTGGGAGTAGTGGTAATAGTAGTAGACAGGATCCCAGTAGTATGTGTTTATTATTCAACATGGCATTCTACATTACTACATTACGTCACATCACATTACAGTTGACTCTGGGAGTAGTGATAATAGTAGTAGACAGGATCCCAGTAGTATGTGTTTATTATTCAATATAGCATTCTACATTACTATATTACATCACATTACATTACAGTTGACTCTGGGAGTAGTGATAATAGTAGTAGACAGGATCCCAGTAGTATGTGTTTATTATTCAACATAGCATTCTGCATTACTACATTACATCACATCACATTACAGTTGACTCTGGGAGTAGTGGTAATAGCAGTAGACAGGGTCCCAGTAGTATGTGTTTATTATTCAACATAGCATTCTACATTACTACATTACCTCACATCACATTACAGTTGACTCGGGGAGTAGTGGTAATAGTAGTAGACAGGGTCCCAGTAGTATGTGTTTATTATTCAACATAGCATTCTACATTACTACATTACATCACATCACATTACAGTTGGCTCTGGGAGTAGTGGTAATAGTAGTAGACAGGATCCCAGTAGTATGTGTTTATTATTCGACATAGCATTCTACATTACTATATTACATCACATTACATTACAGTTGACTCTGTGAGTAGTGGTAATGGTAGTAGTCAGGGTCCCAGTAGTATGTGTTTATTATTCAACATAGCATTCTACATTACTATATTACATCACATCACATTACAGTTGACTCTGGGAGTAGTGGTAATAGTAGTAGTCAGGATCCCAGTAGTATGTGTTTATTATTCAACATAGCATTCTACATTACCACATTACATTACATCACATTACAGTTGACTCTGGGAGTAGTGGTAATAGTAGTAGTCAGGATCCCAGTAGTATGTGTTTATTATTCAACATAGCATTCTACATTACTATATTACATCACATCACATTACAGTTGACTCTGGGAGTAGTGGTAATAGCAGTAGTCAGGATCCCAGTAGTATGTGTTTATTATTCCACATAGCATTCTACATTACATCACATCACATTACAGTTGACTCTGGGAGTAGTGGTAATAGTAGTAGTCAGGGTCCCAGTAGTATGTGTTTATTATTCAACATAGCATTCTACATTACTATATTACATCACATCACATTACAGTTGACTCTGGGAGTAGTGGTAATAGCAGTAGTCAGGATCCCAGTAGTATGTGTTTATTATTCAACATAGCATTCTACATTACTACATCACATCACATCACATTACAGTTGACTCTGGGAGTAGTGGTAATAGTAGTAGACAGGGTCCCAGTAGTATGTGTTTATTATTCAACATAGCATTCTACATTACTACATTACATCACATCACATTACAGTTGACTCTGGGAGTAGTAGTAATAGTGGTAGACAGGGTCCCAGTAGTATGTGTTTATTATTCAACATAGCATTCTACATTACTACATTACATCACATTACATTACAGTTGACTCTGGCAGTAGTGGTAATAGTAGTAGACAGGATCCCAGTAGTATGTGTTTATTATTCCACATAGCATTCTACATTACTATATTACATCACATCACATTACAGTTGACTCTGGGAGTAGTGGTAATAGCAGTAGTCAGGATCCCAGTAGTATGTGTTTATTATTCCACATAGCATTCTACATTACATCACATCACATTACAGTTGACTCTGGGAGTAGTGGTAATAGTAGTAGTCAGGGTCCCAGTAGTATGTGTTTATTATTCAACATAGCATTCTACATTACTATATTACATCACATCACATTACAGTTGACTCTGGGAGTAGTGGTAATAGCAGTAGTCAGGATCCCAGTAGTATGTGTTTATTATTCAACATAGCATTCTACATTACTACATCACATCACATCACATTACAGTTGACTCTGGGAGTAGTGGTAACAGTAGTAGACAGGGTCCCAGTAGTATGTGTTTATTATTCAACATAGCATTCTACATTACTACATTACATCACATCACATTACAGTTGACTCTGTGAGTAGTAGTAATAGTGGTAGACAGGGTCCCAGTAGTATGTGTTTATTATTCAACATAGCATTCTACATTACTACATTACATCACATTACATTACAGTTGACTCTGGCAGTAGTGGTAATAGTAGTAGACAGGGCCCCAGTAGTATGTGTTTATTATTCGACATAGCATTCTACATTACTACATTACATCACATTACATTACAGTTGACTCTGGCAGTAGTGGTAATAGTAGTAGTCAGGATCCCAGTAGTATGTGTTTATTATTCCACATAGCATTCTACATTACTATATTACATCACATCACATTACAGTTGACTCTGGGAGTAGTGGTAATAGCAGTAGTCAGGGTCCCAGTAGCATGTGTTTATTATTCAACATAGCATTCTACATTACTACATTACATCACATTACATTACAGTTGACTCTGGGAGTAGTGGTAATAGTAGTAGACAGGGTCCCAGTAGTATGTGTTTATTATTTAACATAGCATTCTACATTACATCACATTACATCACATTACATTACAGTTGACTCTGGCAGTAGTGGTAATAGTAGTAGTCAGGATCCCAGTAGTATGTGTTTATTATTCCACATAGCATTCTACATTACTATATTACATCACATCACATTACAGTTGACTCTGGGAGTAGTGGTAATAGCAGTAGTCAGGGTCCCAGTAGCATGTGTTTATTATTCAACATAGCATTCTACATTACTACATCACATCACATTACATTACAGTTGACTCTGGGAGTAGTGGTAATAGTAGTAGACAGGGTCCCAGTAGTATGTGTTTATTATTCAACATAGCATTCTACATTACTACATTACATCACATCACATTACAGTTGACTCTGGGAGTAGTGGTAATAGTAGTAGACAGGGTCCCAGTAGTATGTGTTTATTATTTAACATAGCATTCTACATTACATCACATTACATCACATTACATTACAGTTGACTCTGGGAGTAGTGGTAATAGTAGTAGACAGGATCCCAGTAGTATGTGTTTATTATTCAACATAGCATTCTACATTACTACATTACATTACATCACATTACATTACAGTTGACTCTGGGAGTAGTGGTAATAGTAGTAGTCAGGATCCCAGTAGTATGTGTTTATTATTCAACATAGCATTCTACATTACTACATCACATCACATTACATTACAGTTGACTCTGGGAGTAGTGGTAATAGTAGTAGTCAGGGCCCCAGTAGTATGTGTTTATTATTCAACATAGCATTCTACATTACTACATCACATCACATTACATTACAGTTGACTGTGGGAGTAGTGGTAATAGTAGTAGTCAGGATCCCAGTAGTATGTGTTTATTATTCGACATAGCATTCTACATTACTATATTACATCACATCACATCACATTACAGTTGACTCTGGGAGTAGTGGTAATAGTAGTAGTCAGGATCCCAGTAGTATTTGTTTATTGTGCCTTACCCTCCAACGGGAGATAATGGTCTTCTTGCAATAAAGGATAAACGTAGTACAGTAAATAATTACTGGAAACCTAATACATAAATATTAGAGCAGTTTTCAATTGAGTTTCGAAAGTAATTACACAATTGCTTTGGTTTTGCATTGCTACGCTTTGTGATTGGCTAAAAAATCTCGCGCCATTTTCTCGACCAATCAGAAGTAAAACCAAAACCAATCGTGACTTGCTCGCACGCGTTTTCCCGCGCGTGGCGCCGTCGACATGTAATTGCTTCGAGCTGTGATTGGTTCATTGGATTGTTTACGACTGCTGTAATTGGTCAGAGTAATTACCTTGGTTTTGGTTTTACTACACTCAATTGAAAGCTCCTCTAATGCTAAGTAACAAATTACTTGATTACATTTTTGTTAAATGAATATACTTGACAACAATTTTACAAGTACAGTGGAGCCTTCATTAAGAGGACAACCTCTCTTAGTGGTGCAATGTAACCTGTTAAATTTTCAGGCAAAATAATTATTAGCCAAACCCCGATATTACGAAAATTCGTTTGAACGGGATTTTGTTTAAAACGAACCCCGTTATCAGGAACACATTTTGCCAGTCCTTCGGCACTTCGTTATATCGGAGTTACGCTATCATAAGTAAGGGCAGTCAACAAAACTGACCAAAAGTGTACAAAGATTACATTGTACCTTGAATACATTTTCCTAACTGATCTACTTAAGACGTAAATTTACTGTAGATTTACTATCTTTTTAAGATGCATGCAAGCCCTTGACTCCTTTCTACTAAATTTTCCCTTGCCCTCAAAGAGAGCTTCCTAATAGAACGGTGGTCATTTTAGATTTTAGCCTCCTAAGCGGTACCAATCTACAAGTTTTGACCCCTAAAACGACGAGCACCCCCGTCAGTTATATTTGAGAGTAACCCCTCCCTGTTGCGGAATCTTCCTTTGCGTTAGGAATATCCCCGCGCTCGCATGGTTCAACAAACACTCAGGACTGTATCTATCGTTTTCTTCACTTTATTGCGACTTTGTCAGTACATCCGTTCTGATCATTCTGATCGTTCAAAAACCTTCTAACTTAAAATTACAATATTCACTAGTTTTATTATCACCAGACGTAAACGCCTTGTCTATGTAAATCCGGCCGCAAACCTAAGTTGGCAAAAGCTCACTATTGTTTCTTTACGATCAAACGCTTGTGCATAATACTAATTTCCTAAAGGATAGCGTGGGTCATAATTATCTAGTAGTTAATTACCGAGCATAATCGGATTACAATTTACGATTGATTACTTATTCCTTTTTACGAACTGATCATATCTTTTATTCGTCATAGGATGTGGTTGTTACACCTAATGCAAATTTCTGCTCTCAAAAGCACTAAAATTACTGAAAACGTGCTTGAACTTAAAATAATAAAACTACGGAAAATAATACTCAAAACTTGTCATGACACTCCCCTGGGCATTGACTAATCTTACATATGCGCTCAATAACTTTGTAATACACCTTTTGCCATTCACTACCGCAAAATATACAATCATTTTAGCCAAACTTATGAACATATGCGCCAATATACGTTCATCCAAGTGAATGTTCAGTCATTTTAACTAAAACAACATTCATTAACGAATTTTACATAATCAAGTGCATTCAATTGCATTTTTCGGGCAATCATTAGCGCGATTAGGCATTCATGGATGAGAAATAGATTTTCATTTGCGCGTTGATGCATTTCAATAACATCAACGCAAAATCAATTGCACCGATTGGTCAATCAATAACGTGGATGTGATATTCATTAACATTTTCATTACAATTAGTGCAAACAATAGCATTTCTAGACAATCATTTGAGTGCTCTTTACAAACGTTACAGCGTCCGTACAAACAATTGCACGTTCATGACATTCAATTGCCAAAAATCTATTTTCAATCACAAAAAAAGCTTTTCATCGCAATTTTCACATAGTTTCGTTGTGCGAATTCTTGACAGGACAACTGCTGAGTGAAAGATGAGCCCATTTATGGGCAAAATCATCATTGTGACGGTACGATTTCGACTACGCTGCCCGCACACTTGCCTGTAAGCCCTTTCTTCCAGCCTCGCACTCCCGTGATTTCGTGCCGTCCATATGTTATACCCACATTCGTCTATAAAAATGCAATGGTTTACACTACGCCATGCGCTATAAACCAGGTAGCGTAATCTACCAGTTTCTGCAGTAGGTCTGGTCTGTGTCGTTTGGCGGGGAGTGGTCTGACAAGCTTCACTCGGTACAACATCCCGTCCAGCATCCTCGCCACCGTCCGATCGTGGGCCTCAGGTTTGCCAAGGAGACGTGCTCGGAGCTGTCTTTTGATTTGCTCGAGAGTAAATTTAAGGCGAGAAAATGGTTACATAACCTCCCGTCAAGAATTCGTACAACGAAATTATGTGAAAATACCGAAGAAAAAGCCTTTTTGTGATTGAAAAAAGATTTTTGGCAATTGAATGTCATGAACGTGCAAATGTTTGTACGGACGCGGTGACGTTTGTAAGGAGCACTCAAATGATTGTCTAGAAATGCTATTGTTTGCACAAGTTGTAATAAAAATGTTAATGAATATCACATCCACGTTACTGATTGACCAATCGGTGCAATTGATTTTGCGTTGATGTTATTGAAATGCATCAACGCGCAAATGAAAATCTATTTCTCATCCGTGAATGTCTAATCGCGCTTATGATTGTCCGAAAAATGCAATTGAATGCACTTGATTATGTAAAAATCGTTAATGAATGTTGTTTTAGTTCAAATGACTGAACATTCACTTGAATGAACGTATATTGGCGCATATGTTCATAAGTTTGGCTAAAATGATTGTATATTTTGCGGTAGTGAATGGCAAAAGGTGTAAGATTGTGTAAATGAATTAAAGATGGTTTCCTCTTTCTATAGCCGACATCCACCTGAGGGCCCAAGTGTTATAATTCGCTTAAAAATTATAAGTGACCTTAATTATTTCCCTGCATACAATGCCATTAAATGAACTCATTAATCTTTCAAATGAAAAATGATCCTCGCAGTTGTGAACGCAATTTAAGCAATTGCGAAAAGAAGCCTGAAAAAATTCAGGACTTCAACGGGGTTCGAACCCGTGACCTCGCGATACCGGTGCGATGCTCTACCAACTGAGCTATGAAGCCACTGACGTTGGGAGCAGGTCAAGTTCCCGTGAAAGGAGTGAATGTGAAATGATATATATGAAAATAAATCATATATGAACTGCGGAAAATTGACCGATCTGATCGATTACTATCGATTTATCGATCAGCTTTCCGATGATCGATTTTGATCGATTAGTTACGCCGGGTTAACTAATATCCTTATCCACTATACCAACGAGTACTAGCTGCCGGGAGATGTAATTTTTAACATATTTATAGAGTTGCCCATAACAATAAATGAAAGCTAACCGTTTTCAAATCAGTGCTTAACCGTAAACACTGTAGGTCAATGCTTAACCCCAAAACGCTACTTTTTGCTCAACCGGAGCTCTGTTCTCTCAGTTCTCCGGCTTCTCTGCCCAATAAATGGGGTACTGTTCTCGTGTACGTCAGTACCACGGTATAACGATAAAGTGTCCAATGTCAGTTTGAGAGATGGAAACGAGTGTTAACAAAACGATGTTTGTCATGTTTCAGCGCAAAAAATAAACGGGCTGTCTATGCATATGGGGAGGAAATTGCAAGGAAACGAACTCGGAAAGGCTATTACATGACAGTGGGGTGAGTTGACGATGAAAATATATCCCGTATTGCACGAAATGACAATTTTGGTCTCAGTCTGCATTTTATACCCAGTCTGCAGTCTGCAGTCTGCAGTCTGCAGTCTGCATTTTGTACTGACCGGGTTGGAAAGGATAGCTTCCACGATATCTGAAGCACTGATTCCCACTATTAATAGACGCCATCTTTGTTTGACATCAAGTCTTGATCTGCCGACCGCTGTACTTGAGACAACCGACACTGGAAGAATTTCGGGGACATATTGGGAAGGTTAACATGAAGTATTATCATGTTGAGATTTGTTCGCAAAGTACACTGAAAACGTGTTCAAAGCATATACTGAGAAAATGTGCAACATAGAGTGAGATTCGGTGTGAAAAGCACAGTGACAAGTTTACAAGATTTGCATTGAAAATAGACCACTTATCTCTTAAATTTCTTACATTTTCTGAAGTCTCGGAAGACATGACAAATTTTCTTGTACTCTAACAGGTTCATATCCCCAGCCGACTGACCCTCTCTCAACAAGTTGATACTGAGGAGTTAACTTGATAGGTACGGTTCTTTGTAACTCCAGCATCACTGAAATGAGGTCCAATGTCTTCCAGCGCTTCTTCAGAAGCTCCAACATTGTAGCTAGAGCAGTTCCTGTTTTCGGATAATCAAAATAAGCCACGTGAAGAGTTTCGCGGGGAATTTTTTCATTTATCCTCCAACTTGTCGAGCTATCAGTTGTCACCAGCTTCGTATTAGGAATGAATGCTAACTTCTCTTTCAAACATCGTTCTATCATTGTTTTGAGTTGTTCGTTCCAGTACTTGCTATCACTCACAGTATGCACGACAAAAAGGGTGGACTCTTCACCTAAAAAGAGAACAAACAGTGAACCATTAACGGTTCTCCTAACAAAACATCAGTATTAACTGCTTCTACTTTAATTATAGGATAGCCGACGCACGTTTAAAATGAAATGACATTTTGCATAATCTACCGCGTTTGAAGATGGAAGATAGATATGCTAATTCCAGCTATGTCCTAACAAGCTTGAAATTACTTATTGTTCACTTGATGATCAAGATAATTAACTAAAGTTGGATTTTTTCGGGCACGCGATGATGACCCCAGTGGTAGAAATCGCAGTTAGCTTTTGTGCGGTTCTGAAGTATCTAATGCCACGTTTTTAATGTATAAAAAATATCGTCCATAATATTTCAAAGGGCTTGATGAGTGTATTAAAATTGAACAGGGGTAAAGGGGCCAACAGCGAAATAGCTTGTTCCAGGAATCCGACGCGAGGGGAAAACCGCGAGCGGAAAAAAGGGAGGAAACTGGGGAGAGAGTAACCACTTGCAATATTTTTCCATCTCGAGCCGCCTATCCCTTGCTTCCAACTCATGATCTGAACGCCTGGAATGACTTATTAGGAAAATATGTCTGTTGATGTTCTAAACGTTTGCAAAACTTGCCTTGCTTATAAGAAGAGAATCAAGTAAAAACGAGGTGGAGAGGGTGGGGGTTTGGATTAAGTTTAATGGGGGGGGGGGGGGGGGGCGAAGAAACCGAGAAGTGTCTCTAACTGATAGAAACATTTTCGTCCCTACCAAGCTGTACCTGAAGCTCCTATCCTCTATCTACTAGTGATGTGTGTGCAATTAAAATGGAATCGAACCATACGATGGAGTCGTGAGAATCAATATTGCAAGTCGGTACGTTCGGTATAGTCGGTACAATGGTTGATCACGCGGTAGCCTTTTTTTATAGCAGCCACTTCTTCGGTCATTGAGGAGGTAGGGTTTTTTTTAAATTAATATAGATCCGGCACTGGCTTTATTTCACTTCGTTTTAAAAGTACCAAAATTACGATTTAGCCCCATCAAGGGGCTGTTGTTCTCGTTAGATGACCAATCAGAACACGGCTTTGGATAGCTGCGGGCCTGCTCTACACTTTTGATTGTAACTAACCTTCATCCTGTGCATGTTGTATCCATTTGTCCATGACAGTTGAAACAGCCATTTCGAATTTCTCATTCTCTTTCTGCATTTCTTCCTCCTTCTGCTTTATCTCTTTCTCGATCTTCGGTTTTCTTTCTTTCTTCCACTGTTCTCTCTTTTCCATCAGCTCTTCTAGCTCTTTTTTCAACGCAGGCTCCTCTTTCTGAAACATACTCAATGGCTTCTCTTTCCTGGAGTCGAGATCGTTTTCAAATTGCCAGAGGTCCATCAACAAACTGTCTGGTATCTTCCATCCGAGAAGCTTTTTTATTCTCATTTCGTTCATCTCTGCAAAGTGATCCTTGCCTTCTTCATTTCTCTTGCTTTCCTTGGACTCTACCACATCACACCACAGTTCCATTGCAGGCTTTGCCGTTAATGTGGTTACTTCGTTCCGAGAGTTGAATGCTTTAAAAAATGATCCAATTCCTTCAGCATTATCGTCTGCAGCATTTTCAGAGAGGTTGATAATCAAAACTTCTGCCTCAGTGTAATTCTTTGTAGGGCGATTGGTGGCATTCGGCAACTTTCTAATTTCCTTCAGGGAAAGAGCAGGACGAAGTGTCCGTGGTTTTACCTTCTCCAACAACTCTACGAGATCATACAACTGCAATGCCTCGAAAACATCTTTTAACACCTTGACTGGAGTGTCGGGAAAGAACGCGCTAATTTTCCTCAGTCTCTTGGGGTACAGTTTGTCAGGATCAAGCCCATATGATTTATAAAATCGTTCCAGAGCAACCTTGTCACTTTCAAGTCTGAATATCACTTCTGCGGTCACTTCCTTACTCAGATCTTTCAAGCACAGTTTGGAAGTGGAATCTAGAAATGCAATCATGAAAATGGTTGAAAATTAGTAACTAAAGAAAGAAAGATAACAGAAACAGAGAAGAGAAAAGTTCGTACGAAGTGTGGTGTTCTATTTTTAAAGACCCGATAGAACGATTCTCAAGGTAGCAGTCCGTGTTTGTTTTGATTTTGCATTACACTGGACGAAAAAATGAATTTACTCAAGTTTGCACATTGAGCAAATATGTAGCAAATTTAGGCCTCTAAATTTGAACCAAATTTGCACTGGGTGTGAAGTGAATGTAAACATACATCTTTGCTCACGTGCAAATTGTGTGCAAATGCGGTGTAAATATACATCTGCGCAAAATTTACTATATCTTTGCTACCCCAAGCAAATCTCATATTTGCTCATCTTTGCCATGCCGAGCAAACAAAGAAAATGCGGCATTTACCATCTTTGCTTTCTTTGCAAATAAAGTGCAAACATCAAGTTTGATTTGCTGCAAATATGGGCAACGTTGTGCAAATTTGGTCTTTACTACATTTTTACTACTGTTTTGTCACCCATGTAAATCTATTTTTTCGTGCAGTGTTACTTCACTTCATGACTCAGAAGTAAAACCAAAATTAATGTGTAGGTGTAGGTGTGTAGTGGTGGATATTTACCTTGTCGCTTCGCGGCTCGGTAAATATCCACCACTACCCACCTCCACTTCGGTGAATAGTTGTTAAATATTTTTTCAAGGCCCACCATCACCCATTCGGCTTTGCGGTCGTTTGTTTTTGTTTTCAAATGACGAGCTCGCTCGTGATTGGCTCTTTCGGGAATTTTCGACTGCGTTAAATTCGCAATGCATCTTGGGTGACAGTGGGACCTTAAGTATGAAGTTTGCCAACGTTTTAGCTTACCGCTGGTTTCTTCCATTCCAAATTCAGATGGTGCGCCATGAGATCCCGGCATTCCACTGTCGCTTGTTTCCGTCGTTATGCTGCCTGCATCAGTATACGTATCCTCGGCTTTTTCCAGATAACTCTGAATGTAAGACAATTTGTCTTGATGCAGGTATTTAAGCTGCTCGTCTTCTCGACCATCTGGACCTTCTAAAAATGAAATCGTATCGAAAATGTAAATGAAACTGGACATGAAATTGAAAATGAAAATTGAAATTGAAATGAAATAGAAATGATATAAAATGGGAATAACAGAAATAACCATCACATAAGGAATGAAGTGACAAGCAAGATTCTCCAGGAAAGAGGTTAACATTTTTCTATATTTAACGAATACATTCTGTTATCGTCAAAAAAAGAACAACTACATGCAAACAAAAATGATTTTCCTCGTCTTCAAATTAACGCTTTCAGTAAACAAATAGTCACCAAATATAGTAACTTTTAAATGGTGTATTGTAGCTACAATTGTAGACAGAAGTAGTTGGGAAGGCTGTAAATATAAATACCATAAGTGCAGAATTACATCGATACTCTGTTAACGTTAAATAATGATCATCTGCCAATCTTCAGAGTTGCTCCTTCTCCCCCTTTCCAATGTTCGGATCTGAGCCAACAATTTGGCATTAAAAAGTCCAGTTATAACCAACATTGTAAAGGGGGTTGGGGAGAGAAAGAATTGAATGAGAAAAACTGCCAACCTTCCCAACACTTTGTCTATGATTGCAGATGGCCTTTAGTGAAGTCTCAAAATGACGGAGAAACACCAAACAAACCGCGCTTGCACTACAGGCTAAATATTTGTAACTTCAGGTTACTTTACTTCAAGTTACCTTGAGCTTTATTCGTCAGCTCGCTCAGGGCTTTTTCGTATTCTTGTTCGTCTATGTTCACGATCACTTCCACTTCCGCTCCACCAGCAAGTTCTCTCATTTCGTCGGTGACCAATAAGGCTTGCAGGCGTGCTTTCAGCGTCCCATCTTTGTATAAACTCCACAAGGTGTTGAGAGCTGACACATTTTCTACTTGAACTTTGAGGTACACACTACCTTCAGTTATTTGGAACAGCTTGACGCCAGCAGGAAGCACACAGGTGTTAATAGCAGTGATGAGTTGATCATATGTGGATCCACGTCTCAATAGCTCATAGGCGGAAGCAACTACGATACCTCCTGCGACCACTTTGAACACAGTTTTTATGTTCAGAACTAAATATTAAAGAACGGAGTAACAAACGTGTTAGTCTGCTCCAGGTTCTCAGAAAGTGGAGACAATCGAAAAAGAAAAAGGAGCCGCGAAAATAAGCGTGCTGAAATTGGAGAGAAAGAGATCGGTTGCGAGAGCCTATAGTCTTATGACCTACGTAGTTCTGATGCACTAGCTCCTGGAATATATTCTGTTTGGTCAGTTTTGTCGGGACTTGAACAAAACTTAACAGCTTGTATCATCTATGTCAACTAAAAAGATAGTGAGCGCAGTCCATGGCCATGTGCGATTTAGTTATGTGCCCCTTCCTCTTCTCAGTGCCGCTTTCTTTCTCTGGTCTCTGCATGTTTATTTTCGTGCTTTTTCTCGCCATTTGATAATGACAAGACGGTATCACGTTTCTCGTGGATAACTTGTCTCCATATAAATGGCCTCATAGCGTCCCCTCTTTGGGACCCCCCAAGGGAACCCGGAGTCTAGAGCCAGGGTCTGGAGGAGCTTTTATTCAGCCAGAGGGTTTTCCAGCGCGTGACTGGTTAAGGGTCATTCATGATGACAACATGAGGTCAGTGGAATTGGAATTTTCAGAAACAAGGTTTTATAAAATATCAACCACCCGGCTGCTATTCTGCAAACTTAAAACCCTGTACTTGATTGGGCTCGGAGGGCCTGGACCAATTGATGTTAACGAAAGTTTTCGGGCCCTCTTGTTGTTTGTTGGAACAAGGCCCCAAGGAATCACAACAAAATCAATAACGTAGCAACAAAAACAAAGAATCATGAAACTATGGACAAAATGGCTGAAAGGAATTACTCATTGAAATTAGCCCACAGGAGATTAGCAAAATTTTGTCATGAAATTCATTGTAATGTCTTAATCTTATCGGTAAAAACTACATACCGATATGATATGAACAATAAATTGAAAACGATTATAACTTATATTAATAAATTGAAAGGTAACTGATACTATTAAAATAAATATAACTCACTGATGTGATAAGTTTTTTCACTAGTCACCCTTCACAAAGGTCTAAGAAGAATTTTTACTAGAGTTTGACCAAAAATCAAACATTATTTTCATTGCAACAATATTTCTTTCCGGCTATAAAAGCTCCAGAAAACTCAAGCCTATATTGCGTGCCTATATGTTTAATTTCGACGATTGGGCACACGCAAAATGCCGAAAAAGAGACTGGATACGAATTGCTAATGCACTCCACTTTTCGATCACAAGTTTAAATTGATCCGCTTCATTTAGGAAAAACAGCTAAATTACAGCCACTTTGGAAGAGTATAACTTGATTTGGCTCGCCGGCTCGCCAGTCAAACAGAACTGAAGCACTATTAAACACTCTTGTTGCTCGTTGTTCGTTTAATAGTCGGTCGCATATATTGACTCGACCGACGTGTCATACCCCATATTTTTGGTATTCTTTCTAGTTCATTGACACTTTCCATTTTACATCGCTCACGCAACCTTTGATCTGTTAAAATGGAAAACATTTCCGTCTCTTTATAGATCTTTATATGTTTGGGATCTTAAACTTATCGTAACTTACCTCCAGCCAAATTTCCGCGAGCCGACGATACAATTGCAGCTGCTTGTGCTAAAAGAAAACAAACAGAATTATCTCACAACAAACCACAAATATGCTCAAATTCAGTTTTATGGAAGTTTGGGCATAATATAATGCAAATAAAATTGAAAAAGACGAAGGAAAAATTGCAACAACGGATCCACAGGTAAAATACCTTTTCGCCTTTCAAACTTCTTTTCACGACTTCTTTGTTGCTCGAACTCCTCCACTTCCTTAAGCAAATCGCTTTTCTCCGTATGAGTCAAAATCTCCTTCAAGATGCCGAGACAGTTAATTGCCAGACAGTTGTTGTTTTCCAGCTCCTTAAAGAGGGACCGAACATCATGAATGTCGCCTTGCCTGTCTTCCGCTATCTTCTCTCTGCACATAGCGATGAGTCGTTCCAGATCATTGAGCTCCTCGAGTTCTCGAATGATCTGCTCAAGTAAATCGTTATATTCCTTTCTTGTTTTCTCGAACTTTTCAACTTTTTCTAAAAGAGACCATTCCTCCACGCCTTCCAACAATTCTTTCAATACCTCCAGGCGATCGGGGCCTAGAAATTTCTTCTCCTCCAATTCTTCAAACAACAAGGAGGCTTGCATGTTTTCTTCGCTACGAACCGCAATCTTCCCTCTGCACATGGCGAGTAATTGTTCGCCTACATTCAGCTCGTTAAGTTTCTGACCTATTTTGAAGAGCAAATTGTTGTATTCAACGGTGGACATTTCAACGACGAGTTTTGTGCCTCAGTCTTATAGCAATTCCCGTTTTTCTGACATACAAATCGATCGAAACACAAACATCGATCGGGTGTTCCAAGACTGCCTGTCACGCGACATACGTGTAAATTAATATTCAATGTTGTCACGCGAACAAACGTTTAGCAAAATTATCCAAAATAAATTATTACCGTCTTGGCATTCATAGAACATAGATAACATTTATTATATCGAAAGTTACAACTCGGATTTTCTCTGCAAAACTCAGAATTATTTTTACAATTTTATTTATAACTTCAAGAAAAATTGATTATTTTTCTGTAGACGCTCTAGATCTGTAGAATTCATAACTCCTGTGTAATCGGGTTTTTAGAGGAAAATCCGATTTTTTGGCTGTGAAATTGAAAACTTGGCTCACTTTTGCAATTAAGTTGATACCAAGGTTTTTTTGTTTTTATGCCAAATTACACAAAATCATCCCAAATTTCATTTTGCAAAATATTGAAAAACAAATGGTACCATGCAAAAGTACTGCAGGAATGGTCACACCATAGGATTTCATCCACAGATTCTAAACAGAACTATAAAACAACAAGTCTCCATAATTGACTCTGGGAGTGAAAGGGTTAAAACAACAAAACACATAAATGATGTCATTCGTGAGAATCTGCTTAATACGGACAACCGGTTACTGGCTGCGGTCACATCTACGACGTAACTAAAAAGTCTCAAGTTACGTGACGTCATACCTAACTGTAGTTAGTGCTTTCAGGGCGCTAAAAAGAATCCATTCTTTTTAGCGCCCTGGTGCTTTCGGTCGACTTTGCGGTCATACCACGCAGTTAACTACAGTTAGTTCTAATTAGCCTATGGATGACGTCAGAATCAAAAGAGGTTCGTGACGGACCTGATTGTTGATCCGTAAAATGTCAACATGGTTGACCGACGTAAAGTGTGTCTAGTTTTTCTTCTTATTTATTTTTTTTCTCGTGCGGCAAACCGTCGGAGAAAAATAAGAAATAAGCTGAGAATTTTAACGGGTGCTCGACGCCGGGTACACATGTTGCCACCTTGTTGTATGTAAATTTTTTGTTTGTTGTCGAAACAAAGTAAACAAGTAAACAAGCAAACAAGTAGTTTAATTGGGTGAGGTTAATTAAACAACATTAAAACATGTTTAAGGTTTGTTGTAAACCGGCTCTATATATGATTGTCTGATCCTTATGTTTATTGTCTATGTCAGGTTAGATGTGGTACTCTACGGTATATTTTTAAAAACTTTAACTCCCAAGAGTGCCAAAAAGTAAAATTCAAGAATCATCCCAAATTTCATTTTGCAAAATATTGAAAAACAAATGGTACCATGCAAAATTGCTGCCGAAGAGGTTTCATTTGAATGGTCACACCGTAGGATTTCGTCAACAGACTCAAAAGTTAGAACAAATGGTACCATGCAAAAGTACTGCCGAAGAGGTTTCATTTGAATGGTCACACCATAGGATTTTTGTTGAGAGACTCAAAAGTTAGAACTACATCACATGTCTCCATAATTGACTCTGGGAGTGAAAGGCTTAAAACAACAAAACACATAAATGATGTCATTCATGAGAATCCGCTTAATACGGACACCCGGTTAATACGTCCTTACGGTGTCCATATTAACAGGGTTTAACTGTATTGTATTTCGATACAAACTCTTACATCAGGTGGGCTATCGTAGCATCACCTTGGGCTGCCTGTGGAGCACCCAAGAGTCCTACGTAGTGTGAGTTTCTGCTCGCCTTGGCTTGATAGAGAACACTATCCAAGAGGCTTGGAGTCGAGGCAGGAGTGTATCCACGTCGCGTCCAGCGGACTTCAATTGTAATCCTTTGAAGTGGCGACAATGCGTAGCCTCGCTCCCGGTTTTCTTTTTTAATTGAAAAGCCCAAGGAACGAGATTGTGGTTTGTGTCTTGCCGTTTTTATAGTGAAGCGTTATTTTTCTTAAATTATAGCCCGTCTGCTTTTATCCATACAACAATGGTATTAAGAGTTATTCACGATGGCCGCCATGTTAATTGGTTTTTAAGTTAAAACTGACCTGGAGCGAGGTGATATGTAATGTATTCTCCTCTCGGTGTTCCCGAAGGCGTTGCCCGAGGGTACAACACGAGGGGAATATATCACATATCACCGAAGGACAGGTCAATAATATGCTTATTTTTTTACATTTTGAGGTTTTCTAAATCAAAGCAATTATTAATTTTAATTTCCGGCGAGTAACACGTTCATTTCCCTGCAAAACAGCATGATTCCGCAAGGCTTCAGTGTGATTTTCACGTGACTAAGCGAGATAGTAAACATGTTTTGCTTTTGCCTAATAGCCCATTTCCGAGTTGCTCTTAGCCTCCTTTATAAATCGAGGCCAAGTGCAAAACCATTCACATGAATATAAGTTTTATTTGCATGTGAAAGAAAACTCATGGTTTTGCTCCTGGCCTCGGTTTGTAAAGGAGGCTTAGAGCAACTTGGAAATGCGCTATTTGCAATGAACATGTTGCTTCGTTATGAGTAGAAGGAGAGAGAGAAATAAAATGCATGAACAGTGCTCGTGTTCTCGCCATGGTCCAACTGTCGGGCCTTCATTTTTCGATATTCAGGTTCAGGTTCAAGCGTAATACGAGACGTCTGAATACATTGTTAACTCTCGAAACCTAAATCAAGGTACGATCCTTTAGAATAATGTTATCCGCTTTTTGGCTGCTTCCCGCCAAGTTAATTATTTTTTCTTCCAGATTGTGTTTTTTGATAATTCGAGAACTACGAAAAGGGATTATGACGAGGACAATAAATAATTCTTTGTTTTTCTATTGTATTTAAAGCCGCACCCAGCTTTTCAGACAGTTTAATGAACGGGATTATGTGATACATGTATATCCCCCAGAAAAGAACAAAGAAAACCGAGCTAGGTAAAAAAAAATAGGGCTTTAATATTGTTTATCACTGTTTTCCCATTTTATATGGTGGACGGTATGGTGATGAACCGACCACTGTGCGACAGAACGCTATTCATATCTGCCCAGGGAGCAGACTGCAAAACGATTTGTAAGTGAAGTTACTTTTCAAAGTATTAAAGAGGGTTTCAGCTGTCTATTCCACGCACTTGTAACTGTGCTCGATTCAAAGGCGTTTAGTGGGTCAAAAAGCAGCCTAAATGAAAATTGGATGGCACTCATTTCCCTTAGTCCACACTCATGCCATGCAACTATTGCGGCATTAAACATTGGTTGCGTGTTTCCCCGCGCTTGGCATCGGTTGCATGTTTTCCCGCATTTGACACGCGAGGGCGCGCGCTTATTCGACCAAATCAGGTTAATCATATGGATTGGGGGAAATGATAGAAAAAATAATCATTTCTCCAAAGTCGCAAAAAGGACCCTGTTATTGTGGTTATTTTGTTTTCACTCTCTTTGCTTTCCACTTAGATTGTCTGTTTTTGGATCACAAACTTTTTTTACATGAAAAATAATCATTTTTTGAACAACTAATCTAAAAATACATTCCACTCCATGACACTCTCTGTCATGGTACTTTGAGTGTTTTGGCATGGGTGAAATATTGAAAATGATCTGGGCACAATATATGTACAAGATACCCGTCACCTTTGTTTATTTTCAATATTCCAGTTACACGCCTTATGTGGTATATTCAGCCTAACTTCACAGGAAGCGTATACGTTGGCAAGAAAGAGGGAGAAAACGAAAGATAAACTAAGTTTTCGATCGAATTAGACGATTGTATCCTTGTTTTCCCGCGCTTGGCACCAGTTGCATGTTTTCCCGCGCTTGGCACCAGTTGCATGTTTTCCCGCGTTTGACACCAGTTGCATGTTTTCCCGCGTTTGACACCAGTTACATGTTTCCCCGCGCTTGGCACCAGTTGCATGTTTTTTCGCGCTTGGCACTAGTTGCATGTTTTCCCGCACCTGGCACCAGTTGCATGTTTTCCCGTGCTTGGCACTAGTTGCATGTTTAAATTTTCCCTCGCTTCAAATGAAAACTGGAGAGAAGAGAAACTAGTCAGCGAATACAGCCTGCTGCCTCACAGTGGAGATCTATTTACGAAAACGTGCAATTATTGTCCCTTAAAAGTTTGTAAATTTAAAAAGAATGCATTTTCAAACACATTTTTGATAACCATTTTTGGTACCATGCAAAAGTACTGCCGAAGAGGTTTACCATACGATTTCATGGACAGACCCAAAAGTTAAAACCACCTTGTATATTATAATAAACAGTACCATAGCAAAGGATTTCATGGACAAACTCAAAAGTTACAACTACATTACATCGCCGACATCACATCACATTACAGTTAGCAGTAGTCAGGGTCCCAGTAGTATGTGTTTATTATTCAACATAGCATTCTACATTCCTATATTACATCACATCACATTACAGTTGACTCTGGGAGTAGTAGTAATAGTAGTAGACAGGGTCCCAGTAGTATGTGTTTATTATTCAACATAGCATTCTACATTACTATATTACATCACATCACATTACAGTTGACTCTGCGAGTAGTGGTAATAGTAGTAGACAGGGTCCCAGTCATCATCATCATGTCCTTTTCCCTCTGAGGGAAATAGGGCCTTAAACAGGGTCCCAGTAGTATGTGTTTATTATTCGACATAGCATTCTATATTGCTACATTGCTACATTACATCACATCACATTACATTTGACTCTGGGAGTAGTGGTAATAGTAGTAGACAAGGTCCCAGTAGTATGTGTTTATTATTCAACATAGCATTCTACATTACTACATTACATCACATCACATTACAGTTGACTCTGGGAGTAGTGGTAATAGCAGTAGACAGGATCCCAGTAGTATGTGTTTATTATTCAACATAGCATTCTACATTACTATATTACATCACATCACATTACAGTTGACTCTAGGAGTAGTGATAATAGTAGTAGTCAGGATCCCAGTAGTATGTGTTTATTATTCAACATAGCATTCTACATTACTATATTACATCACATCACATTACAGTTGACTCTGGGAGTAGTGGTAATAGTAGTAGACAGGATCCCAGTAGTATGTGTTTATTATTCAACATGGCATTCTACATTACTACATTACATCACATCACATTACAGTTGACTCTGGGAGTAATGGTAATAGTAGTAGACAGGATCCCAGTAGTATGTGTTTATTATTCAACATAGCATTCTACACATTACTACATTACATCACATCACATTACAGTTGACTCTGCGAATAGTGGTAATAGCAGTAGACAGGATCCCAGTAGTATGTGTTTATTATTCGACATAGCATTCTACATTACTATATTACATCACATCACATTACAGTTGACTCTGGGAGTAGTGGTAATAGTAGTAGACAGGGTCCCAGTAGTATGTGTTTATTATTCGACATAGCATTCTACATTACTATATTACATCACGTCACATTACAGTTGACTCTGGGAATAGTGGTAATAGTAGTAGTCAGGGTCCCAGTAGTATGTGTTTATCATTCGACATAGCATTCTACATTACTACATTACGTCACATCACATTACAGTTGACTCTGGCAGTAGTGGTAATAGTAGTAGACAGGATCCCAGTAGTATGTGTTTATTATTCAACATAGCATTCTACATTACTATATTACATCACATCACATTACAGTTGACTCTAGGAGTAGTGATAATAGTAGTAGTCAGGATCCCAGTAGTATGTGTTTATTATTTAACATGGCATTCTACATTACTACATTACATCACATCACATTACAGTTGATTCTGGGAGTAGTGGTAATAGTAGTAGACAGGATCCCAGTAGTATGTGTTTATTATTCAACATAGCATTCTACATTACTATATTACATCACATCACATTACAGTTGACTCTGGGAATAGTGGTAATAGTAGCAGACAGGGTCCCAGTAGTATGTGTTTATTATTTAACATAGCATTCTACATTACTATATTACATCGCATCACATTACAGTTGACTCTGGGAGTAGTGGTAATAGTAGTAGTCAGGATCCCAGTAGTATGTGTTTATTATTTAACATAGCATTCTACATTACATCATATTACATCACATCACATTACAGTTGACTCTAGGAGTAGTGGTAATAGTAGTGGTCACTCATCCCAGTAGTATGTGTTTATTATTCAACATAGCATTCTACATTACTATATTACATCACATCACATTACAGTTGACTCTGGGAATAGTGGTAATAGTAGCAGACAGGGTCCCAGTAGTATGTGTTTATTATTTAACATAGCATTCTACATTACTATATTACATCGCATCACATTACAGTTGACTCTGGGAGTAGTGGTAATAGTAGTAGTCAGGATCCCAGTAGTATGTGTTTATTATTTAACATAGCATTCTACATTACATCATATTACATCACATCACATTACAGTTGACTCTAGGAGTAGTGGTAATAGTAGTGGTCACTCATCCCAGTAGTATGTGTTTATTGTGCCTTACTCTCCAAAGGGAGGTAATGGTCTACGAACAATAAAGGATAAACGTAGTACAGAAAAATAATTACTGGAAACCTAATACAAAAATATTAATGCTAAATTTCAAATCAATTGATTAAATTTTTGTTAATGATCTTTTCTCTTTCTGTAACATTAAATGAATATACTTACCTACAATTTTACAATTTTGGAGCCTCCATTAAGGGAGACACCCTCTCTGAGTGGTGCAATGTAACAATGTTCAATTTACAGGCAAGAATAATTATTAACCAAACCCCGATTTTACGAAGATTTTGGTCATTTTCCCAAAAATTTGTTAGGACGGGGTTTTGTTTAAAACGAACCCCGTTATCAGGAACACGTTTTGCCAGTCCTTCGGCACTTCGTTATAAACTGACCAAAAGTGCACAGATTGCATTGTACCTTGAATACAAAATACAAAACACTTTTCTTACTGATCTACTTAAATGTAAAATTTATCCTACATACTATCTTTTTAAGATACATGCAAGCTCTTGACTCCTTCCTAGTAAATTTTCCGTTGCCATCAAGGAGACCTTTTTTCATAGAACGGTGGTCATTTTACATTTTAGCACCCTAAGCGGTACCAATCTACAAGTTTTGACCTCTAAAAGGTACGACGAGCATCTCCGTCAGTTTTATTTGAGAGTACCCCCCCCCCCCCCTCCCCTGGGCATTACATGCATGTGTGCTCAATAACTTTGAAATAACATTGTGTAAATGAATTAGATAGTTTCCTCTTCCTATAGCCTACATCCATCCGAGGGCCTAAGTCTTATAATTTGCTTAACGCTGATTTTTCGCCAAAAAAAATATATCAGTTAATTTTATATCTATTGCCTCCTTAACGAAAAAACTTGTGTTATTTATCTTTTAACAATTATTGGATGAGGTTGAGCATGATAGCAATAATTATCAAGGCCAAAGTTTGTATTATCTGCCGAAGTCGAAGGCTGAGGCGGATAACACAAACTGAGGCCTTGAGCTGTACTTGTAAAGACAAGAGCGCGCACAAAAAAGTGATCAATGCCTGCATGCATAAAACTATTGTCTATAGGTATGACGTCACTTCTACATACATAAAATTCATTGTCTGTAGGTATGACGTAACAGAAACAGCAAGCAATAATTAGCTGCGTGCTTATAGCCAATCAAAATCGAGCTAGTGACACCAATGTATAATAATAAAAAATATTAGTTACCTTAATTATTTCCATGCATATAATTAACAGTTATTCATCGAGGACGAGCCGAATATGAGCTGATATATATAACCAACGAGGCGCCGCGCCGAGTTGGTTATATATCAGCTCATTTTCGGCGAGGCCGAGATGAATAACTGTTTTAGTAAATTTTCAAACATTCAAATAACTGGAAATTGGAAAAAAAAATTATTTCCGTTTCAAAAAAATACATGACTGTCACGTCAGTGAACAAGTGTCACATGACCGCTTCGCAAATCGAAAGCGAGTAAATGCTAACAAGCGGCGAGATCGAGAAGAATGTTTCTTTCAAAAGTAGTTTCCTTCAAAAATAGGTTTTAGTCGGACTAGCCGAAATGGTTATGGATTTGAACATTACAATAGGCTATTTGCACGATGTCGTCATTTGACTACAACTACCAGAATTCATTTCGTTTTTCCTTTCTTATTTAAATTTTGTAATCCCAGTGCGGTTTAAATAACAATAGCCCTAATTTGCACTACAAAACAAAAATCTGAAGGATTCTGGTAGTTGTAGTCATATGACGTCATCGTGCAAATCGCCTATTGCGGACTATGTACTTATTGACTAAGGGGGAGGGCCGGATGGGAAAATATTTGGCTCGAGGTCATGGCGTACGGACCGAGCGCAGCGAGGTCCGTGCGCCATGACCGAGAGCGTATGACCAATTTGGAGACAAAATTACTTGAAATTTTAATGCGCGCGGACGTCCGCTTTTGTAGTAGGGCCGTACGCCTTTTTCCGGCCCCGCTCGCGCAAATGCGTACGGCCCTCATACGGGACTTTCATCAATGGTTTTGCAAAGAAAAGGTTCGCAGGGCCGTACGGGTCATATGATAAGAGGAAAGATTTGCCCGCCACGTGCACGTGCACGTGCACGTGCACAACGTGCACGTGACGTAATTCGTCATCATTTTTCCATATTTGGACAAATTAACCAATAACGACTCAGATTGGTTGGACCAATCAGAAATCTAGAAAATCATTATCGAGAGGTAAAAATTTACTAATACCAATTGTTATTAGCATTGGTTATAACTAGAGTTTGTATAAGATTGATATTAACATTAGTTAGTTATTTTCTCATGCCTGATAATTGCTTTTTACCGTGGATAAATGAAGTTATTGTATTTTATTTTTTTCTGAAGCATCTCAGCGGTCCGGAATCTTAAATCCTTGAATCTGATTGGCTAACTACGCGCGCTCCAGCGGTCCGGATTTTCCCATCCGGACCCCGCGTACGGACCGCTCCTAATTTTACAGAAAGATTTTTGTTGTTTAAAGCTTAATATCATTGAATTTTCTCGTAAATTATGGACCCAGACGAAAGTTATTAAAGCGAAAGTGAATTTTTATTGGCCAGATAAAATACCTGACGACACAAACAAAGAAAACAATGAAGAAAAACAACAAAGTTTCACCATGGTTGACATCGACTCACAAACAAAGATCCCAAGACACGCTAAAGATCTTAACGCTTGAACGAGGTATCAAAAAGACTCAATGAAGAAAGAGAGCCGGATAAACTAAGTGGAAGGAGAAATCAGCCGTAAGATTAAAGGCCAATGTTATTCCTCAAAAAGGCGAGTACAAGATTGGATTTTATGATTTGTTCATTTTATAGTTTGTTGGGCCGGGGCGTTTGTTGTTGTTCTTTACAAAGCGTCATTCGTGGCTTAAAAATTACTGTAATAAGACAATCTAGCGCTTTTTTACAAAGGTTTTGACTCCATTTGAGTTAAGTGATCTTTTTTTTCCGGTTTTGTTTCTTTCTTCCTGTGAATTTTCATTAAAAAGTCTTGCTTAAGTTTGTCATTCTAGTCTTGTACTAGTTTGTTGTCAATAATTTACACGCCATTTCGCGTTCGGATTTTACGAGATAATTCGTACTTTCACCACATTTGTATGCTTTTATTTCTCGGTTTTTACCCTCTGTTATCTAAATTCTATAAGTTTTCATTCAAGAAAATATGATTTTTAAATTAGAATAGCTCAGTTTAAGCTTTCGCCCTGCTATAAATAAATTACGCTCGACTTTTCTTTTAATAGAAAAATTTGAAAAGTTTTTACTTGGTTATAATTCAGCTTTCCACGGCGTCGCTGTAGATAAGAACATTTCTCTATCCTCACCGGAGGCAAACACAAGAGCCGTTTATTCTTCCGAGGGACATAAACTGGTAGAAATGAGTTCACTTTGCAATTTAAGTTTTTTTTGTTTATGAATGGAAAGTTGTGAAGATTACCGAGTTAATTTAAATTTTGCGCGCGTTGTTTAGCTTTACGCGGCGCGTAAGAAACATTTCTTGGAAAGCTGTACATGAATGATTTTCACGGCGAATCGCAGAATTAAAGTAGGAAAAAATAAATAAGTTATTTACCGGCCTAGGGCACAGTTTTTTCCTATACGGACCGACCTCGGTCTTGAGTACGGCCCCCGGCCTAAAGCCTCGGGCCGTACTCAAGACCTCTGGCACAGTTTTTTTCCTATACGGACCTCCCGGCCGGTAAATAACATATAAATTATATATATATTGTACTGCCATTAAATGAACTCATTAATCTTTAACACTACATTCACATCAAGGAGGCCTAATTAAGTAATGATCCGCATAAGAGGGAAAGTGCTGAACGGCAATGCACGATAGATGGAAATAAGTCAACTTTTTTATTGTTACAACCACTGATCTCATTGGCCTAGACTCAAAAACCGCTAAAAAGTTAAGTTTCAAGGTGCATTTTGTCTATTTTTTTCTAATGTTTTAAGTAATTTGAGACCCAATCGCACATCATGCAATTTTTAAAAGATATTGTATTTGGGGAACTTATTAGCTATTGTTTTCTGCCATTCTGATTGGTTAAGCACGAACATTTCCTAAAATTTATTTGACGCAAATGGATTTTCTTTATTTTTATACTGAAATATGATTATAAACCATCAGTCCCTCCTCTGTTCTTGAAACCCAAAGATATTCCATGGGAGAAAAAGCCAATGTCGCAGAACAATGAAGTTTACGGTAGTTCTTTTCTGGAGCATTACTTAATTATAAACGGTTTCTTTTAGTCCTCTTCATCGTCACTTTTTATACAATTGTTCTTCAGTTCTGTCTTTACATGTGTGCTAAAGATGAAATTTTGCATGACTACTTTAAACCTACAATAGGACCTGGTGATTAATCGCTGCCAATGGGCCATTTGCACGATGACGTCATATGACTACAACTACCAGAATCCTTCAGATTTTTGTTTTGTAGTGCAAATTAGGGCTATTGTTATTTAAACCGCACTGGGATTACAAAATTTAAATAAGAAAGGAAAAACGAAATGAATTTTGGTAGTTGTAGTCAAATGACGCCATCGTGCAAATGGCCTATTTGAAACATTGGTATACGTATACAATCATCTCTCTAAAATAAGACTAGCGACAACGATACACGTAACACCTGCCGACCCTAAATATGGTAGATGAAGAGGCGTCCATGTGTGAGCTTTCTTATGATAGGGGAGGGAAGGGTAGGGGGTTTAAGCTAGTGCGCTTCATTAAATAATCTGACCCACCCAGTTTGCATTGCGCGCCTACGTTGGTTCATCCGCCATTTTCAGGGCCCCCGAAAGTCCATACTGTATTGTAGATGAGAAATTCATTCGTGCAAGAGGTGATATGCTTGCCCAAATAAGGAATAGAGCCGTATCGTAACAATAACAGAAGCGCGCAATGTAAACTGAGTGGGTCAGACTCTCTAATGTTTATAGACCACTTATCTCTTAAATTTCATCCGTTTTTTGAAGTCTCGGAAGACGAGACAAATTTTCTTGTACTGTAACTGTTTGATGTGCCCCTCTTTCAACAAAGTGATACTGACACTGAGGAATTAACTCAATAGCTACGGTCCTTTGTAACTCCATCATCACTGAAATGAGATCCAATGTCTGCCAGCGCTTCTTCAGAAGCTCCAACATTGTGGCAAGAGCAATTACTCTTTTCCAACCCGAATAATTCACGTGAAGAGTTTCGCGGGGAATTTCTTCATTTTCCCTCCAACTTGTGAAGCTATCGGTTATCACCAGCTTCATATTTGGAATGAATGCTAACTTTTCTTTCAAACATCGTCTTACCATGGTGTCGAGTTGTTTGTTCCAGTACTTGCTATCATTCACAGTAAGTACGACAAAAAGGGTCGATTCTTCACCTATAAAGATAAGGTACAGTGGATCATTAACGGTTCTCCTAACAAAAACATCAGTATTAACTGCTTCTATTTTAATTACGTTCGCGCAATCCTAATCTTGTGTTGGGTGTCCTGTGTAGTAGCCGGATTGAATTTAGCTTTCCTCTGTTTCTCCGTTTCGACGCCACCGAAGATTCTTTTGTTCTTTTTCAGGGACAAACCGGGCAGGAACTGGAATCTCCTTAGGCATCTCCCGGCACGTTTTCACATACCTTTTGTACGAACGCATTTTCCTAATGGTTGATTACTACTAGTTATAAGATAGTTGTACTGGGGTTACGAGTGAGATTCTCACAACCAGCGCACGTTTAAAATTAAATGACATTTTACATATCTACCGCGTTTCAAGGTGGGAGATTGACATGGTCAGACATATATACTAAATCCAGCTATTTCCTAACAGGCTTAAAATTACTTTTTCTTCCCTTATGCGATAGTTTTTTGGAACTTGATCTGTTTTTGTTGTTCAATTGAGTCAGCAGCAGGTCTAGTTGTATAATTGTTCACTTGACGATCAAGAAAAATGAACTGAAGTTAGATTTTCAGTTTCGGGCAGCCGATGATCATGGAAATTCTCCTGTAGCTAGGCCTATTTATATATATTTAAATTCCTACTTTGTTCCGAGGCTTTGGAGAATAAAACAAAAGAAATCACATTGAGGTTCAGGGATGAATAATTTATTTCTTTTGTTTTATTTCCCTAAGCCTCGGCGTCAAGTTATCAAAATTAGCCTATTAGTTTTTGTACGGTTCTGGAGTACCTAATGTCGTGTTTATGTGTAGAAAATGTATAAAAATATCGTCCATGATATTTCAAAGGGCTTGACGAGTGACAAATTTCAACAGGGGTAAAGGGACCAACAACGAGGTAGCTTGTTCCAGGAGTTCAGATTGTGGGAAGGGAAAAAAGAGAGGAAAGAGGAAACTGGGGAGTGAGTAACCACTTGAAGCCAGTCTGCAGAGCGGGAGGTCGCGGGTTCGAATCCCGGCCGGACCAACACTTTGAGGGTGAAGGTGCTGCCTTTGCTATGACTTCTACAAATGGTTAGACATTCACGTGACTCGCATGATCACCTAGAAATGGCGGTCCTGTTTATGATGGGGATGTAAAAGAACCACCTAGGACGTGACAAAACCCTGGCTGTGACCACCCTCAGTACCATACATTGTTCATGGATGGGATGGGAAGATGAGAATCTGAGATCAACAATGGACCGATAGTTGTTGCCTGAGGCACCTTCACAAGCTTACGTCCGATCTCGTATTCATAAGTGTGCATAAAGTGCCATGAGACACAAGTGATACATACACTATTTCAGCCATTCATAGAACCTGTGTCCGTCATTTTTCATGGTCATGGCTAGCGGAATGTTTCGCGGGCGCGCCTCCGTGACATGTGTCAGTCAGTCAGCAGTCAAGTCGGTCGCGCAAGGCAAATTCGCGGGCGCGTATGACGTCGCAAAACATGCGCGTATGACGCCACACGCGCGGCTACACAGTCGTCAGCTCTGTAAACACTTTTTAAAGTTTTAAAAAAGTTGGATCTTTCGCAGTGTTTAGCGGAGCAGTAAAGTCGTTACTTCCCTGCATTTTTTCGCGGTTTGCTACTCAAGACAGGGATACTAATTAAGGGATACTCAGAAGCCGTTTTAGTGGAAAAAGAAGAGCTTTCGGGGATAAAATCTTGCTTCGAGGAACCCTCATACGTTTTCATCAATGCAGGAGCAATGCGGGGAGATGCCTTGTTTTTATTACGGATTTCAGAACCGAAGAAGCGGAGTTTTAATGAATTTCCAAGCAGTCCAGTGACTTAAAGGTAAAATAAATCACATTTTTCGATGGGAATTTATGTTGATATCAATTTTTGATTGAATTTTCCTTTGTGTTTTGGAGGCATGTTTATGAAACGTGCTCAAATTAAGTCGTGCTGTTATCTTGAATTTCATCGAGGACAGCTTTGCCTTGATGCGCTGTAAATCGTATGTGTTTTACTTTTAAACATAAACTAATGAAGATTTGAATATAATTTTTCGAAAGAAGATTGTGTTGTCCAATTTTATGTGCGTGTTCATTCATTACATAGATTGAAAAGCGATTTTATGTAAACAAAACAAGACTTAGATTTTCTGTCTTCACTCGCGTCTCCTTTAATATGCAAATATGCTTGTGTATTTTTGCAATTTTGATTTCCAAATCAGTTTCTCGGGCAATTTTTGGCAAACAAAAACTATATTTTATTCGGAAAGTAGTCGTACCTGTAATTCTAGACGGAGAAAAGTTGTTTTTGTGAACTTTTCTACGGTCTAAATGTACTGTGCAGACGGTCGGGTAATACTGTTTTTTGAGAATTGCTAAAATTGAAAAATAGCCCGATCGTCAATCTTAATTCTTGTGCTTCCGACCTTTCACCTTAGTTAAGTTTCATCTTTGTTAAGCTTGTTCATAGTGCTTCGCTGTTAGGCTCAGCCTATCTATATATATTATTCATACTTATAAGGAGAAAATCCAGTCAAAACGAGGTAGAGGAATGGGGGAAGGGGGAGAGACTGAGAAGTGTCTTTAACTGACATAAACATTTTTAGCACTATCGAGCCGTACCCGAAACTCCTGGCTAGCCTAGATCTACTAGTGATGTGTGTGCAATTAATATAAAATGCAATCGGACCAAAAGATGGAGAATCGTGACAATCAATATTGCAATTGTTATTACACTTTTCAGGATTGTACTAACCTTCATCCTGTGCATGTTGTATCCATTTGTCTATGACAGTTGAAACAGCCACTTCAAATTTCTTACATTCTTTCTGTAGTTCTTCCTTCTTCTGCTTTATCTCCTTCTCGATCTTCGGTTTTTTTTCTTTCGTCCACTGTTCTCTACTTTTCATCAGCTCTTCTAGTTCTTTTTTCATCGCAGGCAGGTCCTCTTCCTGGACAATCCGAAACGGAGGTAGGTAGGTAGGAAACCTTTATTGAAACACGATAAAAAAAAAACTTATAGCTTGTGTGGTCCTGTATCAGTGAACTATAAATTAATCTAAAAATTATTACATCAACTACAAACTTCTTAAGATAACACTTGCTAAAAACACACAAAAAACTCTAAAACATAAAATTCAATTAAATATATACAAATTCAAACCCTACAGTAGAAGCAAAAGTTACATTAAAACTAAAATCATTAAAATGCTTTTCACTGCCTTACGAGACGTCGTCATAACTTTTTCTTGCTTCTTCCGTATGCTTTGGTTTCTTCTTTTCCAGAAGCTCTTTTAACTTATTTTCTCTCCTCTCTGCAATCTCATCCTCCTCCTCTTCCTGCCGCTTGCTTTGCCTTAACTTCTTCATATCTATGAATACTTCCACTGTAGGCTTTGCCGTTAATGTGGTTAATTCGCTCCGTGAATTTAATTCTTTAAAAAACGATCCAATTCTTTCAGCATTAAGGTCTGCAGCACTTGTAGTGAAGTCGATAATCAAAACGTCTCCTTTAGTGTAATTCTTTGTAGGGCGATTACTGGCATTCGACAACTTTCCTATTCCTTTCAGGGGAAAAGCAGGACGAAGTGTCCGTGGTTTTACTTTCTCCAACAACTCTACGAGGTCATACAACTGCAATGCCTCGAAAACGTCTTTTAACACCTTGACTGGCGTGTCGGGAAAGAATTTGCCAATTTTCCACAGTTGTTCGGGGTATAATTTGTCAGGATCAAGCCTATATGATGTATAAAATTGTTGCAGGGCAATTTGGTCATTTTGAAGTCTCCATGCCAATTCTGCGGTCACTTCTTCACTTACATCTTTCAAGCATAGTTTTGAAGTGGAATCTATTAATAAAAGTAGTGTGAGATCAGTAAGTAAGAAATGTAAATTGCTAAGAGCAGACACTGTTGGCGTTTACTACAGTTCTACTGCGTTGCCAAAGACAAAAGACAGAAGTTCGTGTGAAGCGTGTTGTTTTATTATTATAGATGATAGAACTATTTTTAATTGCCATTCAGTGTCGAATGTTTTTTACGAGGTGCGGGGATTAGCCGCACGCCCAACCCCCAACCTGGAGGACCAGTGACTACCCTTTAGTCTGGCCTCTACCCATTACGGAAACCGAAACCGGCCTCAAGAGTCCTCGTGGGCCCGAAGAGGATAAGTAAGTAAGTATTCAGTGTCGAAAGTAGTAGTTCGCGTTTGGTTTGGGTTTCCATTACTACGCTTAAAGTGCCCATAACGAATTTTTTTTATTATTTTCTTATCTAAATCTGCACGTCACGTAATGAACGTCTGCGAATTTTTTTTTGATTTCAGCAAATAATGAATTTTTTGATTTTTTAAAGTCTTCGAAATCCTATTTTTTTGCGAGAGAATAGCCTGCGAATACAGCCGCCTCTCATCGCTCCCGATGAGAGGCGGCTGTATTCGCAGGCTAGACAGAGAACGACTTCAAAACAAGATACAATAACCACAAACTCTCTTTCAAGGACCGAAACCATTCGCATGACACTGTACTTTCAAAACTGCACATCTGAGACTTACGGGACAGCAACACCGGCTACGAAATCAAATGGTCTGTTATCAAGAAAGCAAATGCTTACAAAGGAAACCCTTCCCGCTACAATTTGTCTGTCTGAAAAACTTTGCATCTTGACTATATATATATATATATATATATATATATATATATATATATATATATATATATATATATATATATATATATATATATATATATATATTTTTTTTTTTTCTTTTTTTTTTTAAGTATGAGGTGTGTCAACATTTTAGTTTACCGCTGGTTTCTTCCATTCCAAATTCAGATTGTGCGCCATGAGATCCCTGCATTCCACTGTCGCTTGTTTCCGTCGTTATGCTGTACGCATCAGTATTCTCGGCTTTTTCCAGATAACTCTGAATGTAAGACAATTTGTCTTGATGCAGGTATTTAAGCTGCTCGTCTTCTCGGCCATTTGGACATTCTAAAAATGAAATCGCATCGAAAATGAAACTGAACATGAAATTAAAAATGAAAATTGAAATGGAAATGAAATGGAATGAATTAAAATAAGAATAAAGTGAGAAGCAAGATTTTTCAGGAAAGCGTTTAACATTTTTCTATTTTTAACGAATACATTCTATCATCGTAAAAACAAAGAACAACTACTAACATTAAAAAAATGATTTTCCTCGTCTTCAAGTCAACGCTTTTAGTAAACAAAATAGTCACCAAATATGGTGACTTTTAAATGGTGGGTTGTAGCTACAATTGTAGACATAAGTAGTTGGAAAGGTTGTAAACAAAAATACCATAAGTGATGAATTACATCGATGCTTTGATAACGTTCATCTATCAATCTTCAGAGTTGCTCCCACTGCTCCCTTTTCAACGTTAGGGTCTCAGCCAACAATTTAGCATTATAAAAAGTCCAGTTATAACCAACGCTGTAAAAGGGGGTAGGGGAGAGAAAGAATTGAATGAGAAAAACTGCCAACCTTCCCAACACTTTTGTCTACAATTGCAGATAGCCTTTAGTGAAGTCTTATTTTGGGGAACACGAGCGTTGAGTTATACCACGGATTGGCCCGGGTAAGTTAAAAGAAGGACGAAGTCTCAAAATGATGGAGAAACACCAAACAAATCGCGCTTGCACTGCAGGCTAAATATTGTAACTTCAGGTGCCGTACATGCTAGTAATGGCGGAGAGTAACGGGTGTGGAAGTAAGTAGGCTGGCCTTTTGTCAGCCTTTGCAGGGTACTAGTTGAATTGTACCTACGAAAGTGGTTGCTCAACATCAAGTTACCTTGAACTTTATTCGTCAGCTCGCTCCGGGCTTTTTCGTATTCTTGTTCGTTTATGGTCACGATCACTTCCACTTTCTCTCCACCAGCAAGTTCTCTCATTTCGTCGGTGACCAATAAGGCTTGCAGGCCTGCTTTCAGCGTCCCATCCTTGTATAAACTCCACAAGGTGTTGAGAGCTGACACATTTTCTGCTTGAACTTTGAGGTGCACACTACCTTCAGTTATTTGAATCAGTTTGGCGCCAGCAGGTAGCACGCAGGTGCTAACGGCAGCGATGAGTTGATCATATGTGGATTCACGTCTCAATAGCTGATAGGCGGAAGCCAATGCCATACCTCCTGCAACCACTTTGAACACAGTTTTTATGCTCAGAACTACAGATTAAAAAACACAGTAACAAACAAGTTAAAATAATCACACAAAGATCGGAGAAAAAGCGATCGGTTGCGACATCCTGTGGCCTTATGACCTAGTTCTGATATACTAGCTTCTGGTATGTGTTCTGTTTGGTCAGTTGTGTCAGATCTTGATCAAAACTTAACAACATGCATGGTTTAAGGTGTTTCGATACAGTTTTCTGGAGACCATACCTACATTTTTCAATCGACTTTTAAGCGGTCTTTTCCAAGTCAGATCAACGTGAAATTTTCACTATTAACTGGTTTTGAATTGAAGTTTGGTTTAATATATATTCTGGTAAAATCGATATTACCATGACAACGATAAACAAGAAACTTCGAAATGTGGCTCCCAACAGTTTCCAGCACTTTCCAAGACTTAGATTTTGATGGGTCATTAAAACCACTCTTTATCAGTTGATGCTACAATCATGATATCAAACGAATGCCCAGTGATTGATGAACACGTTGTTATCATTTTTGTGACACAATATGTTACTATAGCAACAGTATAACGTGCTGAAAACACCCTTAATTTTAGCTTTACGTGTTAATAACTCAAAAATGACTCGGTGAACCCCATTTTTTATTGTCGAATTTTGATTAGTAGGATAAGATGCAACTTTTGGCAAAAATTCTGTAGGTGGGGTTCAGAGGTACCTTAAATTTTCGAAAATTTAAGGTACCTCTGAACCCCAAATGAATGCGCACTTCATTCCTCCGTGATTTATACATTTCGTTGTGATGTGCTGTGCATTTATTATTATCTGTATTCAAGCATGATTGTACCTTATTACTCTCCTTACTACTTTCCAGATTTCCTTAAGTCTCTTTTTAGGATTATTTTGAGCAAAAAATGCCTTTTGCGTTTCAAAAACGTTTTTACAGTAGGCATTTTGAACGCAAAAGAAAACGGATGCAAAGAAATTTGCATCAACGAGCATACATTGAAATGTTTCAATCACGGTGGAATGTAGTACGCATTGATTTGAAATCATTACTGAGCATAACTTAAAGTGTCTATGAAATGTAATTTATTTATTTATTTTTGATGTATCGAAAGTTTCACCTTTTTAGACCTTGGAATAAAAGGTTTAAAGTGTTAGGGACGATGCGAAACGCTTTTTTATGGTCTCAAAGTTAGGTTGTAGGCGCTAAAAAGTGGCTCCAATTTGTGCGCGGCCAAAACCAGTGTCATATTACACTGTGACGTAAATAGTTGTACAAACTGCTGCGGGAATATAGAGAACAAAAGAGCTGACAAGAGACGTCGCTAGAGGTGGACCAATATTATGTGGCGAGCGGCCTCAAACATACGAGATATTAGAATTCTTCGATAACAGAGGGTGTAACAAAGCTTTATTTTGCTCCAAAGGAAAATAGGCCGGCGAAATACACGAAATTTGTTCGCCGACATCGGAAAGGGTACGTCAAGCGATGTTGTTTTCAATGAAAGCGCTTATTGTTAAGATTAATATTATTTTGCAAAAGGAAAGTTCCTTCAAGCCTCGGCTCGACTGGAGAGCCGTCGAAGTCAGTGAGGCCTACAAAAATATACTGACTCGATCGGCACTGACTGGCGAGTAATATAAATGTCTATACGGTATTATAAAATTCAAAGTGCAGCGACGCAAGTGTTCACTGGAAGGCGTCTATTCTACGGAACATCTATCAAAAATCTACATGACAGTACAAATGCGTAAGACTATTCAAATTGCCCAAAAATTCCACGGGAGCTGATTACCAATGAGAAAGCGCTATAAGCACGGAATTCACACCCTTTAGTTTAGTATGCAAAGGTATAAGAAGGACAAAACATGTTGTTTGTCGTGTTTTAACGCTTGAAACTTCTGATCGTGAGTTTCGCTGGAGTTCCGCCTTGGCTGATGAACAACGTCCTGTGTTACCGGTTCCCCTTCCAGCTGCTGGTCTTGCAGCAACTCCTCCAACACCACCAGCTCCAGTTGTAGTTCAACCAGCTCAGGCGGCTCAAGCGGCACAAGTCCCGGATTTAGAGGTAAACACGTGGCCCGTCATTTATTTCATACAGTTACATTAATTGGTTAAGATTCCTCCTAAAACCAGGTCAACAAATTGTTAGTTTTCGCTGTTTTTTATAGCTGGCGTGCTGGTTATTGCCAGCGTCGAAACCTGGTTCCGTTTCTTTTGACCCTAGGTCAACAAAATTGTGCGAGTTCTGGCCAGTTGCTAGCCGGCCCGCTGGTTGTAGCCAGCTTAGGCTAATTGGGTCATGGTTTAGACTCAGTTAAATTAAGTCAATATATTTCTGACTGGTTGTAGCCGGTCCGCTGGTTGTGGCCAGCCTAGGCTAATTTTGTTACTTTCTTGACTTTATTTCAATTAGATATATTTCTTGACCGGTTGTAGCCGGTCCGCTGGTTGTAGCCGGTCCGCTGGTTGTAGCCAGCGTTGGTTAATTTAACTCAATTAATTTTAGTATTCTTGACCGGTTGTAGCCGGTCCGCTGGTTGTGGCCAGCGTAGGCTAATTTTGTTGCGTTCTTGACTTTAATTCAATTAGATATATTTCTTGACCGGTTGTAGCCGGTCCGCTGGTTGTAACCACGTAGCGTTGGTTAATTTGGCTATGTTTCGGACTCTATAATTCAACTCAATTAATATTCTTGACCGGTTGTAGCCGCGAGTCCGCTGGTTGTGGTCAGCGTAGACTAATTTGGTTATGTTTTGGACGTTAGTTCAACTAAATTGATATATTCCTTTACTGGTTGTAGCCAGCGTAGGCTAATTTGGCTGTGCAGTTTTGAACTTTAGTTCAATTAAATTGATATATTCCTTCAGCTGGTTGTAGCCGGTCCGCTGGTTGTAGCCAGCGTTGGTTAATTTGGCATTGTTTTTGAACTTTAGTTCAATTAAATTGATATATTTTTGGACTGGTTGTAGCCGGTCCGCTGGTTGTAGCCAGCGTAGGCTCATTTGGGCTATGTTTTTCGAAACTTTAGTTCAACTAAATATATATTCCTTGACTGGTTGTAGCCGGTCCGCTGGTTGTGGCCAGCGTAGGCTAATTTTGTTGTCTTGAACTTTAGTTCAATTAAGTATTTTTTGACTGGTCATAGCCGGTCGGCTGGTTGCAGCCAGCGTAGGTCAATTTGGCTATGCTTTTTAACTTTAGTTCACTGATTAAATTCATATTGTTGACTGGTTGTAGCCGATCCGCTGGTTGTGGCCTGCGTAGGCTAATTTCGCCATGTTTCTGAACTTTAGTTCAACTCCATTAATACATTTTTGCTTTTTGTAGCCGGTCCGCTGGTTGCAGCCAGCGTAGGTTATTTTGGCTATGTTTTCGAACTTTAGTTCAATTAAATTGACATATTTGAGAGGAAAGCGAGTTTCTACCTTCCTGTGTAATGTGTTCCCTCATTAAAGTTAGAGTGTTTACTGGCCCTCATATTGTTTTTGTTTTTATCTTGCCAAGTTACACATTTTACTTCCCTCACACCCCTGCAATCATTGGGTCTTGGGTTCTCTTGGGGGGTTGGGAAGTGATGGCAACATCCCAGGGTAATCTTATACCCTTTGTGCCCGACTCCAGCAGTTGCGCGGGGATTGTTCGCCATCACCGATCCCGTTTTACTTCCAGTTTCTGCTAGGTCTTGTATGTCCGTCTATTCCTCTGTTTCTTTTAGCCCCCTACGAAACGATGGAGGAAAACTGTGTTTTATGATGTTTCAGAATGGGAACTACGAGGACACTTTGATCCTATAGCAGCGTTACACCGTTCTAGAATCCGCTCTGTCAAATGGATCTTCATAAACGGGATCGCCGATGGTGGGCACATCCCGGATGATCAATTGCCAACAGTGAATGAGATATCTAAGGGAAAAAAGAATGCATCTCCCTCTCTTTTGAGAGTTCGTGATCCAGACACCTTTGTTGCGGGCGAAATTCATCATCACGTTGACGCATGGGAAAAACTCTCCGCCAATCAAGCTAATTCTGAGGAGATTATGGCCTGGATTCGTTCAGGGGTTTCAATTGAGAAGTACATTACCCATTTTAAGGTGACAGTTCCGAAGTGCGTATTAGTAATCGGCTCCTGTTATTAGGTGTACGTTTTCGGTGTAAGTACTGGGTGTGAGGTTTGGGTGTGAGTATTGGGTGGAGTATTGGGTGTGAGTATTGGGTATAAGTATTGGGTATGGGTGCTAGGAGAGTTGAGGTTTTACTGTAGGTTGGCTATATAGAACTAATAAAGGGAGTGGACGCCGGTATATGTGTTTGGTCCCTTTTTCATAATTGTTCTAAGGGACTGGAACAATAATCTTCAATTATTTCCCATTCTTAATCAGCGATCCGTGGAACAAAGGGCAGTTTGGATAGTTTACTATTCGGAACAAAATACATCGCTGAATCATTGCGTGTTCGATCAGATCAATTTTTATACAATGAAATATAAATCAGACATAATATGTAAACAAGATACTTTGAACTCACTTACAAGCCGCCAAGTGGTTAAAATTTCCAGAAACGTTCAATCGCTGGCAAGACACTGAACTAAGAAGCATAATTATTACGTATATACTTGAGTTCAAACATTTTGAATAAATAAATAAATACGCTATCAAGGCGCCTTGCGCTAAAAATACACCATTCACATTCAATTCAGCAAGCCGCCTGAAAAACACCACCTCGGATATGCATAACATATCAGTATAATTTAGAAACTTTCAACTAGCAAGTCGCCAAGACATATCTTTCGCATTGAAAAAAGAACTTTAAGTAGACGGGCGAATTGCCCCGGGGGGTACTCCCTATAATGGGCTATACGGGGATGCTCCGCCCGAAAGGGGTACCTTTTTGAGGCTAGAGGTATATGAAAGGGTCGGGATTTCACGAGTTGAAGTATATGAAAGGGTAGGGATTTTACGAAGAATAGGAAAGGGAAGCGAAGCCACGCCTTTGAAGCATAAAAAAGGTAGGGAAAACTGCCATTTAACTATTATAAAAATGGCCTTTCAAAATATCTCAAACAGACGCACGTAAAGGCTCTCAAAGGGGTACCATTTTCAATGAAAGGTATATGAAAGGGGTACCTTTTCTGTCAAAATCGGTATATGAAAGGGTAAGGGTTTGGACCTCGGGGCGGAGCATCCCCGTACGAAACTTTGCTGAGTACGCCCCTCCCCCCCCCCCCCCCCCCCCGGGGCGAATTGCCAAGCCGATAAAATAAGTTCATAACTTCCACGCGCGATCAATGAACCTCAGAGAAGACCGGCCGAGTCGCTATACGCTATAAATATCATGATTGTTTGTACTACAAATATATCGTTCGCGTTCGACAAACGCTAGTCAACGAGCCACTAAAAAGAAATAACAAAAACGCCTCTGGGTTCAATAAGCTTACAACTCAACTGGCGAACCACTGAGACGCTGTGCTACTGACATGTATACCTTTCACGTTCAATAATCTAAATCAAAGTCCGTCTTCTTCATGTTCACTTCCTTCGCTCAAGCGACACAGTCGGTTCGTCTCGCTACGGCAAAACTACAGTGGACACGATCATTTCATTTGATCAAGAGTGATCCGAAACTGATCCTCTTCACCTTAACTGTAAAGAAACAAATTAGACGCTGTCTGAGATTTGTACAGCCGAAAACGTTGGCAAATGACCATCACGCTAAAGGATTCCAAGGGAATTATAGCGTAAACAAACTAATGTGTCATACTATTTACGTAATTTACGTCATCACGCACGCCCACTCGCCCCAGGCTCTCCAAAAATTGGAGCCACTTTTCAACCGAAGTGACGCATCTTCGAGAGGCTAAAAAACCGATTTTCTTTCTTTTCCTCGGGAAATGATTATTGTTTTTTTTCTTTGGACATAATAAACTAAAGAAAAACGAAGAAAAAATTCATTTCATAGGCACTTTAAAAAAGTGAATTTGTAACGCAAACTTTTCGGCCGGTTCGTACGTCGTCTTCATCTTTGATTTTAAAGGCGTTCCAGTGAATCAATGTCAATAAAACTTTCAGATAATATTATTCGCATCGATAAGCGTGTGTGGTGAACGTTTTAAAGAAATCCATTGAGCCGTTTCTCAGATTTTTGCAAAAGCGATTAATATCGAAAATTACCCAAAAATTGCACATGGAGCGATGTTAGGAAAAAAGGTAAATCTCAAGATCACAAAAGAGAAAGTAAATAAAAATTACATGATGTGCAAACATAACATTAAGCACACTACCTTGAAGTAAATTCACAAAACCAGTGTCAATCTCTCGATCAATTTAGTTCCAGTATACAAACAGTAAGGTTTGGAATGTTATTGCGATTTATTTGAAATCAAACATACAGATTTTTTTTTATTCTTGCAAAATATGTATGCCATATACCATATTTTAAGATGTGTATGTGTGATTTTCAATGCGAAATCTTAAACGCGCAAAATTTCACTTTAACTGATTTCAAAGTTTCTTGTTTATCGTTGTCATGGTAATATCGATTTTACAAGACAATACATTTAGCCAAACTTCAATTCAAAACCAGTTACTAGTGAAAATTTCACGTTGATCTGACTTGGAAAAGACCGCTTAAAAGCCGATTGAAAAATGTAGGTATGGTCTCCAGAAAACTGTATCGAAACACCTTAATATGTCAACCAAGATGATAGTGAGCGCAGTCCATGTGCGATTCAGTAAAGAGGAATCCTAGTAATGTACTATTGTCTCTCCTCAGTGCCGCTCTCTTTCTCTGGTCTATGTATATTTATTTTCGTGCTTTTCTCGCCATTTGATAATGACAAGACGGTATCATTTTATTCATGGATAACTTGTCTCCATATAAATGGCCTCCTCGCATCCCCTCTTAGGAGGATTACCCAAGGGAACCCGGAGTCTAGAGCCAGGATCTGATGGAGGTTTGATTCTCAGCCCAAGGGTTTTTTTGTCAATAACAGTGACACTGGAAATGAGATTAGACGGCCACCACCAAAATGAGAAAGGAACTTAGTGCGAATTGCGCACAAATCGAATTTCGGCCAAGCCATTAGAGGAACACAAGAATTGGCATGGCTTCCCGGTTTAGTTGGGGAAGCAGATAAACTACAGAATACAGGGCACCGCTACAACTCTATGTGGCTGGGGGTATCCTTGGTCAAACTAAAGCACTAATACTCGTGTGGCTCGATAGCTCGTCGGTCGTTGAAAATTCACACTCGACTGACGAGCCATACATGCCTGCCTTGTTGTTTGATATTTACTCTACTGACAAGTCACGAAAATATAAGGACTTTCCATTTTTTAAAACACTTAGCACAACGGTCGATCTGCTCAAGTTTGAAATTTTTAACTTATCAAAACTTACCTCCAATCAGATTGTCGCTAACCGACGACACAATAGCAGCTGCTTGTGCTACAACAAAACAGACAGAATTTAGTTAGCCTGCGCTCAGACGTCTCCTACATCCTTTGCTTCACGTGCCCCGGAAATAGAAAACGTCGGTGTGCAGGGTAAATTAAGATAACCCTGTAAATGTTTAAATTCATTCTTACGGAAGCATGGCCGTCATAAAATGCAAGAACACTAAAAAAGACAAGAAAAATAGCAATATAAATTGAACAATATTGTAAATACCTTTTCGCCTTTCAAATTCATCCTCCCGGTTTCTTCTTTTCTCGAACTCCTCCACTTCCTTAAGCAAATCGCTTTTCTCCGTTTGGGTCAAAATCTCCTTCAAGATGCTGAGACGGTCGATTCCCAGACAGTTGTTGTTCTGCAGCTCCTTAAAGAGGGACCGAACATCATGAACGTTGCCTTGCCTGTCTTCCGCTATCTTTTCTCTGCACATGGATATGAGTTGTTCCTGATCATTGACCTCGTTAAGTTCTCGAATGATCTTCTCAAGCAAATCGTTATATTCTTTCCTTTTGCTCTCATACTTCTTAACATTTTCAAAAAGAGACCACTCCTCCACGCCTTTTAATAGGTTTTTCAATTCCTCCAGACAATCGGGACCTAGAAATCCCTTCTCCTCCAATTCTTCAAATAACGAGAAGGCGTCTTGCATGTTTTCTTCGCTACGAGGCGCCACCTTACCTCTGCACATAATAAATAGTTGTTTCCCAACTCGCAGCTCGTTGAGTCTCTGATTAATTTTAAAGAGCAAATTGTTGTACTCGACGACAGACATTTTCAACGTTGGATTTGTGTCTTAATTCCAGTTTTTTTTTGTACATCCAAATTACAGTGATCGGGTGTTCCAAGGCCAGACAGGATAGGATGTGTTGTTTCACTCTGTTTGTAACTCAAGTAGAGGAGATAGTCAGGTGACTCTGCTTGTCACGCCACAAATTAAAATCAAAGTGACTGGTCACGCGAATAAATTACTTTCTTTGTTCGACGGCACAATAAACTCAGTCGCAGACGGTATTTCATTTTTAGCCCGTAAAAGGTATAACCAGCGTCCTCGGTCATCCCCAACACTGAGCCTTGCAGAGGGAAATCTTAGTGATTTCTATACAACGCAGCCGTTACTGTTGTGTGACATTATGCAAGACCGGTACTGAAAATATGCTTCGCTTACCCCCGCCCCTGGTAAACGTTCCAACATTGTTGACCAACATTTAACTATTATAGCGCGAAAGCGCGCGTGATATCGCCTAATACTTAGCCAACGAGGCCGTAGGCCGAGTCGGCTAAAATTAGGCGATATCACGCAAGCTTGAGCGCTATAATAGTTTTATAATTCAACACATTGATAACAAAGCATAGTTTGAAGAAAAGATATCGCCGACAAGCCTTTTATTTTAAAAAAAGCTTACAGATGTTTTACCGCGCGAAACTTGCAACATCACACAGTTCATGAATGAAAGTGGCGCCTTTGT
>JAJGOT010000731.1:100000-299966 GCA_022457155.1 Cladopsammia gracilis
GGGTACTATGGTGCGACAGACCGCTATCAATATCTGCCGAAGGCGCAGACTGGAAATCGATTGGTAAGTCAAGTTACTTTTGAACTTAATGGAGAGGTTTTTATCTGTCTGTCGAAACTAGTTACATGTGTTCGGTTTCAGTAAAACCAAAACAGACATACTTTTTGTTCTATTTGTTTTTGTTTGTGTTTTTACAGCCGTAAAAATTTATCGTGAGTCACTCGTAACTGAGGTTTGATTCGAGTAGTTTATTGAAGCCGATTTTCTCACAAAAATGTCTTAAAATCGAGCCTAATGGAAACTTGTATAACACGCTTTTCCCGCACCTGGCACCAGTTGCATATTTTCTCGCACTTGGTACCAGTTGCGTGCTTTATTCGCTTAGCAACAGTTTCATGTTTTCCCGCGCTTAGCACCAGTTGCATGTTTTCCCGCGCTTGGCACCAGTTACATGTTTTCCCACGCTTGGCACCATCGCCAGTTTCATGTTTTCCCGCGCTTGGAACCAGTTTCATGTTTTCCGACGCTTGGCACCAGTTTCATGTTTTCTTGCGCTTGGCACCAGTTTCATGTTTTCCCGCGCTTGGCACCAGTTTCATGTTTTCCCGCGCTTAGCACCAGTTGCATGTTTTCCCGCGCTTAGCACCAGTTTCATGTTTTCCCGCGCTTGGCACCAGTTACATGTTTTCCCACGCTTGGCACCACTGCCAGTTTCATGTTTTCCCGCGCTTGGCACCAGTTTCATGTTTTCCCGCGCTTGGCACCAGTTTCATGTTTTCCCGCGCTTGGCACCAGTTTCATGTTTTCCCGCGCTTAGCACCAGTTTCATGTTTTCCCGCGCTTAGCACCAGTTTCATGTTTTCCCGCGCTTAATAATAATAATAATAATAATATCATATAGGAAACAGTGGGGAAGGATCGTGGCCGACTGCCTTGCAGCCGGCTGAGTAGTAGTAGTAGTAGTTTATAGTGCGCAAATTCCATAAAATGTTCAAATGCGCATAACAAGATTAAAAACAGAAAAGGCTAAAAAGCTAAAATTCCAATTAGGAGTAAACTTACAATGATTTAAAAAGCTAAAATAACAATAAAAAAAATAGACTTACAATAATTTAAAAGCTAAAATTACAATTAAAAGTAAACTCACAATAATAAAAACACTATGATAAAAATGCACGACGGAAAAGGTGAGTTTTTAGCTTGGATTTAAAAATACTAACTGTGCTGGCGCTTCTTCTAGCACCAGTTTCATGTTTTCCCGCGCTTAGCACCAGTTTCATGTTTTCCCACGCTTGGCGCCAGTTTCATGTTTTTCCGCGCTTGGCAGTAGCTGCTGTTTTTTTCTTCGAGTTCTGATTGGTTCATTCCGTTATTTGTTTATTGATTTTTCTGTTTTCGGCCCGAGTAACAGAAAAATCCCTTCTTATATACATGAAGGCTTAACATCTTTAAACATTCTGTTTATGTTATTTAGGTATTCTCCTCCCCAAGTTTGTCGTAAACTCAAGATCCAAGATATTGTCAAGAAATATCGCTAACAACAACAACAACGATTTATTTTTCAAATAATAAAACAAAATATAGTAGCAACCCGCAAATAACTAGAGTTAATCGTGGCGGGTTGCTACGCACTAAACAGTTACAGAAGCTCACTATGAAATAGACGACTGATAACAATTGATAAGAAAATAAGGAATGGATAATTCATGATTAGTTACAACAACAAATAAATTAATTAATAATAGAAATAAATCTATAAATTAAGAAGAAGGGGTAGTAAAATGCAGATTAAAGTCAATTAAGTGTTTTAAAATCACGAAGACTGGTACAAAGAAATTCGCTATGAACGATCAGTTAAACTGCAGAAAACAATAGCCAAGTTCAAACTTGAAAAATAGTAAAACTCTAAAATAACTCTTACCACAGGAAATACTACTCATTTGCTTTTGTCACTTTGTTCACATTTCAGAAATTCATCCACAGACTGAAAAGTTAGAACCAACACATAAAGCATATTAAACAGCAGCGCAGAAAACTATTCAGATAATATTTTGCACATCGGTAAGCATGCACAGTGAATGTTTTAAAAAAAATCCATCGAGCCGTTTGTCAGATTTTTGCAAAAGCCATTAAAATCGAAAATTACCCAAAAATTGCACATGAAGCGATGTTAGGAAAAAAGGTAGTTCTCAAGATCGCAAAAGAGAAAGTAAACAAAACTTTCAAGGTTTACAAACATAACATCAACCTACTTGTTGACATTATCATTAAGTAATTTCACAAAACCAGTGTTGATCTCTCGATCAATTTAATACCAGTACACAAATAGTAAGGTTTGAAATGTTATTGCGATTTATTTTAATTCAAACACAGAATTTTTTTATTCTTGCAAAATATATATGCCATATACCATATTTTAAGATGCCTATGTGGGATTTTCAATGCGAAATCTTAAACGCGCTAAATTTTATTTTTACTGATTTCTAAGTTTCTTGTTTATCGTCGTCATGGTAATATCGATTTTACCAGACAATATATCTTGCCAAACTTCAATTCAAAAGCAGTTAGTGGTGAAAATTTCACGTTGATCTGATTTGGAGAAGACCGCTTAAAAGCCGATTGAAAAATGTTGGTATGGTCTCCAGAAAACTGTATCGAACCACCTTAAAATATGGTATATGGCATATATATTTTACGTTTTCTCAACGATCGCAGCGATAATAGCGATCATGTGGAAACCAGGCTGGACATTGACTACCCTTACATATGTGCTCAATAACGTATTAACGTTTTTTAAATATTAAATTAAAGATGGTTTCCTCTTTCTTTTCCTGTATCCACCTGAGAGTCCAAGTGTTATAATTTGCTTAACGCTGACTATTCGGCAAAAAATAAATCAATTAATTAATGAAATTAATGAACTCATTAATTCACATAAAGGAGGCCTAATTAATCATAAACGGTTTCTTTTAATCCTCTTCATCGTCACTTTTCATACAATTGTTCTTCAGTTCTATTTTTACATGTGTGGTAAAGATGAATTTAATTGCATTGAATTAATCAGGCCATAGTTTCTACATGGCTACTTTAACCCACAATAGGCCCAGGTGATTAATCGCTGCTAATTTTAAACATCGGCATACAATCATCTCTTTATAATGAAGACTAGTGACAACGATACACGTGACACCTACCGACCCTAAATATGGTAGCTGAGGAGGTGTCAATGTGGGAGTTTTTTATGATAGGGGAAGGGAGAAGCTTCAAGCTTGTGCGCTTCATTAATGTTTATAGACCACTTAAATTTCTTCCGTTTTCTGAAGTCTCGGAAGACATGACAAATTTTCTTGTACTTTAACTGCTTCACGTGCCTGGTCGCCTAACCCTCGCTCAGCAAGTCTAGACTGAGTAGTTACTTTGATAGCTACGGTCCTTTGTAACTCCCTCATCACTGAAATGAGGTCCAATGCCTGCAAGCGTTTCTTCAGAAGCTCCAACATTGTGGCTAGAAAAGACCCTAAAAAAGACCATCTAAAAATTGCATTATCCGGATATTTCACCTGAAGAGTTTCGCGGGGAATTTCTTCATTTTCCTTCGAAATTTTTGAGACACTTCTTATCACCAGCTTCGTATAAGGGATGAATGCTAACTTCTCTTTCAAACATCGTTCTATTATTTCCTTGAGTTGTTCGTTCCAGTACTTGCGATCATCCACAGAAAGTACGACAAAAAGGGTGGACTCTTCACCTATAAAGAGAACAAACAGTGGACCATTAACGGTTCTTCTAACAAAACATCAGTATTAACGGCTTCTATTTTAATTATAAGAAAGCCGTACTGGGGATACGAGTAGGATTCCCGCAACTAGCGCACGTTTAAAGTGAAACTGAATGTTTTACATATCTACCTCGTTTCGAGATGGGAGGTAACAGGCTTTATAATATAGAGGGCAAAATTACTGAATGCTGATTGGCTGACGAAGAGAGCATTTTTTCTTAATTGAGGGCAAAATTACTCGCTCCTGATTGGTCGAGCATCAAAATTTCTCACTCGTGATTGGTTGAGCGCGTCGTCGTTGCATTCAGTTCGCTCGGCGGGATTTTGAAGAAAATTTACAATCGCAGCGCTCGCATGTCTCGCCGGAGATTTTATTATAAAAAAGGAATGAAATCGGAAGATACCTAAGAAAGGAATTCTACAGGTGAATTACAGCATTTTACGCCAAACAGGAAACGATTGTTTGTGTCAAATCTTGGATTAACTAAGCGCTTGCAGGCCAGTTTGCAACGTTGAAGACCTCGAAGAAATTCATTCATGGCGACAAAAGGGTTTGAAGTTCCATCACTTCACTGAAAATATGCGGATTTCTGCGGACCTAAAGAAAAGAACTTCGAGAGGTTTTGCTGAAAAGAAAAATATATGTTTAACTGGAGAAAGAATGAGGCTAAAGAAGTGAAAGAAAGCAATTAAATCGCCAAACGTGCAAGCAAGTTTGAACTCTCGCCATTTGTTGTTGTTATCAAAGCGGCAAAAACTTCAAAACACAGGTACGCTTAAATAAAACTTTCTTTGTTTTTGTCGTAAAGTGTCTTTTAACGATAAAAATCGGGCTATATTCTCTAGATGTATATAACACCTAAATGTATCTTTGACCGAACAGAAATTTACTTAACCACAGTGAGTTGAAAAGTTTTTCTTGTCAGTTTGCGAGAGAGTATTTTCACTTCGGGTGGTTTCAAGTCCGACTGACTCGTAAAAAGTCTGAAAAGTTTCCCAATAATTTTGCCCTCTACATTATAAACAAGTAATCGCATGTTCCCTCGTAAAATTAAGGATTAATATCACTTGTGTTTTCAGAAGCTGTAGAAATTGCCCGAGTCGCTTCGCGACTCGGGCAATTTCTACAGCTTCTGAAAACACGCGTGATATTAATCCTTAATTTTACTCGGGCCCATGCGATTACATATACTAAAATTGATTTTTCTTCCTCTATGAGATAGTTTCTCAGAGCTTTATCTGTTTTTCTTGTTCAATTGAGTCAACAGCAGGACTAGTTGTATATTATTGTTCACTTGACGATCAAGAGAAATTAACTTCAGTTAGATTTTTAGTTTCAGGCAGCCGATGATGACCCCATTCAACGAAAATTGTCCAATTAGTTTTTGTGCGGTTCTGGAGTACCTAATGCCACGTGTTTATATGTGGAAAATGTATAAAAAATGTCGTACGTGGTATTTCAAAGGACTTGGTGAGTATCATAAAGTTCAACAGGGGTAAAAAGGAAAAAACGAAATAGCTTGTTCTAGGAGTTCAGATCGTGGGAAGCGACGCGAAGGGAAAATTGCTAGCGGAGAAAAAAGAGAGGAAACTGGGGAGAGAGTAACCTATCCTTTGCTTCCAATTCATGATCTCAACGCCCAGAACAGGCTAACAAAAATAGATGTTCGTTTATGTTCTAAATTTGTTCCTGGTTAACTCAGTTAGTAGAGCGCCAGTCTGCAGAGCGGGAGGTCGCGGGTTCGAATCTCAGCCCGAGACCAGCACTCTGAGGGCGAAGGTGCTACCTTTGCTATGACTTCTGCAAATGGTTAGACGTTCACGTGACTCGCATGACCACCTAGAAATGGCTGTCCTGTATCCGATGGGGACGTAAAAGAACCACTAAAGACGTAACAAAGTCCCTGGCTGTGACCACCCTCAGTGCAATACAGCAATTGTTCATGGGTGGGGTGGGGGAAATGAGATCAACTATGGACCGATAGCGGTTGACTGAGGCGCCTTCATGAGCTGACGTCCGATCTCATATTCATAAGTGCATATATATAAACGCCATGCGACGCAAGTGATATGTGCAGTATTTAAGTCATTCATTCATTGCTATTCATACTTTTAAGAAGAGAATCCAGTCAAAATTGGGGAAGGGGAGAGACTGAGAGGTGTCTTTAACTGATATAAACATTTTTAGCACTATCGAGCCGCACCCGAAGCTCCTAGCTAGCCTAGATCTACTAGCGATGTGTGTGCAATTAATATAAAATGGAATCGAACCAAAAGATGGAGAATCGTGAGAAACAATATTGCAATTGTACTTTTCGGGGTTGTAACTAACCTTCATCCTGTGCGTGTTGTATCCATTTGTCCATGACAGTTGAAACAGCCATTTTAAATTTCTCATACTCTTTCTGTAGTTCTTCCTCCTTCTGCCTCATCTCCTTCTCGATCTTCGGTTTCTTTTCTTTCGTCCACTGTTCTCTACTTTTCATCAGCTCTTCTAGTTCTTTTTTCATCGTAGGCAGGTCCTCTTCCTGGACACTCCTAAAGGGAGGTAGGTAGGTAGGAAACCTTTATTTAAACACGATAAGAAACAAAACCTTACAGCTTGTGTGGTCCTGTGTCAGTGAACTATAAATTCTACAAACTACAAACTCCGTAAGATAACACTTGCTAAGAACACACTAAAAACTCTGAAAGCTCTAAAACATTTTTTAATTTTTTAATTTTTAACTTAAAAGTTAATTAAATATATACAAATTCAAAACTTACAGTAGAAGCAAAAGCTAAAATCATTAAAATGCTTTTCACTGATCACTTAAGGGACGTTGTCACACCTTTTTCTTGCTGTTCCCGTATGCGTTTCCAGAAGTCCTTTTAACTTCTTTTCCCGCCGCTTTGCTCTGCTATCCTCCCTCTCTTCCCGCTGCTTGCTTTCCTTCAACTCCCGCGTTTGTCTGAATACTTCCGCTGCAGGCTTTGCCGTAAACGTGGTTAATTGGCTCCGTGAATCGAATTCTTTAAAAAACGATCCAATTCTTACAGCATTATCGTCTGCAGCACTTGAACGGTAGTCGATAATCAAAACTTTTGCTTTAGTGTAAAACTTTGTAGGGCGATTACTAGCATTCAGCAACTTTTCAATTTCTTTCAGGGAAATAGCCGGACGAAGTGTCCGTGGTTTTACTTTCTCCAACAACTCTAAGAGATCATACAACTGCAATGCCTTGAAAACATCTTTTAACACCTTGACTGGAGTGTCGGGAAAGAACTCGCTTATTGTTCTCAGTCTCTCGGGGTGCATTTTGTCAGGATCAAGCCCATATGATTTATAAAATCGTACCAGAGCAACCTTGTCACTTTCAAGTCTACATGTCACTTCTGCGATCACTGCCTCACTCAGATCTTTCAAGCACAGTTTGGAAGTGGAATCTAGAAATGCAATTATATGAAAATGGTTTAAAATTAGTAAGAAAGAAAGATAACAGAAACAGAGAAGAGCAAAGTTCGTACGAAGTGTGGTGTTCCTTAAAGTCCCAATAGAACGATTATCAAAGTAGCAGTCCGCGTTTGTTTATGATTCAGGGCCCGGTTGTTCAAATGCCGGTTAACGCTAACCCAGGATTAAAATTTTCTCTTGTTAGAAGTGTTTTCAAAAGCTAATTATAAGTTACAAGCGAAGAAATACTTTGGAAAAATCTCCATTGATTTATTATTTAACTGGAATCAAAATTGATGATAACCCCGGGTTAGCTTAACCGCGCTTTGAACAACCCGGCCCAGAGGTAAAACCAAAATTAATGGTAACTTACAAGCACGTTTTTCCATTATATGTTTACTTCGATTACGTTATGTGCCCCTTATGTATCATCATCACTAAGTTTTGCATCTGACATTGTCGGCTAGAGTGGTTTTTAATTTTGACTCTGAACTATAATTGAAAAGCGCTCTTTTACGAAAAATGGAAAACTTTTGACTGGAGTCACCTGGCTATGAACATACATGCCGCAAAATAAAAGCACAAAAAAGAGGCGGCAAGCGAAGAAATCCGAAATTAAAGTCCTACCGTGTTTATGCTATATCTATATATATTTTAAAGTATGAAGTTTACCAACATTTTAGCTTACCGCTGGTTTCTTCCGTTCCAAATTCAGATGGTGCGCCATGAGATCCTGGCATTCCACTGTCGCTTGTTTCCGTCGTTATGCTGTATGCATCAATATCTTCAGCTTTTTCCAGATAACTCTGAATGTAAGACAATTTGTCTTGATGCAGGTATTTAAGCTGCTCGTCTTCTCGACCATCTGGACCTTCTAAAAATGAAATTGTATCGAAAATGAAAATGAACATTAGTTTGAAATGAAAATTGAAATGGAAATGGGAATGCCGGATTAAAAAGGGAATAACAAAAATAACCATCAAATAAGGAATAAAGTAACACGCAAGATTCTTCAGGAAAGAGGTTAACATTGTTTTTCATTTGACGAATACATTCTATCATCGTCAAAAATAATGAACAAAAACATGCAAACACGCAACGAAATACTAGACATAACACCCAAGATTATTTTACCGTTACTTGAATTTCCTTAACAGGATTTTACCGATTGTTTTTCTGAATTGATAAGGTTAATTGGCAAAGCTGACCTCAAAGCAAATTTGCAGGCTAGTTGAATTGTAGCTACAAATGTGCGAGCCAAAATTAAATTACGTTACCTTGAGCTTCATTGGTCAGCTCGTTCTGGGCTTTCTGGTATTCTTGTTCGTCTATGGTCACAATCACTTCCACTTGCTCCCCACCAGCAAGTTCTCTCATTTCGTCGGTGACCAATAAGGCTTGCAGGCGTGCTTTCAGCGTCCCATCCTTGTATAAACTCCACAATGTGTTGAGAGCTGACACATTTTCTGCTTGAACTTTAAGGTACACACTACCTTCAGTTATTTGGAACAGCTTGACGCCAGCAGGAAGCACACAGGTGTTAATAGCAGTAATGAGTTGATCATATGTGGATCCACGTCTCAATAGCTCATAGGCGGAAGCAATTACGATACCTCCTGCGACAACTTTGAACACAGTTTTTATGTTCAGAACTAAAGATTAAAGAACAGAATAACAAACGTGTTAGTCTCCTCCACGCTCTCGGATAGTGGAGACAATCGAAAAAGAAAAAGCAGCCGCGAAAATAAGCGTGCTCAGATCGGAGAGAAAGCGATTGGTTGCGAGAGCCTCTGGCCTTATGTCCTATTTAGTTCTGATATACTAGCTCCTGGTATGTATTCTATTTGGTCAGTTTTGTCAGGACTTGATCAAAACTTAAACAACCTGCATCATTTATGTCAACAAAAAGATGGTGAGCGCAGTCCATGTGCGATTTAGAGGAATCCTAGTTATGTGCTATTTCCTCTCCTCAGTGCCGTTCTCTTTCTCTGGTCTCTGCATGTTTATTTTCGTGCTTTTCTCGCCATTTGATAATGACAAGACGGTATCCAACTTTTTTCACGGATAAAATGGACTCATAGCGCCCTCTCTTAGAAGGATTACCCAAGGAATCCCGGAGTCTAAAGCCAGGGTCTGGGAGGAAGTTTGATTCTCAGCCCAAGGGTTTTCTTTCGCGTGACTGGTAATAGTCATTCATGATGACAACATAAGTCAGTGGAAATGGAATTTTCAGAAACAAGGTCTTATAAAAGATCAATCCGCACCTGGCTGCTATTCTGCAAATTAACCTAAAACGTTGTGCTTGATTGGGCTCGGTGGGCGTGGACCAATTGATGTTGACGAAAATGTGCAAGATTCGAAGATCCGAAATATTTTCGGGCCCTCTTGTTGTTTGCTGGAACAAGGCCCCACAGAATCACAACATCTTTGGGGCCTCACGTTATATTTGGGTGTGGATCTGTCGCTAAAGAGTTTAGCCTTCCAAAATCAATACCGTAACAACAAAAATAAAGAATGAACTTTGGACAAAATGGATCAAAGAAATTACTCATAGAAATGATCCCACAGGAGATTAGTATAATTTTGTCATGTAATTCTTTTTAATTACTTAATCAGTATCGGTAAAAACTACATACCGATAACGATTATAACTTATATTAATAAACAGAAAGGCAACTGATACTTATAAATATAACTCACTGATGTGATACCATTTTTCACTAGTCACCTTTCACAAGTTCTAAGAAGGATTTTCACTAGAGTTTGACCAAAAATCGAACATTATTTTCATTGTAACAATATTTGTTCCGGCTATAAAACCTCCAGAAAACTCAAGCATATATTGCGTGCCTGTATGCTTAATTTGGATGATTGGTCACAACCAAAATGAGAAAGGGACTGGATACGAATTGCTAATGCACTCTAGTATAATGGTGGTGACTAGAATGGATACTCCAAAATCAGGTTGGACCACCTCGGACGCCTTATTGAGACTTATATAACGGAGTAACTGGTTAGCTTGTAGTTGAGGTTGGGGTCAGCAGTTTATATAGTTAAATTTAGGACTAAGCAACCCGAGAAGCTAGGTGGTACAGTGGTACGGTAGGCTATGTAAGCTTAAGCCTAGCTGAGGTCACAGGTTCAATCCTGAGTGGGGATTTTAGATTTTCTTAGTATAATTTGATCCGGTTCATTTGGGGGGAAAAAGCTAAACTACAAAATATGAGGCCATTTTTGAACGGGTACAACTTGATTTGGCTCGCCGGCTCGCCAGTCAAACTGAAGCACTATTAAACGCTCTTGTCGCTCGGTGTTCGTTTAATAGTCGCTCGCATATATTGACTCGACCGACGTGTCATACATATTTTTGTTATTCGTCCTCGATCACTTAACCCAACCTTCGATCTGTTAAAATGGAATACCTTTCCGTCTCTCTATCATATATGTTTGGAATCTTAAACTTATCGTAACTTACCTCCAGCCAAATTTCCACTAGCCGACGACACAATTGCAGCTGCTTGTGCTGAAAGAAAACAAACAATATGTCACAACAAACCGCAAAGGTTCAAATTCAGTTTGGAAGCATGGGCATAATATAATGCAAACAAATTAAAAAAGACAAAAGAAAAATCGCAACAACGGACACAGGCAAATACCTTTTCGCCTTTCAAACTTCTTTTCACGACTTCTTTGTTGCTCGAACTCCTCCACTTCCTTAAGCAAATCGCTTTCCCCCGTTTGGGTCAAAATCTCCTTCAAGATGCCGAGATGATTAATTCCCAGACAGTTGTTGTTTTCCAGCTCCTTAAAGAGGGACCGAACATCATGAATGTTCCCTTGCCTCTCTTCTGCTATCTTCTCTCTGCATATCGAAATAAGTCTTTCCAGATCATTGAGCTCGTCGAGTACTCGAATGATCTGCTCAAGCAAATCGTTATATTCTTTTCTTGTCTTCTCAAACTTTTCAACTTTTTCTAAAAGAGACCATTCCTCCACGCCTTCCAACAGTTCTTTCAATACCTCCACACGATCGGCAGCTAGAAATTCGTTCTCTTCCAATTCTTCAAATAACGAGAAGGCATCTTGCATGTTTTCTTCGCTACGAGGCACCACCTTCCCTCTGCACATAACAAGTAATTTTCTGCCCACATTCAGTTCGTCCAGTCTCTGGCTTATTTCGAAGAGTAAACTGTTGTATTCGACGGCAGACATTTCAACGACGGGTTTTGTGCCAGTCTTTCCGACATTCAAATCACAGCGATCGAGTGTTCCAAGGCCAAACAAAGTGTGCGTTTTGCTCGGCGAGTCACGCAACAAAAATTACAATTCAACGGTGGTGATCACGCGAACAAAGGTCTTTTGTTCGATTTTGCAAAGTGACCAAAAATACAAATTCTGTACGTACAAACAATAGGGGACTATAAAGGACAGACCATTAAGATAGTGACTTTGGGGGAAGGGGGGGGGGGGGGAGGAGAAAATACATTAAAAAAATCACGCAAGAGGATGTTAATGAAAAAGGATCATGCAAAGGAGAAGTAAAGAAAAAAAATCCTGCAGAGTGAAAGTGCACTGTTGTTTGGCTGGCTAACTGATTCCGCCTGAAAGGCACCTTTGCAGCCACTTTATACGAATTTGTCAGTTTTCGTTTGTCCAGGTAGAATCCCATTCACCGGATTTTCTCTCCAATCAGGAAAAGGGACATTTTTAACTTTTTCACAGTGATAAATATTTTATCATATTTTATGACACAACCCCATCATGCATCATGGATACTGGTTGCCAAACGCTATTGCAGAGAATCCCGTAATATATATAACCACGGCTTAAATAGAATTACATCTATAAATAGGTCATTTTATCATGGTATTCTTTATTTATTCCGTAAATAAAATTCACATTTGCATCATTGGCCAGAGGTGGACAAATGCTTGGTCTCTGAATGGACAATGATGAGTATAGTAAAGAACAATGGGGCGAACTTGTTACTGGTCCTTGTTACTGGTTTCATTAACGTTTCGGCTTTCGGCCTTCCTCAGAAAATTACTTGGATAAAAATTTAAAACGAAAAACTGAGTACCTTACCTTACCTTAGTTTTTAATTTTGAACATTCAGGCCTTCAAGCCTTTGTTCTGTTAAACATTTTACCAGCCTCGTAGCTCTCATAATAATTTCGGTGAATAACTAAACATATAGGTTATACACATTAAGGAGGTGACACCCTTAGAACACACGCTGTTGGTACTCAAGCTTGCTAAAGGGGCAATGTTCGGCTGCTATTGTCACGTGTTTTCATGAGTATGGCCAGTAGCTTGCTTTATTGTCTTAAAATGGGAAGAAACAAATCGCCATACAAGTGATGAATGCAAAGAGACAAAAGAAGAGACAAATTAAACACTTTACCAGAATGGCAATTTTGATTATTGGACCGCATGTTACGGAATCAAATTTAACAACATGTAATCCACTTCCATCCTTGTAATCCGGCACTTTATTCTCAAACTTTCTGTTCTGTTTTGTTCTATATAATCTTAGTTGTATATTTGGTGGCTGTAGCGTAGTTCGCGTGACCACATATACGAAAGATTCGAAAGTAAAAACTCAACCATTTATTTATGAATACTCCATTGACAATTCCACAAATATTCCAGTCATCACATCGGGTAAACATCCAGTTAGGTAATAAGGCAGGTTTTCTAAGAACAGAAATTACACTTTTAACAAGCGAAATTACAATACACACGGGATACGACAGAACTTACCGACTGTTTCGAATTCAAGGTGTCCATAAGTCAATAATTTTGAAACGCAAACTACGCTAGTACAAACATGGCGACTAGTTCTTCTTCGACAAAGCACATGGCGGGTGTCCCGGATGTTGACGTCAAAATATAGGCACGCAATGGGAGCTACACCGGCCCCTAAATGAAATCTATAGAAACTATTTCATTTACAAAAAACATCTGCTACCAGTGCAATCTAACTTGAGATGTTGTGAAGCTACGTCTACAACTATAAGCAACATAAACAAACTGTCCATAAATTTAGATAAATGTCGCTAGGTAAGAGTGTCAATACACCGAGCTACAGTGTAAGTCAACGTCCAAAATGGATCTTCACAAGTACAAGGCACATTGGTAATGTCAAATGCCATGTCCAATGTTGGTCGACTAAATTAGATCAGAGTCTGCTTCAACCGCAACTTTGGAACGCTGTCCAGGTACATCTAGGGTATCAAGGTGCTACTTGTAAATGAGATTACAGCTCCAGATGATTCTGAACAACTAAGGACTGGACAGTTCAAGACGACACAGCTTCGTAATCGGTCGTACGAGAGTTGTCACCGTCGTTTTCACCTCCCTCTGTCTTTGACGTTTTGCGCGGGTCATGACCGTACAGCTTGTCTTTACTCTTGCAGAACGCACAAGCCCATCTTCACTACGAAAGACCTCAACGACTCGTGCTAGCGGCCATTGACCACTGGGAAAGTTCTCGTCAGCTAACAGAACGACATCTCCCACTTTGAGATTCTCTTTTGGCTCGTTCCACTTCTTTCGTTCCTGAAGGGTAGGTAGATATTCTTTGATCCACCGTTTCCAGAAGAGATTTGACAAGTATTGCGCTTGTCTCCATTGGCGTCGAGAATACATATCTTCTTTGTCGAAAATTCCAGGGGGCAAACTGGAACATGGTCGCAGCTGCAACAGATGGTTTGGAGACAGCGGTTCTTCGTCCATAGGATCATCACTGTTTCGCGTCAAAGGTCTACTGTTGAGGATGTTGGTTGCTTCCGTCAGCACAGTGTGAAGCACTTCATCACAGACCACCTGTTCCTTCAATAAGACCTTCAAGATTTGGCGCACAGACCTTATCATTCTCTCCCACGTTCCTCCCATATGGCTTGCTCCAGGGGGATTGAAGATCCACTGAATTCCTCTTTGAGCACAAAATCCATCAATCCTGTGCTGATTCCATTCTTCAATCGCTTCTTTTAACTCTTTGTCTGCTTTAGTGAAGTTTGTTCCACAGTCGCTCCTAATTTGCTCGGGGCATCCTCTCAGACAAATAAATCTTCTCAATGCATTAATCATGGAATCTGTATTCAAGGTGTTTGCAACTTCTATGTGTATGGCACGGACTGTCAAGCACGTGAAAAAATGCATCCGTATCTCTTGACTCTGCTTCTTCCCTGCTTTACTTCGATGGGGCCAAAATAGTCCACGCCGACATATGTGAACGGGGGTTTGCTCGGGGTAATCCTGTCTTCAGGTAACTTTGCCATGAACTGCTCTCCGGTGGGTGCCTTCCTCTTTTGGCAATCAACACACCTTTTCAATACACGTCGCACTGCAGAGCGCCCCTTTACAATCCAAAACCTTTCTCTCAGAGATGATAAGACAGATTCCTGGCCCATATGCCCCACGCTACTGTGGTTGTGCTGGATGATTAGCTCTGTCACATGGTGATCATTGGGTAGGATGTAAGGATACTTCAAATCTTCATCTACAGGAGCACTCTCTAACCTCCCACCAACGGCCAACAACCCATTTCTTAACTTTGGATTCAATTTGAAGATCGAGGTTCCCACTTTCTGTATTGTCTTCTTCACTAGCCGTTCATTTGTAGCAGGCGAGATTTTGCTAAGTGCCTCAAACACCTTTGGAAAGGTTGCCTTCTGGACCTGTCGAACAATTTCTTCCTCAGCCCTCTGCAGCTCAAGTGTGGTTAGGTTTCCAACTGTGTCTTCTGTACTTGTTAGAGGAGAAGCACTATTAAAGGCGCCATCTAATTTCCGCTTGTAAACGTTGCTCTGGAGAAATGTCTTGAAACGTAACATCCAAGCGAATGCTCTCTTCAATTTCCACCAGGAAGAGTAGTGATGTATCAAACTTTCTATTGAATCTTGCACAGCAGCAGCGGTGTAGATCCGGCTTTCTTTTCTAACTTCAGGATCACTATCTTTCAAGGTGAGCACTTCAATCATTTCTGGCCAGGATGATTCTTCTTTCCAAAGGAACGCTGGACCGTTTAACCACCGACTATTCTTCATCATCTCATCAAGCCTTAACCCTTTTGATGCATCATCTGCTGGATTGTCATCTCGGTTGACATATCTCCAATCTGAGGTGGACGATAGACTACGAATAGTGGTGAGGCGATTTGATTCAAAGGTGTGGAACCGCTTGGTGTCATTGTTAAGGCATTTCAATACTGTAGTAGAGTCAGTCCAGTAATTCACTCGATCTATCTTGATTTCCAACTCTTGACGTATGATTTGATTCAGCTTAACTGAGATAACTGCTGCAGATAATTCCAACCTTGGAATAGTGATCTCATGGATGGGGGCCAGTCGAGCCTTCCCCAAGACAAAGCTGCAATGGATTCTGTCAAATACGTCAACGAATCGCAGGTATGCTACTGCTCCATACCCTACACGTGATCCATCTGAGAAAATGTGCAGCTGAACACTCTTTGTTTCGCCAAAGTTCTTCGGTTTAAAACATCGTTCAATTTGAAGCGCTTGTAGTTTTGGAAGGTCTTCCAGCCAGCGTAACCATTGAACCTTTTCTTGTTCATCAATAACATTGTCCCATCCCAGTTTCTTTCGACAGAGGTCTTGTAACAATAGCTTAGCCTTCATTATGAAGGGGGCGATGAAACCAAGTGGATCAAACAAAGCACTGACAACTGACAAGACTCCACGTCTGGTCATCGGCTTCTCTTCTAGTAGTCGCTGAATTTTGGCCAACACCTCCCAAACAAACTTGTCGGATTCTACGTTCCACTTCAACCCAAGCGCACATGCAGTAGGCAAATTTTCTATGTCTAGGTTGACCACTGAACTTGCTCTTTCAGATTCTGGTATTTCAGCTAACAAGTTCCGGTCATTGCTTAGCCACTTTGTCAACCTGAAGCCACCTTTTGCCAGCAATTCTCTTAATTGTGTAGACAGTCTTATTGCAATCTCTGGTGAACCGACAGATTTCATCAAATCATCAACATACATGTTTTTCTTCACGGTTTGGACTGTTACAGGGTCAAATTCTGCTTGATAAATCGATGCTGTTTTCTTTAGGCAAAAGTTCGCACAACTTGGCGATGAGGTCGCGCCAAATAGGTGTTTCACCATGCGATACTCCTGTGGTTCCTCATTCAAGTCTCCATTGGGCCACCAAAGGAATCTCAATACATCACGGTCTTCAGGCTCAACGTAAACTTGGTGAAACATAGCCTCAATATCGGCTGCCATGGCAACAGATTCTTGGCGAAATCTGATTAATACTCCCACTAATGGATTTGTTAAGTCAGGGCCCTGTAACAATTGCTGATTAAGGGAAGTTCCACGGTACTTTGCACCACAATCAAAAACTACTCTGACTTTTCCTGGTTTCAACGGGTGCGTCACAGGGTGATGTGGAAGGTACCACACTGGTCGCTCCTTCACATCTAACTCTTCTTTTGGAACTCTCTGGGCGTGTCCCTTAGCTATGTACTCTTGCATCGTGGTTCGGTACTTCATAAGCAAATCTTCATCTTTTAGCAGTCGTTTCTTCAGAAGTTGTAACCTTTGTTCTGCCATTGGTTTATTGTTGGGGAGATATGGTGATTCTTCCCGCCATGGCAGGGCAACTTGGAAGTGGTCATCTACTCTTTGTACTCAAGCATGTTAAGGCATGGGCTGTCCCTTGATCTTAGACCCCCCGCGAAGAAAACTATTTTTCTAGTAGATGTAATGTTCTTTTCGTATTAACGGCCATTAAAAGTGCAAAGCAGAAATATTTCAACGTCCTTAAACCTTTTGAGTGTTAACATTTGTGGTCACGTGACTGATGACGTCATAATTAAGGGAAAAAGAGCAATCTGAAACGGGCCAAGGATGGTTTATTGTGGCGGCCAAAAACCCATGCCGTATTTATTGACTTGGTACATAAATACAATCCGTGTCCTGAATGGAGAAATATCTTCTTTCATTAAGAAGTTATTAAAAGAATAAAAGGGTCACGTGACCTATTTTTGAAAATTACTCTTTAACGGTAAATCGCAGTCAGCCATTCAGGACAGATTCTAAAAGGGGGAAACCACAGAATTACATTGCTCTATCAATATATACCTATTATATGTCATTTCGGCGGCCCATTTTCACTTTTCTCTTCGCGTAAGAAAACTGTTATGACAGGTCACGTGATGCACACATTCCACACATAAAGTAAACACTAATTTAAGGACATCAAATTTTATATTACTTCCAAGTTTGAGGATGTTTATGTATATCTTTTTAAAGTAATGACTCTCGACGGATTTTATGCAAATTAGGCTCTGGGTCATGCCTTAACATGCTTGAGTAGGGATTGTTCCATCTTGTTCAAGGCTTTGTTGTCTTCAATTGATGGTAAAGTATCTGTCACAACAGCAGAGTCCCCAAAATCGGTTTTCCAAAGTCGCTCGAGTTGGCGATGCAAGATTTCGTTATCAGTGTCATGTTTAACATCTTCCTTTCGCTGAAGGACGTTCACATGAATTTGATGCTCTGCTTCATTGCTGTATGGTCCTTGCACCCTTCTGGCAGCTTTCTCTTGCTTTATTGTGAGATCTTCATTTCTTTCCACTAAACCAGTTTCTCTATCAAGAAGAGTTTCATCATGCAAATGTTCAAGTGGCTGTATGTTGGGGTGGTTTTCCTCTTGAGTCAAGCGACTTTCCTTTGTGCGGACAAGGTTCACTGAACAACTGTGATTCCCTTTCTGATCCCCCATTGGACCCATCACTGTCCATCCTAAGCTGTATCGGATAGCTATCGGCTCATCGTGGCCACCAGATTTACACTCAAGTGGAAGGAACAAGCCAGGATTCTCCTTCAGACCAATCAACAGCATAACTTCTCCGTTTCTTAACACCGGGATGTCGACATCTTGTAGATGAGGCCAGCGGGCCAGATCTTCTGTCTTCGCGATGCTACTTGTAGAAATTGGCATGTTATCGACTGTCTTTACATTCAACAATTCAACAGTAACTGACTCATCCATAGACTTCACAACCAAATCTACAAGGCAACTTGCCACCTGCGCTGAACCCGTCATTCCAGTCAATGTGAAACTAAGTCTATCTCCATCAAGCTTAAGTTCTTTCGCTAGCCTTTCGTGGCACAACGTCACCTCCGAACCACTGTCAAGCAGGGCATACGTTTCAACCATCCTGTCACTGCCTTTTCCTTGAACTTTGACAGGCATGATCCCAAGACACACTCTGTTTTCTCCGGCCCCAGTGGCCGCTACAGTGGCTTCTCTACCGTTACCGGCCCCAGTAACATTACGAGGCAAAGCATCTCCTTGTCTTGCTTGCGACTGTTGTTCAACATTAACATTGTTTGAATCGCCCTTGTTTTCTTTTAGACCAGTTCCACTTTTAGGCTCTCCTCCAGTTCCTGTATTGTAACGATGCATTAGGGTGTGGTGATTACCTCCACATCCAGACTTCTGGCACTTGAAATTCACTTTTGGGCACTCCTTAGCAATATGTCCCTTCGCAAGACATTTGTTACAAAGTCCACCTTGTTGCACAACTTTTCTCTTCTCTTCATGTGTAAAACCTTTGAACCTCTCGCACTTCCAAATTTCATGTCGCCCGGAACATACCAGACATGGAGCTTGTTTGTTTCCAAAATCGGGCCCTCTTTCATTTTCATTCTGACGACCACTGTTTGGCCCAGTTCCAGTCAAGAACGTTGATAAGTCCAGGGGAGGTCTGCTCTGATTCCCCTTACCTCTTCTGATAATTGTTTCTTTAGAGGGTCCATTGTTGTTCATGTCGTGTCCAAACTCGTTGTCCACCAACTTGGCTCTTTCTTTGATAAATTTCACAAAATCTTGAAACTTAGGTCTACGGTTTGATACAATGATTTTCCCAGCACACTCGGTCCATTTTGCTCGGAGGAACATTGGTAACTTCTTAGTAAGTTCTCTCAAAGTGTTCATGTGGTTAAGGTCAGCCACATATTCGGCGCCCATTCCAGTCAAGGTTCGATCAGCGGTGTCTAAGTGTCTGCCAAATTCCAGCAAGGAAGGTCCGTCCACCTTCTTCAAGCTAGGTAGACATAGCAATTTCTTAATTTGCGCATCTGCAATTACATGCGGCTTCCCGAAATTCTCGCGCAATGTTTCCTTTGCCACTCGATAACCATCAGAAGCAAGTAAATTCGCACAGCTCTCAACTGCTTCTCTTGCCCTTCCCGTACAGTGCTGGATCAGTAGTTGTAGCTGCCTAGAGTCGTCAGGGTTGTCTTGTTCCAAATAAGTTTCGAAGTTATGAATAAACGTCACATATTTGAGTGGATCTCCATCAAACTTGAGGTACTCTACTTTTGGCGAGGTAACCACTTGTCTCAGTGCTTTCACCATTTCATTTCCACTGTCGAAATGCTGTACATGTACTTGCTGTGCTGGTGTTGTGCTTAATTTTTGTGATGTCTCAGCTCGTGGCATCTGCCAAGCGGAAGACCACGATTCCATAACAGGCCGTCCATACAATGACTGTGGAGAATTACTACTGGATACTACCGAATCAACAAACAGGGGTGTAGAATCGCTACTTAGCAGGCAGGCAGTAGTGCGCTGCAATTCCCAAGGCTGAACTGCGGGTACGGTTGACGAACTTGTGACTGTGGTACTTGTCGGTGTCACTGATGATGTAACAACACCAGCAGTTCCAACGGCAGGGTTATTCAATGAGGGCATAAATCTAATCTGTTTGTCACTTGACAAATGAGAGACTGGTTGTAAAGTTCCATAACCATTTGGCTGAACTAAGTTATACGATGAGGCTGGAACAACAGGGGCGTCCTGTTTGGAGCGTGGCGTAAATGATCCAGACACTGTTTTATTTAAATGATTAATCATAGGCAAAGATGGAATGGCAGGGACTTGTTGTTTGAGAGGAGGTGTTCGATCCACTGTAAAGGGCTCTGAAGTACCTTTTGGATCAGCCACACCTTGCGATTTAGGTGGCTGCCAATGTTCCTCGTCATGACTGATTACTAACTCGATGTCTCTTCTTTCTTCTTCTACTTCTTCTTCTTCATAAATTTGCAGTGACACTTCAGCCTTTTCTGCCTCCATTTCAGCTTCCATTAACTCTCTTTTCTTTCGAATTTCTTGTTCCTCCTCATCCAATCGCTGGCGAACTTTCAACTGGCGGATCTTAAGCCGGGCTAAGGCCAGGGCTTCCTTTTTTCGGGACATCGTGCGTGTAGATGTCTTTGAACTTGTTTTGGAACTTTCACTACGCGAACCTTTGGGTCTTAAACTTGAGAATACACTGTTGTGTTGATACACGGGTAGCCACAATTTCACAGCGGAATCGAGATTTAATTTTCGCTCCATTTGCTCCTTATAAATTTTCTCAGCTTCTTCCATCGCCGAAGTGTCAACGCTTGCAACCAAACACTTGCAATATTTGTCATGCGCATCAACAAATTTGATCCACGCATCGTTGAAATTTTCCATTTTCTTTGAAATTTCGTCTTGAGTGCCGCTGTGTTCCATCAAACGGGTAATCTCGTTGTTTATTCTGGTGAGATTTCCAACATAGCCAGAGCGTGACTTGTTTAGAGCGTGTTTCTTCTCATTCAAATAACCTTCGGCGTCTTGAAGCTCTTTACGCGTATTAACTTGAATATTTCTAGCACCGCTTTCTTCTTCCATTTCTACTGAACCGCCTAATTCGGTTGTGAGTGCACGATTACTCGCTTCTTGATACGAAGAATCCAACTGTAACTCAAGGTCGCCTTCCATAATTCCAAAATTAAAGTGTTCCAAATCGATCGATAGCACTAGAAATAAAATTCCAATTCCTTCGCCACTTCCAAATACTCGTACGAAACAAGTCAAACTTCCAGAGTTCTACCGAATGAATCCAGCTCCTCCACCAATTCGAGGAAGTCGAAAACTGTAGCGTAGTTCGCGTGACCACATATACGAAAGATTCGAAAGTAAAAACTCAACCATTTATTTATGAATACTCCATTGACAATTCCACAAATATTCCAGTCATCGCATCGGGTAAACATCCAGTTAGGTAATAAGGCAGGTTTTCTAAGAACAGAAATTACACTTTTAACAAGCGAAATTACAATACACACGGGATACGACAGAACTTACCGACTGTTTCGAATTCAAGGTGTCCATAAGTCAATAATTTTGAAACGCAAACTACGCTAGTACAAACATGGCGACTAGTTCTTCTTCGACAAAGCACATGGCGGGTGTCCCGGATGTTGGCGTCAAAATATAGGCACGCAATGGGAGCTACAGTGGCATTTTGCAATACAACATTGAAATCAGGTAGGCAATATTTCCATATCTCGTCAAGACCCTGTCCCTGGTCTGCTGTTATATGATGATATGTACGCACTGGGGACCCATCTTTGTATCGCAGGGAAATCCGTTGCGTCCATTTGAAGACGCCAGCCTGCTTGCACTAAATTGCATGTCCAGCGGATTCTCTCAAGCTCCGAAGGAACTGGGTCACGTGTCCACTCGAACACAGGATACGGTTTATGTGTTTTACGTGAAGGCTGAACAGGGAGGCGCGCATGACATCATAGAAAACCAGGTCAGTAAGTCAAAAAAAGTCAATTAGCAGGGGCGAGGAATGTTTAAGAAGGCGCTTGGAATGGCACTGTACAACAAAGTTTCTTTATTCGGAATTTTAGCTGAATGTTTCCGCAGAGATGGACTAGCTAAGCATCTCATGCAAGAGGCGGGCGATGAGGGATGAGGGGGGGGGGGGTGGAGGAATGGAGGGCATTGATACTCCTAGCTGTTTGCTGTTGCAGAAACCTAGTCAAGCTTTGTTCGTGTGAGGGGACACCATATGTGGGTTGAGTTTGTTGTTGGTCTTCATCCATCCTTGTTCCTAGGGTTTTTTCCGGGTACTCCGGTGTTCCTCCCTCCACAATTCCGAATTTCAAATTCCAATTCGATCCGGAATCAGTGGCAATAACAGCCACATTGAAAAGAGACTGCTGTTATTCCTATTTATTTTATTAGATCACGTCTTGTAAGCATTCCAAGGCTTTCCGCGAGTTTCTGCTCTCCTTGGGATGGCTAGTAGACGTAGCCTCGCACCCAGGCTGGGCAGGGAATATCCAAGAAGCCTGGAACCGAGGCAGGAGTGCCTCCACGTTACGTCCAGCGGACTCCAGCTATTTCCAGTCCTCGCAGAGCGTGTCTACTCTCACAGGCAGCGACGAACGAGAGGTGTCTGGGAACGACAGTGATCCATATACAACATGCCGCGAGAGTTTTGATAGTGAGGCATCCAGCAGCGGAAAAAATTCTCCGGCGATTCACTCTTCTCCTTGTCGTCCAGCGGCGGAGGCTAAGCTGGTCGATGAGATTCTCTATAACGCAAATGTCAGCTGTGAGGTTGCGTTTATCATGCCTTCACTGCTGCCGGGCTATCAACGGTTTCGGCGCATGTCAGGACAGCTTGATAGCTTTGACGAGGAAGTAGAGCCCATTCCGCGGAGGAGAACTCGATCTGGTAGCACGGGAAGCCTGGACGCGAGTAGCAGTGGGAGCCAATTGGATATCAGAAGCAAGCTATCCTGTCAGGCCTCGGAATGTGTAACAACTCACGAGGTAAAATGCGATTATGCTGGGGTAACCCAAATTCCCTAAACCGTTTCTTGAAGGCGTAAAACACTTATAAAATCTGCTGATTATTCTTAAGTAATAGTAATTAATGCAAATTAAACCGTCAACCGTCAGAGTTTACAGCAAAGCCCCGTTAATACAACCAGTGATGAGACATAGGAATGTGGTCGTTTTATCGTGGTGGTCGGATACGATTAACGAGGTTTTTGAAATTTAAAAAAAAATTTAATGAACGAGTGCTTTTTCGTGCTCCCATAAAAATGTCGTAATAACAAAGTAGTAAGTCTTGTGCCTTTAATTTACCACGGGTTAAGCTTGCGATACTTTACGGAGATTCGGTAGTCCAATCTCTTGTTTCAGACAACTTTAGATTCTGGCCCATTCTGTTAATCTAACTTTGTTGGTGATATCAAGACTTTCTTTCGTAGTTTCAGAACTGTGCAATGTCGCGTCTTGGAAACGAACTGTCATTAGACAGTCGACCACTGTCCAGGTTGAGCACGCACAACACTTCGTCCGAGACGAACGTTCTGGTGGCCTGGCTCGAGCGCTTTGAAGATCATGCCCAGTTCCCCGTGGATGAGCTGCTGATGGAGTTTGACTTCAGCCACGATGCAGGACACAGCTTGCGCGAGAAAGATACCGTTGTTATCTTTATACATCACCTCAGAAGCGGTCTATACCGCATCCATATCAGGTCCACCATCAAGTATGACACCAATCGATATCTCCGTTAAAATCACATTTACACATGATATCAGTGGTAATGGTAAATGACTGTTTTCCAGGTCTCCTATTGGTGGGCCACTGGTGGACGGTATGGTGGTGAGCCGCAGGGCCCTGGGTACTATGGTGCGACAGACCGCTATCAATATCTGCCGAAGGCGCAGACTGGAAATCGACTCGTAAGTAAAGTTACTTTTGAACTTAATGGAGAGGTTTTCATCTGTCTGTCGAAACCAATTACATGTGTTCGGTTTCAGTAAAATCAAAACAGACATACTTTTGGTTATTGTTATTGTTGTTGTTGTTTTTACAGCCACATTAGAATCACTCGTAACTCAGGCTTTATCCGAGTAGTTTGTTTAATCCGATTTTCTCACAAAAAATTCTTAAAATCGAGACTAATAGAAACTCGTATTACACGCATTTCCTCGCGCGTGGCATTAGTTGCATGTTTCATTTCCTTAGCACCAGTAGCATGTTTTCCCGCGCTTTGTACCAGTTGCACGTTTTCTTGGCTTGGCACTATTAGCATGTTTTCCCGCGCTTTGTACCAGTTGCACGTTTTCTTGGCTCGCCAGCGGTTGCATGTTTTCTCCGTAGGTACCTGGTGTATCCCTGATCATAATGTATGGTACTGCATGTATCCCTTATTGTAATGTATTTAGATATATTGCAGTGTAATTTAGGGTCGGATTACAGTATCTAGGGTTGAAACACTGATTTTAGTATTTAGGGTTAAGCACTGATTCCAGTATTTCTAGTGTATCGAAAGGGTTACTTCTTATATATGGTCTGGGCTAGCAGCATATTATCTTGTATCCCTTAAAAATTACAGTTTCCGGCAGGTAGTCCTCGGTGGTGTAGTGGATAGTGTGCACCGGGCAGATCATACGGCCCGGGTTCTCTTGTTTTATCTTTTATTTCTACTGAAATAAAAACTAAGTGTTTAAATACAAAATAATAAGGGACACACCAAGTACATACCGTTTTCCCGCGCTTGGTACCAGTTGCCCGTTTTCCCGCGCTTGGCAGCGGTTGCATGTTTTCCCGCGCTTGGCAGTAGCTGCTTTTTTTTCTTCGAGTTCTGATTGGATCATTCCGTTATTTGTTTATTGACTTTTCTGTTTTCGACCCGAAAATAGAAAAATCCGGTCTTACATACATGAAGGCTCAACATCTTTAAACATTCTGTTTATGTTATTTTAGGTATTCTCCGCCCCAAGTTTGTCGTAAACTCAAGATCCAAGATATCGTCAAGAAATATCGCCATGAACGATCAGTTCCCGACTTCTACGTGTCGCTGTTCGACAAAGAAGGGAAATAAACAGCAGAAAACAATAGTCCAGTTCACACTTGAAAAATAGTAAAACTCTAAAACAAATCTTACCACAGGAAATACCACTCAGTTGCTTTTGTTGCTATGGTCACATTTCAGAAATTCATCAACAAACTGAAAAGTTAGAACAACATTTAATGCATATTAAACAGCACGACAGAAAAATAATACTGCTCTGTAGCTATCATTTGAATGGCCACACTTTAGGATTACACTGAAAAGTACGAACCATTTGAATGATCAAACAGTTAGATTTTAACCGGAGAGCGTATAAAGCAATAAGAATCACGTTATATGGTTCAGGGTTTGGCTTATAGCCCCCTTATCCTAAGTGCTTTTAAGGTCTTCGTGCATTATGTCTACTCAAAGAGTAACCTCTTGTTATTAACTGCTACAAATGAAAATAAGAATATAAGCCTATAGTTCAAGAGAAAGTGGCCTGCTCTTCTGAACCCTGTCGCAACTCAGTGGGTGGGAGCGATGGAGAGAGGCGGCTGTTTTCGCAGGCTAAGGAGAAACAGGTCTGTAAACATTTGCCTTCTTCTTGAATGAATTTGGCAGGCGGGTGAATGTTAACTGAATACAGATAACGTATATCCTGAGTGAATGTTTTTTACTTCATTTGATTTAAAAAAAATGGTAGTCTAGCCCTGCGTCTTTTGTTTGTTTGTTTGTTTTTTTGTTTTTGGCGTTCAAGGTTATTGCATTCTTATTGGCTGTTAATTTACAGCTGAAAAGAAACAGTAACACTTACGGTAGTGCCGAGCCCTGATCGAGCTAGTGTAGAAACTAAACGGTTGGAAGTCAAGCCTACGATGCTTGACTCATCTTTGAATTAATCGGAAGGGTATAAGGGGGAGAATCTTTACTACAATGCTGTTGCTAAGGACACCGACCTGCAGGTCAGCAGATTGGATCGATCCAACATGGCGGCGAGGACGGTGACCGCATCGAACAAGAAGACATATGCGCATGCGTCACTAGTGCCAGTCCTAAACCGAGCAAAACACGTCAAAAAAAGTTTCTAAAATGGGTAGCGGAAACATTTTTTGGGTTGATCATTAACAGTCTTATGTTTCACAAATTCTATAGCTTGGACTTGTCTTTCACAGTTGGATATCTATGTACAAAAACGTGCAGTTAATTTAATAAGAATGCATGTATTCAAACGTATGCAAAAATTTGTTGATAATGGTACCATGCAAACGTACTGCCAAAGAGGTTCATTTGAATGGTCACACCATAGGATTTCATCCACAGACTCAAAAGGTTAGAACCACCTTGTACAACGCAATAAACAGTACCACAGGAAAGTACTGCTTAGTAGCTTTCATTTGAATGGTCACACTTTAGGATTTCATCCACATACTCAAAAGTTAGAACCACCTTGTACAACGCAATAAACAGTACCACAGGAAAGTACTGCTCAATAACTTTCGTTTGAATGGTCACACTTTAGGATTTCATCCACAGACTCAAAACTTAGAACCACCTTGTACAGCATAATAAACAGTACCACAGGAAAGTACTGCTCAGTAGCTTTCATTTGAATGGTCACACTTTAGGATTTTATTTTTGAGAGAAAATAAAGTTTATGTACATGTATATATATGTATGTATTCAGTGACTCAGATGTTAGAAACACCCTGTACAACATAATAAACAGTACTACGGGAAAGTATTGCTCAATAGCTTCCATTTTGATGGTCGCACCATCACATTACAATTGACTCTGGGAGTAGTGGTAATAGTAGTAGACAGGATCCCAGTAGTATGTGTTTATTATTCAACATAGCATTCTACATTACTACATTACATCACATCACATTACAGTTGACTCTGGGAATAGAGTAGTGGTAATAGTAATAGACAGGGTCCCAGTAGTATGTGTTTATTATTCGACATAGCATTCTTCATTACTACATTACATCACATCACATTACAGTTGACTCTGGGAGTAGAGTAGTGGTAATAGTAGTAGACAGGATCCCAGTAGTATGTGTTGATTATTCAACATAGCACTCTACATTACTACATTACATCACATCACATTACAGTTGACTCTGGGAGTAGTGGTAATAGCAGTAGACAGGGTCCCAGTAGTATGTGTTTATTATTCAACATAGCATTCTACATTACTACATTACATCACATTACATTACAATTGACTCTGGGAGTAGTGGTAATAGTAATAGACAGGGTCCCAGTAGTATGTGTTTATTATTCGACATAGCATTCTACATTACTATATTACATTACATCACATTACAGTTGACTCTGGGAGTAGTGGTAATAGTAATAGACAGGATCCCAGTAGTATGTGTTTATTATTCAACATAGCATTCTACATTACTACATTACATCACATTACATTACAATTGACTCTGGGAGTAGTGGTAATAGTAATAGACAGGGTCTCAGTAGTATGTAGTATGTATATTATTCAGTAGTATGTAGTAGTATCCAGTATCAGCAGTATGTAGTATATATATTATTCGAAGTAACTATTTCATTACATTTTTGCTAATGATCTCTTTATTTCTTTTCTGTAACATTTAATGAATATACTTGCCAACAATTTTACAAGTACAGTGGAACCTTCATTAAGGGAACACTCTCTCTGAGTGGTGCAATGTAACCTGTTTAATTTTCAAGCAAAATAATTATAAGCTGAACCCCTCCAACATTTTGGTCGTTTTCCCAAAGATTCGTTTGAACAGGGTTTTGTTTAAAACGAACCCCGTTATCAGGGACATATTAATTTTGCCAGTCCTTCAGCACTTCGTTATATCAGGGTTACACTGTCGTAAGTATAGGCAGTCAACAAAACTGACCAAAAGTGCACAAAGATTGCATTGTACATTGAATACATTTTCCTAACTGATCTACTTAAGGTGGCTCGACTGGGTTTTTGAGTGACGATACCGTTTAGCTTTGAGAAACTTGTGTACCACTACAAACGATCCAACAGAAAATCGATTGCTACAGCTGTACTAGAGAAAGATTTAAGTTTCAGATGAGGTAAGTTTTATGGAAATCGGAGTTGCCAAAGCAACGTTATGACGTCACTTCCTGTTTTACATAATACCGAATTACTTGTCATCAAGAGATAATTTTGGAACTTCGACCTGACGTACTTGTCCTAAGGTCTACAAAATTTTACAAATTTCTATGGAAGCGTTTTCGAGAAAATTTCGAGTGAAGTTTTAAGGTGTTAAAATACAACAAAAACAAAACAATTTTGAAATGTTATTCTCAAACTCATTAATAATTCATGACGAGAACACAAAGGAAATCACTACCGTGAAGGAGGTTTTGAAATCGTTTCTTAATTTGCATAGATTTTGGCGATTTTATGCCTTCGTTTTCTCCGCATTTAACGATCAGTTTGAGAAGCTATATCAAACACTCGAAACAGTGTTTCATCAGATTTCCAAACACCTTGAAGTGGTTTAAAAAAACTCGGCTGCGCCTCGTTTTTCCAATCCACTTCTCGGTGTTTGGAAATCTGATGAAACACTGTTCCTCGTGTTTGATATATTACTTAAAACTTATGTCTACAAGGCTTGATGAAATAATATTTTGATCTTAAATGAATTTTATACCATCCAAATACCTTAGGTGAAAATCTCAAGGAAATCGCTCCATTTGAATTTCAGAAATATTGGCTTGAATATGAACTGGCCTGGAGTGTTATTTCGCTTTTATATCAAAAATTGACCCTACACTTTTTATAATTGTCACCAATTAAAAAGCGATAGATGAATTTTTTAAAAAATTAGTCCTCTTGAAGATCAATTAATGTTTAATACAATCTCCAAGTTTCAAATTCATTGAAACATTCTAAGGCTGTCAATTTTTAGCGCCAACTCAGGAAAATATTGAGCTGATTTTCGCCCTTGTGGCTTGTTGTTTTATTATGCATCTCCATAGTATCAAATCGCCGTGGAATTGTAGCTTTCAGTACATCATGAATTCATATAACACTTAAAACAAAGCAATGAAGTGTTTATGAATTAATTATGTACTGAAATTTACAATTGCATGGCGATTCGAGACAATGGAGACGCATAATGAGAGCAACAAACCACTTTCATGAAAATCAGTTCAATATTTTCCTACGTTGACGCTGTAAATTGACAGCCTTAGAACGTTTCAATGAATTTGAAACTTGGCAGTTGTATTGAATATTAATTAATCTCTATAAGGACTAAGTTTTAACAAAATTCATCTATCGCTTTCAAATTCGTGACCATTTTAAAAAGTATAGGGTCAATTTATGATAAAAACGCGAAATAACACTCCAGACCAGTTCATATTCAAGCCAATATTTCTGAAATTCAAATGGAGCGATTTCCTTGAGATTTTCACCTAAGGTATTTGGATGGTATAAAATTCATTTAAGACCAAAATATTATTTCATCAAGCCTTGTAGACATAAGTTTTAATAACATTTCAAAATTGTTTTGTTTTTGTTGTATTTTAACACCTTAAAACTTCACTCGAAATTTTCTCGAAAACGCTTCCATAGAAATTTGTAAAATTTTGTAGACCTTAGGACAAGTACGTCAGGTCGAAGATCCAGAGAGCGTTTTCCAAAATTATCTCTTGATGTCAAGTAATTCGGTATTATGTAAAACAGGAAGTGACATCATAACGTTGTTTTGGCAACTCCGATTTCCATAAAACTTACCTCATCTGAAACTTTAATCTTTCTCTAGTACAGCTGTAGCAATCGATTTTCTGTTGGATCGTTTGTGGTGGTACACAAGTTTCTCAAAGTTAAAAGGTATCGTCACTCAAAAACCCAGTCGAGCCACCTTAAGTCGTAAATTTACAGTAGATTTACTATCTTTTCAAGATGCATGCAAACTCTTGACTCCTTTCTACTAAATTTTTACCCTTGCCCTCATAGAGAGTTTCCTTATAGAACGGTGGTCATTAATTTTTAGATTTTAACCTCCTAAGCGGTACCAATCTACCAGTTTTGACCCCTATATAGCCGACATCCACCTGACGGCCTAAGTCTTATTATTCGCTTAACGCTGATTTTTCGGCAAAAATTAATAACTATTATCTACTTAACGAAAAAACTTGTGTTATTTATCTTTAAAAATTATTAGTGACCTTAATTTTTTCCATGCATATAATGCCATTAAATGAACTCGTTAATCTTAAATACTACATTCACAAAAAGAAGGCCTAATTAATCATAAACGGTTTCTTTTAGTCCTCTTCATCGTCACTTTTCATACAATTGTTCTTCAGTTCTATTTATACATGTGTGGTAAAGATTAATTTAATTTAATTGAGAAGACGTCTGACATGTTCTCAGGCCATTTGTTTGCATGACTACTTTAAACCTACAATAGGACCTGGTGATTAATCGCTGCTAATTTTAAACATTGGCATACAATCATCTCTCTAAAATAAGACTAGTGACAACGATACACGTGACACCAGCTGACCCTAAATATGGCAGGAGCCACGAAGCTCTTTAGAGCCTCTAATTTTATTGGCCCTGGGTATCACAAAGCTCTATTGTTTCAGGGCTAGGATCCATTCTTCTGTTGTTTGTTCTATTGTTTTCTCAGCCAACCGAGAGCTTCGTGGCGCCCCAAATATAGTAGCTGAGAAGGTGTCATTGTGGGAGCTTTCTTATGATAGGGGAGGGGAGGGTAGGGGTAAGCTAGTGCGCTTCATTAATGTTTATAGACCACTTATCTCTTAAATTTCTTCCGTTTTATGAAGTCTCGGAAGACATGACAAATTTTCTTGTACTCTAACAGGTTCATATCCCCAGCCGTCTAACCCTCTCTCAACAAGTTGATACTGAGGAGTTAACTTGATAGGTACGGTCCTTTGTAACTCCAGCATCACTGAAATGAGGTCCAATGTCTTCCAGCGCTTCTTCAGAAGCTCCAACATTGTAGCTAGAAAAATTCCTGTTTTCTGATAATCAAAATACGCCACGTGAAGAGTTTCGCGGGGCATTTCTTCATTTCTCCCCCAACTTGTCCAGTTATCAGTTGTCACCAGCTTCGTATTAGGAATTAATGCTAACTTCCTTTTCAAACATCGTTCTATCATTGTTTTGAGTTGTCCGTTCCAGTACTTGCTATCACTCACAGTATGTACGACAAAAAGGGTGGACTCTTCACCTAAAAAGAGAACAAACAGTGGACCATTAACGGTTCTCCTAACAAAACATCAGTATCAACTGCTTCTACTTTAATCATAGGATAGCCGACGCACGTTTAAAATTAAATGACATTTTGCATAATCTACCGCGTTTGAAGATGGAAGATAGATATGCTAATTCCAGCTATGTCCTAACAAGCTTGAAATTCAGTACTTATTCACTTGATGATCAAGATAATTAACTAAAGTTGGATTTTTTTCGGGCACCCGATGATGACCCCAGTGGTAGAAATCGCAGTTAGCTTTTGTGCGGTTCTGAAGTATCTAATGCCACGTTTTTAATGTATAAAAAATATCGTCCATGATATTTCAAAGGGCTTGATGAGTGTATTAAAATTGAACAGGGGTAAAGGGGCCAACAGCGAAATAGCTTGTTCCACGAATCCGACGCGAGGGGAAAACTGCAAGCGGAAAAAAGGGAGGAAACTGGGGAGAGAGTAACCACTTGCAATATTTTTCCATCTCGAGCCGCCCAGTATCCTTTGCTTTCAACTCATGATCTGAACGCCTGGACTGGCTTACAAGGAAAATATGTTTGTTGATGTTCTAAATGTTTGCAAAACATGCCTTGCTTATAAGAAGAGAATCAAGTAAAAACGAGGTGGAGAGGGTGGGGGTTTGGATTAAGTTTAATGGGGGGGGGGGGGGGGGTGGTGGCTCGAAGAAACTGAGAAGTGTCTCTAACTGATAGAAACATTTTCGTCCCTACCAAGCTGTACCTGAAGCTCCTATCCTCTATCTACTAGTGATGTGTGTGCAATTAAAATGGAATCGAACCATACGATGGAGTCGTGAGAATCAATATTGCAAGTCGGTACGTTCGGTATAGTCGGTACAATGGTTGATCATGCGGAAGCCTTTTTTTATAGCAGCCACTTCTCCGGTCATTGAGGAGCTAGGTTTTTTAATTAATATAGATCCGGCACTGGCTTTATTTCACTTCGTTTAAAAGGACCAAAATTACGATTTAGCCCCATTAAGGGGCTGTTGTTCTCGCTGGATGACCAATCAGAACGCGGCTTTGGATAGCTACGGGCCTGCTCTACACTTTTGATTGTAACTAACCTTCATCCTGTGCATGTTGTATCCATTTGTCCATGACAGTTGAAACAGCCATTTCGAATTTCTCATTCTCTTTCTGCATTTCTTCCTCCTTCTGCTTTATCTCTTTCTCGATCTTCGGTTTTCTTTCTTTCTTCCACTGTTCTCTCTTTTCCATCAGCTCTTCTAGCTCTTTTTTCAACGCCGGCTCCTCTTTCTGAAACTCGCTCAACGGCTTCCCTTCCCTTCCCTTCCCTCTTCCTTTCCGGATGACCTTCAACGAATTATCTGGAATCTTCCATCCGAGAAGCTCTAGTTTTATTCTCATTTCGCTCATCTCTGCAAACTGATCCTCCTCATCTTCCTTTCTCTTAATTTCCACGAGCTCTGTCATATCACACAACAGTTCCATTGCAGGCTTTGCCGTTAATGTGGTTACTTCGTTCCGAGAATTGAATGCTTTAAAAAATGATCCAATTCCTTCAGCATTATCGTCTGCAGCATTTTCAGAGACGTTGATAATCAAAACTTCTGCTTCAGTGTAATTCTTTGTAGGGCGATTACTGGCATTCGGCAACTTTCCTATTTCTTTCAGGGAAAGAGCAGGACGAAGTGTTCGTGGTTTTACTTTCTCCAACAACTCTACGAGATCAAACAACTGCAATGCCTCGAAAACGTCTTTTAACGCCTTGATTGGAGTGTCGGGAAAGAACACGCTAATTTCCCTTAGTCTCTCGGGGTACATTTTGTCAGGATCAAGCCCATATGATTTATAAAATCGTTTCAGAGCAACCTTGTCACTTTGAAGTCTGCTTGTCACTTCTGCGGTCACTGCCTTACTCAGATCTTTCAAGCATAGTTTGGCAGTGGAATCTAGAAATGCAATCATATGAAAATAGTTTAAGATTAGTAAGAAAGAAAGTTAACAGAAACAGAAAAGAGAAAAGTTCGTTCGAAGTGTGTTGTTTTATTATTAAAGACCCGATAGAAAGATTCTCAAAGTAGCAGTCCGTGTTTGTTTTGGTTTTACATTACTACACTTTGTGATTCAGAAGTAAAACCAAAATTAATGATAACTTTCAAGCACGTTTTTCCAATATATGTTTACTTCGGGTACGTTATAAACTAAGTTTTACATCTGTTATTGTCGGCTACAGCGATTTTTAATTTTGGCTCTGAAGAATAATTGGAATCCGCTCTTTTCAGTACTAAAAAATGGAAAACTTCTGACTGGAGTCACCTGGCTATGAACATATAGGCCGCAAATTAAAGGCGCGAAAAACGAGGCGGCAAGCGAAGAAATCGGAAATTAAAGTCCTACCGTGTTTATGCTATATCTTTATATATTCAGGAGTTTGAAGTTTACCAACATTTTAGCTTACCGCTGGTTTCTTCCGTTCCAAATTCAGATGGTGCGCCATGCGATCCCGGCATTCCACTGTCGCTTGTTTCGGTCGTCATGCTGTCTGTATCAATATCCTTGGCTTTTTCCAGGTAACTCTGAATGTATGACAGTTTGTCTTTATCCATGTAAAGCTGCTCGTCTTCTCGACTATCTGGAGCTTCCGAAAATAAAAATAAAAAGTATCAAAAATAAAAATGAACATTAATTTGAAATGACAACTGAAATTGGAATGAGAATGAAAATGAATTAGAATGGATGGAAATAACAAAAATAACTAACAAATTCATTCAGAGAAGAGGTTAACAGTAATTTTTATAGTTTTAACGAAAACATTCTGTCACGTCAGGAAAAGAACAACAACATTCAAATGCGCAACGAATGCTTACACATAACACCCAAAAATAAGTTTATTTTACTGCTACTTAAATATCTTAGACAGGATAACTATGTTTTGTTTTTGAGTTTGTTTTCTTGTTTTTTTTTTCTTACACAAATTATAAATAATCACGAAATGTAGTAACTTTAAAATGGTGAATTGTAACAAGCCTACAGAACAGATTTATTTTGTGACAAACGAGCGCTGAGTTATAACGCTGATTGGGAGGGTGAATTTAAAGAAGTGCGAAACCAAAATGACGGAAAAACAATAAACAAGTTTTACAATTCAGCACTCCAACAACAAAACGCGTTTGCATTGCAGACTAAATAGTTGTAACTTGTGAGTACCGCTCGTCTAAAGAAACTGTGGAGCTGCGTCGGCGGGGGAGTAAAAAACAAAAATTTGGTTTTTATCAACCGAGTTAATAATGTAAATTGGCACGTAAAGAGATTTAAAAGCTCACGTTCCGAGCGCTAGCTTTTCATCAGAGTGAATTTGTAGCCTAGTTGAATTGTAGCTACGAATGTGCGGGCCAAAATTAAATTACGTTACCTTGAGCTTCATTGGTCAGCTCGTTCCGGGCTTCCTCGTATTCTTGTTCGTCGATGGTCACAATCACTTCCACTTGCTCCCCACCAGCAAGTTCTCTCATTTCGTCGGTGACCAATAAGGCTTGCAGTTTTGCTTTCAGCGTCCCATTCTTGTATAAACTCCACAAGGTGTTGAGAGCTGACACATTTTCTGCTTGAACTTTGAGGTACACACTACCTTCAGTTATTTGGAACAGCTTGGCGCCAGCAGGAAGCACACAGGTGTTAATAGCAGTAATGAGTTGATCATATGTGGACCCACGTCTCAATAGCTCATAGGCGGAAGCAACTACAATACCTCCTGCGACCACTTTGAACACAGTTTTTATGTTCAGAACTAAATGTTAAATAACGGAGTAACAAACGTGTTAGTCTGCTCCAGGTTCTCAGAAAGTGGAGACAATCGAAAAAGAAAAAGGAGCCGCGAAAATAAGCGTGCTGAAATTGGAGAGAAAGAGATCGGTTGCGAGAGCCTATGGTCTTATGACCTACGTAGTTCTGATACACTAGCTCCTGGAATATATTCTGTTTGGTCAGTTTTGTCGGGACTTGAACAAAACTTAACAGCTTGTATCATCTATGTCAACTAAAAGATAGTGAGCGCAGTCCATGGCCATGTGCGATTTAGAAAAATCCTAGTTATGTGCCCCTTCCTCTTCTCAGTGCCGCTTTCTTTCTCTGGTCTCCGCATGTTTATTTTCGTGCTTTTCTCGCCATTTGATAATGACAAGACGGTATCACTTTTTTAATGGATAACTTTTCTCCATATAAATGACCTCATAGCGTCCCCTCTTTGGGACCCCCCAAGGGAACCCGGAGTCTAGAGCCAGGGTCTGGAGGAGGTTTTATTCAGCCAGAGGGTTTTCCAGCGCGTGACTGCTTAAGGGTCATCATGATGACAACATGAGGTCAGTGGAATTGGAATTTTCAGAAACAAGGTTTTATAAAATATCAACCACCCGGCTGCTATTCTGCAAACTTAAAACGCTCTACTTGATTGGGCTCGGAGGGCCTGGACCTATTGATGTTAACGAAAATTTTCGGGCCCTATTGTTGTTTGTTGGAACAAGGCCCCAAGGAATCACAACAAAATCAATAACGTATCAACAAAAACAAAGCATCATGAAACTATGGACAAAATGGCTGAAAGGAATTACTCATAGAAATTAGCCCACAGGAGATTAGCAAAATTTTGTCATGAAATTCATTGTAATGTCTTAATCTTAACGGTAAAAACTACATACCGATATGATATGAACAATAAATTGAAAACGATTATAACTTATATTAATAAATTGAAAGGTAACTGATACTATTAAATATAACTCACTGATGTGATAAGTTTTTTCACTAGTCACCCTTCACAAAGTTCTAAGAAGAATTTTCACTAGAGTTTGTATTGTAACAATATAATTTTTTTCCGGCTATAAAAGCTCCAGAAAACTCAAGCCTATATTGCGTGCCTATATGTTTAATTTCGACGATTGGGCACACGCAAAATGCCGAAAAAGAGACTGAATACCGATTGCTAATGCACTCCACTTTTCGATCACAAGTTTAAATTGATCCGCTTCATTTAGGAAAAACAGCTAAATTACAAAATATGAGGCCACTTTGGAGGGGCATAACTTGATTTGGCCTCGCCGGCTCGCCAGTCAAACAGAACTGAAGTACTATTTAACACTCTTGTTGCTCGTTGTTCGTTTAATAGTCGGTCGCATATATTGACTCGACCGACGTGTCATACCCCATATTTTTGGTATTCTTTCTAGTTCATTGACACTTTCCATTTTACATCGCTCAACCCAACCTTCGATCTGTTAAAATGGAAAATATTTCCGCCTCTTTATAGACCATTATATGTTTGGGATCTTAAACTTATCGTAACTTACCTCCGACCAAATTTCCGCGAGCCGACGATACAATTGCAGCTGCTTGTGCTGAAAGAAAACAAACAGAATTATGTCACAACAAACCACAAATGTTCAAATTCAGTTTTACGGAAGTTTGGGCATAATATAGCAAACAAATGGAAAAAGAGGAAAGAAAAATCGCAACAACGGACACAGGTTAACACCTTGTCGCCTTTCAAACTTCTTTTCACGACTTCTTCGTTGCTCGAACTCCTCCACTTCCTTAAGCAAATCGCTTTTCTCCGTTTGGGTCAAAATCTCCTTCAAGATGCCGAGATGGTTAATTCCCAGACAGTTGTTGTTTTCCAGCTCCTTAAAGAGAGTCCGAACATCATGAATGTTCCCTTGCATGTCTTCCGCTATCTTCTCTCTGCACATAGCGATGAGTCGTTCCAGATCATTGAGTTCGTCGAGAACTCGAATGATCTGCTCAAGCAAATCGTTATATTCCTTTCTTGTTTTCTCGAACTTTTCAACCTTTTCTAAAAGTGACCATTCCTCCACGCCTTCCAACAGTTCTTTTAATACCTCCAGGCGGTCGGGGCCTAGAAATTTCTTCTCCTCCAATTCTTCAAACAACACGGAGGCATCTTGCATGTTTTCTTCGCTACGAACAGCAATCTTCCCTCTGCACATAGCGAGTAATTGTTCGCCAACATTAAGCTCATTAAGTTTCTGACTTATTTTGAAGAGCAAATTGTTGTATTCGACGGCAGACATTTCAACGACAACTTTTGTGCGTCAGTCTTAAAGCAATTCCCGTTTTTCTGACATTCAAATCGATCGAAACACAAAGTAACATCGATCGGGTGTTCCAAGATTACATTGTCAACCGAGTGGAACAACACTCAGCTTGTCACGCGACAAGTTATATAAATTAATATTCAATGTTGTCACGCGAACAAACGTTTGGCAATTATCCAAAATAAATTATTACCGTCTTGTCATGACTTAAGGCTGGTTTTCACTAGCGCATAAGCACAAGCATAAGCATAAGAGATCCAGAAGCAAGTGAGAACTCCCAGGACATAAGCATAAGCACAAGAAGAACGAACACGTTCCATTCTTCTTGTTCTTATGCTATGCTTGTGTCACATTTTGAAATAAGGGTCAAATAAGCACAAGCATAAACACAAGGCGGTCAACCAATCATCGCTCACTTTGACCCAGACCTCATCGAGAAACTTGCCACTGGCCACGGCGGATTCCGGTCAAGAGTCAGTTGATGAACTCCTGGCGGAAACAGTCAGACAATACACCGTCTTGTACGATAAGTCAAATAAAGATTTTAAAGACCAAGGATGAGCCAAATAATTTTTTAACTTACCGAAAGAAAAGCTCACTATCGCTTGCACGAAGTTCCCAAACCAGGTTATTAAATTCGTGCGACTCCCTGCGACGGTAAATTTCTCTTACCCAATACCTTTTAGGTCTGATGGATTTTCTTCTACGTCGCCTTAAGCGAAGGATGTAAATTACTAGAAGAGCAAAAGCAAAGATTTCAACTTCAAAATCATCCGCCATCTTCTGCATCTTTGATTTCAGATCTCACAGCCGAGGAAAGCTGGTATCGAGAATTTCGTTCATACTGCGCTTGCGTATGCATGTCTATATGCTTATGTTCTGGCGTTCTCACTTGCTTTTCGGCCGATTATAGATAACTTTTATTTTATCGATAACTTTTATTTTATTATATAGAAATTAAAGTTACAACTCGACAACTCTAACTCTCGACAACACAACAACTCTATGTTCTCTGCAAAGAATTTTATTTATAACTTCAAGAAAAATCGGATTATTTTTCTGTTCAATTCACAACTCCTGTGTAATTTAAATATCGTTTTTTTTTGGGGGGGGGGGGGAAATAATGAAAAACAAATGGTACCATGCAAAAGTACTGCTGAAGAGGTTTCATTTAAATGGTCACACCATAGGATTTCATCAACAGACTCAAAAGTTAGAACAAATGGTACCATGCAAAAGTACTGCTGAAGAGGTTTCATTTAAATGGTCACACCATAGGATTTTATCAACAGACTCAAAAGTTAGAACAAATGGTACCATGCAAAAGTACTGCTGAAGAGGTTTCATGTAAATGGTCACACCATAGGATTTCGTCCACAGACTCAAACGTTAGAACTACACTGCATGTCTCCATAATAGGCCATTTCCGAGTTGCCTTTAGCCTCTCTATCAAAGCGAGGCTAGGTGCGAAACCTTTCATATGAAAATGAGTTTTCATTTACATGCAAATAGATTTTATTTGCATGTGAATGAAAAACTCATTTTCATATGAAAGGTTTCGCACCTAGCCTCGCTTTGATAGAGAGGCTAAAGGCAACTCGGAAATGGCCTATTGACCCTTGGAGTGATAAGGTCAAAACAACAAAACACATAATGATGTTATTCATGAGAATCCGCTTAATACGGACACCCGGTAAATACGTCCTTACGGTATCCATATTAACAGGGTTTAACTGTACTGTATTTCCATACAAATTCTTATATCCGGTGGGTTTTTGCCTTGGGCTGCCTGTGGAGCACCCAAGAGTCCTACATCCTGTGAGTTTCTGCCCGCCTTGGCTTGATAGAGAAAATCCAAGAAGCTTGGAGTCGAGGCAGGAGTGTATCCACGTTGCGTCCAGCGGACTTCAGTTGTAATCCTTTAAAGTGGCGACAATGCGTAGCCTCGTTACCGGTTTTTTTCTTTTTTTTTTCAAATGGAAAAGCCCTAAGAACGAGATTGTGGTTTGTGTCTTGCCGTTTTTATAGTGAAACGTTATTTTCTTAAATTATAGCCCCTCTGCTTTTATCCAGACAACAATGATATGTTAACAATTATTCACGATAGCCAAATTGACCTGGAAGAGGGGATATGCGTGAATATTTTCCCCTCTCGGTGTACCCGATGGCGTAGCTTGAGGGTACACCACGCGGGGAATATATCACATTTCACCGAAGGACAGGTCAATAATACGTTTATTTTTCACTTTGTTTTGTTTTCTAAATCAAAGCAATTATTAATTTTAATTTCCGACGAGTAACATGTCCTTCATTTCAACGGCAAAACAGCACGATTCCCCAGCGCTTTAGTGGGATTTGCACGTGACTAAGCGAAATGGTAAACAAGTTTTGCTTTTGTTCAATAGCCCATTTCGATAGAGTGATTTTCCTTAGACCGTGAAACAGTTTGTGGAAAAAAGATACACTAACCTCTATTAGTGTACTAACTATTTCACGGTCTGAGGAAAATCACTCTATCGAGTAGCTCTTCACTGACTCTTAGCCTTCTTTTCAGGCGAGGTCACGTGCAAAACCATATGCATACACCTAAATCAAAAATGGTTGCTGTCGTCAATTGGTGTTTGGTGTTCGGTACATTCTGGGGGAGGGCTCTTGCTTGACGACGCTGTGTGTGTGACAGTCGTCGTGGTTCGCAGTATGCCTGCACCATACTCACACCCCTCTGTAACAGACCTGGTGAAACCCGACCTGGTGGGATTTTTGCCCTCCCTGGTGTATAGTGGGATTTTAACCTCCCTGGTCCCTGATGACTATATAAAAAATCCCTGGTGAATTTTAATTCTCCTTGGTGTAGAATTTAGATTCCCTGGTACCCGGTGGGGCTTGACTTCCTGACAGGAAAATTTTCGATATCATGAATTATAGATACAAAATATTATTTCATAAGTAAATTTAATTAGAATTAATATATGTAGCTTAGGTAATGCCATGTATAGATATGGAAATACCTCAATAAATTGTTGTTGTTGTTGTTGTAGCATCCCGTTCTTGTTTCTTTCGCGTGACAAGTGCGGAAACATTCACCGCTGGTAATTTTTGTCACAAGTCGAAAGTTTAATTTCGACTAGTGACAAATAAACCCAAATAAACCAAATAAACGTTAAAACGTTTATTTGGGCTCGTCACGCATTCCTGCTTTCAAAATTCAAAATGGCGGGGCGAGTGGTTTGTGAAGATTCTGATAGCAGTACAAGCTCATCTGAGTATATGGAAAGCGAGACAAGAAACGAAAACGTCACGCAAAATAGCATTCCATTTACAATCATTCCATCTACAAGATCAATTTTTCAGAGCAGTCAGCCACTTTGGTTCTTGGACAAGAGGATGATCCTGGGCAAAATGATGGGCCCAACGAGTCTGCAAAGCTGTGTTTCCCAGCCGGTTTGGCAGTAAGAGGTGCATCCCTTTATATTGCTGAACATCCATCGCAAACCCAAGAAACCATCAGAATGGCTTGTTCCTTACAAGGCTTGATTGGATTTCAGTCTACATGGCGAGAAATTTGCGAGGGAATGGGATTGGTGTCAAAACGAGTTAGGTCATCTGATCAAGATTATGCTGCGAAAGTCAGGGACAGGACATTCGTTGCCTCATTGCCAGAATTGAAAACGGCAGCAGAAAGGTTGGAAAGCCTGATCACAGGTACTAGAAGGTATACAGGTGCTGTTTCGCTTGATATTAGCCATGGCTCTATGGCTTCCCGAACAGCTGAAGGGTTTTACAAGACCGTTATCAATGGTGCAGACTACCTGTCCGATAACTTTGACATATTGGAGAGAAGACGAAGAAGTGAAGACGCTTGGGACGCGCTTGCTTGAGGGGTTCTTTGGCCACATACATGTAACGGAGAAGATTTCATGGAACAATCCAACCTTTTTGGAATTTTCCAAGCGTGTGGCGACAGAAGCATTTCACTTCATTGTTCCAGCGGTCACATCAGGATCAGATCAGAGCCAGAGTGTTAGTGTCAGAAGAACGAGGGATGAAGTATCTGCCACTTACACATACACAAACGATGATCACGACAGCAGTAGGAATTCATCAGAGGCGATGTGGGCGATGTTCGAACAACGCCATGAGCATAATTTCTCGACTGAAGACCTAAGGAGGCTCAAACGGAACATACGTGAGGGGAAGGAAGACGAAGCCCTGATGATTGGAAAGCAGATCTACATCGGGAGAATGAATTGTTACATGTATTGTTGCCGTGGATATGTGGAGAAAGATGGAAGCAACGAAACTGTACGTAACGAGCAAAAGGCCGATTTGAGAGCCATTCACATGGCCGCGAAGTCCAGGACGATGAAAGGCCTGAGGAATTTCCAGAAGAGGAAATACGGTACCCCGCCAACCATTATCGGTCAACACGCAGCGAGACGTGAATTAGACATCGCACCGGTACGAGAGTGTATTTTCGTTGAAGTGGAGGCTTGGGAGGAGCTCGGTCCCAATGAAGGTGGTGCATGTGAGACTGATTTCGTCTTTGAAATTGGAGAAGTCCTTGTATTTCGTGGAACTAATAGATTACCCTTTAACCTTCTAAACATTACCTCAAATGTATCAAGGGAGAGTATTGGACAACGATCTGTATTGCGGGGAGATTTTCTGGCTGAAACCTCCCGTAATGAAGAGAACATTATCTACACCATAAGACTACCATAGACCCCAATTGGAAAGGTGCTTCAATGGCATACGCACATATCTTGCGGGACAGCGATGACAATGCCATGACTGTAAACCGGGATGAAACTGTAACAATCACTGAAACCAATTACAAGATGTCAAGGGAGACATATCGTGAAATTCTAAAAAATAGCTGAGGAATTTGAGGTTTCCATCAAACAATCATTGGTACCACTACATGCAGAGGAACATAAAGAGGACAACCAGGAAGATGACGACGAAGAGGCAACCATAGAATCAGTTGAATTTGATTGGTCATTATAACCACTCTTTATCAGTTGATGTTACAACCATGATATCAAACCAATGCGCAATGATTGGTGAACACGTTGTTATCATTTTTGTGACACAGTATGTTACTACAGGAACAATATAACGTGCTAAAAACACCATTAATTTTAGCTTTAAGTGTTAATTACTCAAAAATGACTCGGTGAACCCCATTTTTTATTGTCTAATTTTGATCAGTAGGATAAAATGCAAATTTTGGCAAAGTTTAAGAAAATTCTGTAGGTGGGGTTCAGAACCACCTTAAATTTTCGAAAATTTAAGGTGGCTCTGAACCCCACCTACAGAATTTTTTTAAACTTTGCCAAAAGTTGCATCTTATCCTACTGATCAAATTTCGACAATAAAAAATGGGGTTCACCGAGTCATTTTTGAGTTATTAACACTTAAAGCTAAAATTAAGGATGTTTTCAGCACGTTATACTGTTGCTGTAGTAACATATTGTATCACAAAAATGATAACAATGTGTTCACCAATCACTGGGCATTCGTTTGATATCATGATTGTAGCACCAACTGATAAAGAGTGGTTTTAATGACCCATCAAAATCTAAGTCTTGGAAAGTGCTGGAAGCTGTTGGGAACCACCTTAAAGAGATTTTCAGCTGTCTGTATTCCAGGCAATTGTAACTGTGCTAGATTCACAAGCGTTTAGTGAGTCTAAAATTAGCCTAAACGAAAATCGGATCGCACTCATTTCCCCGTAGTCCGCACTAGTTATACATGCCATGCAACTAGTGCGGCATTCAACCGGTCCGGTGTCAAGCGGTGCTGCATGCTTTCCCACCCTTGACATTGGTTAAGTGTTTTCCCGCGATTGGCATCGGTTCAGTGCATGTTTTACCGCATTTGACACGCGAGGGCGCGCGCTTAATCGACCAAATTAAATCAGGTTAATCGTATGGATTGGCACTTCAAATGAAAATAAGAAAGGGAAGTTAAACTAGCCAGCGAATGCAGCCTGCTGCCTCTCAGCGGGAGCGATGAGAGGCGGCTGCATTCGTAGTCTAAGGAAAAACAGGTCTGTAAACATTTGCCTTCTTGAATGAATTTGGCAGGCGAGTGAATGTTAACTGAATACAGATAACGTATATCCAGATTAAATGTTTTTTGATTCATTTCAGTTTACATCTGATTCAAAAAAATGTAGTTTGGCCCTGGGTCCTGGACCATGATCTACTGTGTCTTTTGTTTATTAGTTTGTTTTTGGTAGAAAGACCGTTCAAGGTTATTGCATTGTTATTGGCTGTTAATTTACACCTGTATCTCTATACACGCATCTAAGGAAGTGCCGAGCGTTATCGGAAGGGTTTAAGGGAAAGAATCTTAACTACAATGCTGTTGCCAAGGACACCAACCTGTAGGCTATGTGTTCAGCGGATTCGATCGATCCAACATGGCGGCAAGGAAGGCGACCGCATGGAACAATAAGACGTATTATGCGCATGCGTCACTAGTGCCATTCCTAAACCGAGTAAAACACGGGGAAAGGGAAAATTTTCTAAAGTGGTTACATTGACAGTCTTTATGTTTCACAAATTCTATAGCTTGGACTTGTCTTGTCCACAGTTGGAGATCTATTTACAAAAGTGTGCAATTATTGCCCCTTAGAACGTGATTAATTTAAAAAGAATGCATGTAATCAAACGAATGCAAAAATTTGTTGATAATGGTACCATGCAAAAGTACTGCCGAAGAGGTTCTTTTTAATGGTTACACCGCACGATTTTATCGACAGACTCAAAAGTTAAAACCACCTTGTCTAGCGGAATAAACAGTGCCATAGCAAAGCATTTCATGGACAAACTCAAAAGTTAGAACTACATTACATCGCATCATGTCACGGTTGACTCTTGAAGTAGTGGTAATATTAATAGTAGTAGACAGGATCCCAATAGTATGTGTTTATTATTCGACATAGTATTCTACATTACTACATTACATCACATCACATTACAGTTGACTCTAGGAGTAGTGGTAATAGTAGTAGACAGGATCCCAGTGGTATGTGTTTATTATTCGACATAGCATTCTACATTACTATATTACATCACATCACATTACAGTTGACTCTGGGAGTAGTGGTAATAGTAGTAGACACGGTCCCAGTAGTATGTGTTTATTATTCGACATAGCATTCTACGTTACTACCTATTCTAGACTAAACACTACCTATTCTAGACTAAACACCAAAAAACCCCACCCTATTCTAGACCAATTCCAGACTTGCTATTTTCCAGAAACTCGTTTACTATCACAGTTATTAGTTAACAAGGGTTAGTAAAAATACCGTACTGCCCGCCGTACCGATTTTTAAATGCCATTTGCCAGTAAACCTTAATTTCTTCACGCAACTAATCAGTTTCGCGGAAAATGATACCCTATTCTAGACCAAAAACCTCTCATAACTATACCCTATCCCAGACTAAACTGCCTGAAAACCATACTCTTCACACGGCACATACCTATGTAGCTCATATATGGGAGTAAAACCCACCCCACCCCCCCCCCCCCCCCCCACCTCCGGGTCAGGATCCCAGTAGCCCAGTAGTATGTGTTTATTGTTCCCTACTCTCCAAAGGGAGGTAATGATCTACGAACAATAAAGAATAAAAGCAGTACAATAAAATTATTACTGGAAAACTAATACAAAAATATTAATGCTAAATAACAAATTACTTGATTACATTTTTGTTGATGATCTGTTAATGTTTTGCAACATTAAATCCCGTACCCAAAGCTATATACGACGACTAACCCGCTCAATATTCGACACACCAAACGGAGATATATTTTACAGACAGTGACTTGAATCACGATTTATTTGACCAATAATCCAAGATCATATCGTAAACTGAAACAAATACATGCAAAGAAGCTAAGATAATTTCATGTTTGCATAGTTAACATTCCGATCATTACATAACCGACAATTACGTTTTCTACTAAGATCCAAATACTAAAATCAAATCGCAAAACTATATCTAAAATAGCCTGTTAAGGCTAACAAGCGAAAGCTCAAAATGATACACTGAAATCACTTGCAATATCTCTTAGGTGATATGAACAAACCATTACTTATGTCACATGGTCAAATGATCGGTAAAACTGATGTAAAAACTTTAGTAAAAACCACGGAAATAGCCAGAATAAGTGTATAAAGAGAAGAATATTAATCACTTATAGTCCCGCTTGTCAGTACTTGACCAAAACGACTCCAAAGAGAGGTAAACTGCTCAACTCAGTGGTACAACTAATCGCGTGCCCAAGAACTAACCAAAATGTGGTTAGGGCGGAACTATAACTAAATCGTGTTTCTAATAGAAAAGTGATATGTGGCTTACCATTTGCGGCTAACAGAAACGAATTAGATAAATCTTAAAACAATATTCAGGAAAAGGCGTGTCAGCCATTACATTGCCTACAAGTTTACAAGTACAGTGGAACAGCAGTGGAACCTTCATTTAAGGCCCGTTTATACGTGCGATTTTTGATGCGATTTTTGTCGCGCTCTCCAATGCAATTTCTGTCGCAATTGGAAACTAGTGGCGATTTCCTGTGCGATTCGGGTGCGATATTTTGAAGACCGTTTACACAGGCGATTTTTGTGCAATTTTTGTCGCACGTTTCGGTGCAATTTTTGTCGCGCGCAAGTTGCATCTTCAAATCGCATGTGTAAACTAGCGGTGACTTCAGTGCGATTTGGGAGCGATTTGTCGCGCGATGTCGCGAGGTTTGAAATCACAGCAAATCAAAGCAAACGTCGCACCAGAATCGCACAAAAAATCCCTGCTTGTTTACACTGGAGAGCGCGAGAAAAATCGCATCAGAAATCGCATGTGTAAACGGGCATTTAAAGGGACACCCTCGCTTAAGCCTGGTTTCCATATGACCGCTGCGATCGCTGAAAAAACGTTCAGCGCTTGTAGTGAAATGGACTAAGCCACTCTCCATACTTTCAAAATAATCGCTACGGTCGCTGGAGAGTGGCTTAGTCCAATTCGCTACAAGCACTGAACGTTTTTTCAACGATCGCAGCGATAGTAGCGATCATGTGGAAACCAGGCTGGACATTGACTACCCTTACATATGTACTTAATAACGTATTAACATTTTCTAAATATTAAATTAAAGATGGTTTCCTCTTTCTTTTCCTACATCCACCTGCGAGTCCAAGTCTTATAATTCGCTATTATTACTATTCGGCAAAAAATAAATCAATTAATTAATGAAATTAATGAACTCATTCATTCACATAAAGGAGGCCTCATAAATCATAAACGGTTTCTTTTAGTCCTCTTCATCGTCACTTTTCATACAATTGTTCTTCAGTTCTATTTTTACATGTGTGGTAAAGATGAATTGAATTGAATTGAATTGAGGAGAGTTCTGTTCTCAGGCCATAGTTTCTACATGGCTTCTTTAACCTACAATGGGCCCAGGTGATTAATCGCTGCTAATTTTAAACATTGGCATACAATCATCTCTCTAAAATAAGACTAGCGAACAACGATACACGTGACACCTGCTGACCCTAAATATGCTAGCTGAGGAGGTGTCAATGTGGGAGCTTTCTTATGATAGAATCAGAGCCAGAAGAATGGGCCTCGCTGGTCACTGTGTCCGTCACCCTGAGCTGGTTGCATCAGATCTCATCCTTTGGGAACCAAAACACGGTACTCGCAGTAAGGGAAGACCAGCAACCACTTACATAAACACCCTTAGAAGAGATATTGGACTTAGTAACACTGGCGAGATTCGCGCCCTTATGAACAACAGTGACCTGTGGAGAGCAGCCATCCGTGATTCACGAGTTGGTGTTGGCTACTACCCTCGTCTTTAGTAGTAGTAGTAGTCTTATGATAGGGGAGGGGAGGGGAGGGGGTTTAAGCTAGTGCGTTTCATTAATGTTTATAGACCACTTATCTCTGAAATTTCTTCCGTTTTCTGAAGTCTCGGAAGACATGACAAATTTTCTTGTACTTTAACTGCTTCACGTGCCTGGTCGCCTAACCCTCGCTCAGCAAGTCTAGACTGAGTAGTTACTTTGATAGCTACGGTCCTTTGTAACTCCATCATCACTGAAATGAGGTCCAATGCCTGGAAGCGTTTCTTCAGAAGTTCCAACATTGTGGCTAGAAAAGACCCTAAAAAAGACCATCTAAAAATTGCATTATCCGGATATTTCACCTGAAGACTTTCGCGGGGAATTTCTTCATTTTCCTTCGAAATTGTTGAACCACTTCTTATCACCAGCTTCGTATTAGGAATGAATGCTAACTTCTCTTTCAAACATCGTTCTATTATTTCCTTGAGTTGTTCGTTCCAGTACCTGCGATCATCCACAGAAAGTACGACAAAAAGGGTGGACTCTTCACCTATAAAGAGAACAAACAGTGGACCATTAACGGTTCTTCTAACAAAACATCAGTATTAACGGCTTCTATTTTAATTATAAGAAAGCCGTACTGGGGATACAAGTAGGATTCGCGCAACTAGCGCACGTTTAAATTGAAATGATGTTTTACATATCTTCCTCCTTTCAACTATGGACCGATAGCGGTTGACTGAGGCGCCTTCATGAGCTGACGTCCGATCTCATATTCATAAGTGCACATAAACGCCATGCGACGCAAGTGATATATGCGCTATTTAAGTCATTCATTCATTGCTATTCATTGCTATTCATACTTTTAAGAAGAGAATCCAGTCAAAATTGGGGAAGGGGGAGAGACTGAGAGGTGTCTTTAACTGATATAAACATTATTAGCACTATCGAGCCGTACCCGAAGCTCCTAGCTAGCCTAGATCTACTAGCGATGATTAATATAAAATGGAATCGAACCAAAAGATGGAGAATCGTGAGTAACAATATTGCAATTGTACTTTTCGGGGTTGTAACTAACCTTCATCCTGTGCGTGTTGTATCCATTTGTCCATGACAGTTGTAACAGCCATTTTAAATTTCTCATACTCTTTCTGTAGTTCTTCCTCCTTCTGCTTCATCTCCTTCTCGATCTTCGGTTTCTTTTCTTTCGTCCACTGTTCTCTACTTTTCATCAGCTCTTCTAGTTCCTTTTTCATCGTAGGCAGGTCCTCTTCCTGGACACTCCTAAAAGGAGGTAGGTAGGTAGGAAACCTTTATTTAAACACGATAAGAAACAAAACTTTACAGCTTGTGTGGTCCTGTGTCAGTGAACTATAAATTCTACAAACTACAAACTCCGTAAGATAACACTTGCTAAGAACACACTAAAAACTCTGAAAGCTCTAAAACATTTTTTAATTTTTTAATTTTTAACTTAAAAGTTAATTAAATATAAACAAATTCAAAACTTACAGTAGAAGCAAAAGCTAAAATCATTAAAATGCTTTTCACTGATCACTTAAGGGACGTTGTCACACCTTTTTCTTGCTGTTCCCGTATGCGTTTCCAGAAGCCCTTTTAACTTCTTTTCCCGCCGCTTTGCTCTGCTATCCTCCCTCTCTTCCCGCTGCTTGCTTTCCCTCAACTCCCGCGTTTGTCTGAATACTTCCGCTGCAGGCTTTGCCGTAAACGTGGTTAATTGGCTCCGTGAATCAAATTCTTTAAAAAACGATCCAATTCTTACAGCATTATCGTCTGCAGCACTTGAACGGTAGTCAATAATCAAAACTTCTGCTTTAGTGTAAAACTTTGTAGGGCGATTACTGGCATTCAGCAACTTTTCAATTTCTTTCAGGGAAAGAGCCGGACGAAGTGTCCGTGGTTTTACTTTCTCCAACAACTCTAAGAGATCATACAACTGCAATGCCTTGAAAACATCTTTTAACACCTTGACTGGAGTGTCGGGAAAGAACTCGCTAATTGTTCTCAGTCTCTCGGGATGCATTTTGTCAGGATCAAGCCCATATGATTTATAAAATCGCGCCAGAGCAACCTTGTCACTTTCAAGTCTACATGTCACTTCTGCGATCACGGCCTCACTCAGATTTTTCAAGCACAGTTTGGAAGTGGAATCTAGAAATGCAATCACATGAAAATGGTTTAAAAGTAGTAAGAAAGAAAGATAACAGAAACAGAGAAGAGAAAAGTTCGTACGAAGTGTGGTGTTCCTTAAAGCCCCAATAGAACGATTATCAAAGTAGCAGTCCGCGTTTGTTTATGATTCAGGGCCCGGTTGTTCAAATGCCGGTTAACGCTAACTCAGGATTAAAATTTTCTCTTGTTAGAAGTGTTTTCAAAAGCTAATTATAAGTTACAAGCGAAGAAATACTTTGGAAAAATCTCCATTGATTTATTATTTAACTGGAATCAAAATCGATGCTAACCCCGGGTTAGCTTAACCGCGCTTTGAACAACCCGGCCCAGAGGTAAAACCAAAATTAATGGTAACTTACAAGCACGTTTTTCCATTATATGTTTACTTCGATTACGTTATGTGCCCCTTATGTATCATCATCACTAAGTTTTGCATCTGACATTGTCGGCTAGAGTGGTTTTTAATTTTGACTCTGAACTATAATTGAAAAGCGCTCTTTTACGAAAAATGGAAAACTTTTGACTGGAGTCACCTGACTATGAACATACATGCCGCAAAATAAAAGCACAAAAAAGAGGCGGCAAGCGAAGAAATCCGAAATTGAAGTCCTACCGTGTTTATGCTATATCTATATATATTTTAAAGTATGAAGTTTACCAACATTTTAGCTTACCGCTGGTTTCTTCCGTTCCAAATTCAGATGGTGCGCCATGAGATCCTGGCATTCCACTGTCGCTTGTTTCCGTCGTTATGCTGTATGCATCAATATCTTCAGCTTTTTCCAGATAACTCTGAATGTAAGACAATTTGTCTTGATGCAGGTATTTAAGCTGCTCGTCTTCTCGACCATCCGGACCTTCAAAAAAGGAAATTGTATCGAAAATGAAAATGAACATTAGTTTGAAATGAAAATTGAAATGGCAATGGGAATGAATTAAAAAGGGAATAACAAAAATAACCATCAAATAAGGAATAAAGTAACACGCAAGATTCTTCAGGAAAGAGGTTAACATTGTTTTTCATTTAACGAATACATTCTATCATCGTCAAAAATAATGAACAAAAACATGCAAACACGCAACGAAATACTAGACATAACACCCAAGATTATTTTACCGTTACTTGAATTTCCTTAACAGGATTTTACCTATTGTTTTTCTGAATTGATAAGGTTAATTGGCAAAGCTGACCTCAAAGCAAATTTGCAGGCTAGTTGAATTGTAGCTACAAATGTGCGAGCCAAAATTAAATTACGTTACCTTGAACTTCATTGGTCAGCTCGATCCGGGCTTTCTGGTATTCTTGTTCGTCGATGGTCACAATCACTTCCACTTGCTCCCCACCAGCAAGTTCTCTCATTTCGTCGGTGACCAATAAGGCTTCCAGGCGTGCTTTCAGCGTCCCATTCTTGTATAAACTCCACAATGTGTTGAGAGCTGACACATTTTCTACTTGAACTTTGAAGTACACACTACCTTCAGTTATTTGAATCAGCCTGGCGCCAGCAGGAAGCACACAGGTGTTAATAGCAGTGATGAGCTGATCATATGTGGATCCACGTCTCAATAGCTCATAGGCGGAAGCAACTACGATACCTCCTGCGACAACTTTGAACACAGTTTTTATGTTCAGAACTAAAGATTAAGGAACAGAGTAACAAACGCGTTAGTCTGCTCCAGGCTCTCAGAAAGTGGAGACAATCGAAAAAGAAAAAGCAGCTGCGAAAAATAAGCGTGCTGAGATTGGAGAGAAAGAGATCGTTTGCGAGAGTCTGTGGCATTATGACCTAGTTCTGATATAAAAGACTTTTCGAGCCCGAAAGCTACCTTTTAGATGTAGTTTCTAACGAAAGACGTTGAAGTTTTTAGCCCACAAATAAGCTAAAGTTGTGTAGTAAACGTGAGATTTTTTGGCTTAGCTTTCAAAATCAACAAACACCGAACATTCTGCACGTAACACAACTTTTCGGGTCCGAAAGGTTTTCGGGACTTTGGAGTAACGCACTCCTGGTATGTATTCTGTTTGGTCAGTTTTATTAGGACTTGATCAAAACTTTTAAAACAACCTGCATCATTTATGTCAAACAAAAAGATGGTGAGCGCAGTCCATGTGCGATTTAGAGGAATCCTTGTTATGTGCTCCTTCCTCTCCTCAGTGCCGCTCTCTTTCTCTGGTCTCCGCATGTTTATTTTCGTGCTTTTCTCGCTATTTGATAATGACCAGAGGATATCACTTTTTTTCATGGATAACTTGTCGCCATATAAATGGCCTCATAGCATCCCCTCTCAGGAGGATTCCCTCCAGGGGGCGGGAAGATGGGAGACCCTGGGAACGAGGTTGAAGGGAACCCGGAGTCTAGAGCCAGGGTCTGGAAGGAAGTTTGATTCTCAGCCCGAGGGTTCTCCATCGCGTGACTGGTAAAGGGTCATTCATGATGATAACATGAGGACAGTGGAAATGGAATGAGTGCAATCAACTCGCAAACATTTTGCTTTAGTGTTACTGGTGTGATTCGGAAGAAACAGCGTGACAGCTGCATTACTTTTTTATAGAGACGTATTCCGGTTCGCATTTACTCAGCTAAATGCAAATATATATATATATATATGGAAAATTCGACTAAAGTCATAAGAACAGAATAGACCACGGATGCGCGGTCAGCACTGGGTACCAGAGTAAAATCAAAGCCCAACAGGGAAGGGCATGTTCAATAGCCCAATTTCGATATATTAGAATTCAACTTGAAACAAAAGACATCACTACGAGGCTTAGGAGAATAAACCATATTAATCTCTACTATCATTCCCCTAAGTCTCGTAGTGATGTCTTTTGTTTCAAGTTAAATATTAATATATCGAAATGTTTCAACGATTTTATTCAGCAATTTTGATTTTATATATTGCTTAAAACGTTGAATTCGAAATTCCATACAATGTCTTATACTTTCAAATGTCATTAATATGCAAACATTACGCTTGGGTTTCCTGTGGCAAAATGAGAAAGAGACTGAATATACGAGACTCCACTTTTCGATCACAAGTTTATAACTTGATTTGGCTCGCCGGCTCGCAAACTGAAGCACTTGTTGCTCGGTGTTCGTTTAATAGTCGGTCGCATATATTGAGACGTGTCATACATATTTTTGTTATTACTCGTGGCGGAGTACACGAGTTGTAAATCTGGCTGCGAGTTTTCTTCTCTTTTTTCGTGTCACATTAGCGCATGTAAATTTATGCACGCATATTTAAGTTTATGTCGACGATTATATGGCTTTCAGCCATGAAATACATAATTGCAAAATCTCTCCATGTGTTGGCTTGAGAAGCAAAACAAAGAACTACAGCGTACAATCGCACGTTTTCAAGACAATGCAAGACGTTCATAGATGGATAGGAGTCCTTTTGTTATTGTGTTCGCCGCTTATTCCTGTGTCGATCCTGTGGGATTTTTGCTCCGGCAAGTTTTGTGTTTTATATAACTTGCTATTTGCTTAGCGATCGAGCTCGGAATGTAGTGAATCATGTAGTGTAGTCTTACTTTTAAACCCGTGTATACGTGAAAGCGTAATTAACGGGTTATCGGTAACGGTGGGTAAATAAAGTTCACTCACTCACTCGCTCGCTCCTTCCATCAGGATGTAAACTTAGTGAGTAAATGCTTTAACAACAACAACAACGTGAATCCAGCGATAACAATAATTAATTTGATGTAAACGAATATAGACAACAATAAGCTTACAGATGTTTCGCATTTGGAGTTTTTAGTGCGACATTAAAATCGATCTAAAAGGATTTTGCCACCGAAGCACGCGTTTTAATGCGTATCTGCCTTGAAATAATTAATTTAGTCTATTTTGAGCATGTGTTCCTCGATAGCGAGTGGATTGATGTTATGGCTTAGCCCCGGAAGGCCGGAGTTCAAGTCTCGGTCATGTCCTTTTTTTCCTTTTTTATTTCTTTCTTCGGATTTTATATTGGACATTATAAAAGTGATGTACTATTTTTATTTTCGTTCGTCAAAAATCCTTAAGTTTAATTTTTTTTAAAAATATCGAACCGTATCAGTGTGAAAACGTAAGCTTAAGAATTCATAAAATGCTGGTGTGCTGGCACTGAAAGAGAAATTTTCACCGAAAGTGAAGAAAATTCCCTATGAAGTCTATGGTGGCCTAGGTGTACTGTAGTAGAATTGTACATTTTTTCTAGACTTCTTTAATGTTTTTATAATTTTATTTAAATTAAATTTATTTATTTATTTTATTTAAATTAAATTTATTGTTTATTATTTTTGTTATATATTGTTTGCTTTTTAGTTTTTGATACAGTATTTTTATAGTTATTATTATTCAATTTCAGTTTCAATTCATTTTCAGTTTTAAAACGAGTTTTATTTTGCTTTATTTCGTCCCAGTTTTGTTTTTCAAAAGTTTCATTGAAGTTAAAAAAAGAAAACTAAACTGCATCATGGCCAATGAGGGCCATAGCCCACAATGCCATGCACGCATGTTGAGGACTTCGATTAGAAATAGAACACAAACCGCGGTGATAAACATATTGAACTTATTCATTTTTGATAAAACTTGACGTTCTGTAGTAGCATACGAAACGTCAAGTTTTATCAAAATTGAATAAGTTCAATATGTTTATCACCGCGGTTTATGAAAATCATGTTAAAAAAAAATGCTTGTTGTTGTTTCGTTACTCAGAATTCGCGTAGCATACCGAGACTCAGCAGATTAGTATTAGCCAAATCAACATCGCTTACCAGGAGCGCTTGGTAAAGCTAAATAATAATAAAGCTAAATAATAATATTGTGGACCAACAAAAGTGAAGAATAACATCGAAAATTGTCGAAGGTTTTGGACTCCCATACGTGCGTGCATGGCATTGTGGGCTATGGCCCTCATAGGCCATGATGCAGTTTAGTTTTCTTTTTTTTACTTCAATAAAACTTTTGAAAAACAAAACTGAGACGAAATAAAACAAAATAAAACTCGTTTTGAAACTGAAATTTAACTGAAACTGAAATTGAATTGAAACTGAAATTGAATAATAATAATAATAATAATTACTATAAAAATACTGTATCAAAAACTGAAAAGAAAACAATATATAACAAAAATAATAAAAAAATAAACAATAAAATATGCAATACATTAAATGATATTATAAAAACATTAAAGAAGTCTAGAAATAATATACAATTCTACTATGGCACACCTAGGCCACCATAGAAGTCCAATCAACTGAACTCTCTGAAACCAACAATGGCCAACGGTTGCGTATTTCGCCTGTGAACTTTTGACCCATGTCAGTAAATAAACCAATCAGCATTCGTTATTTCGAATGAGGCTACTGTTGGAATATTCCAATAATCAATTTAAAACCTGAATTTGACATGTATTTTGATTTTAATAATGCAAGCCGTTCCCAATTAATGAAAGTCATTCCCAAATAATAAGCGGAACGCGCTGAGTATTTTGACTGTAAAATGGAAAACTTTTCCGTCTCTTTATATGTTTGGAATCTTAAACTTATCGTAACTTATATTACCTCCAGCCAAATTTCCGCTAGCCGACGATACAATTGCAGCTGCTTGTGCTGAAAGAAAACAAACAGAATTATGTCACAACAAACCACAAATGTTTAAATTCAGTTTTATGGAAGTTTGGGCATAATATAATGCAAACAAATGGAAAAAGGCGAAAGAAAAATCACAAGAACGGACACACCTTTTCGCCTTTCAAACTTCTTTTCACGACTTTTTCGTTGCTCGAACTCCTCCACTTCCTTAAGCAAATCGCTTTTCTCCGTTTGGGTCAAAATCTTCTTCAAGATGCCGAGATGGTTAATTCCCAGACAGTTGTTGTTTTCCAGCTCCTTAAAGAGAGACCGAACATCATGAATGTTCCTTTGCCTCTCTTCCGCTATCTTCTCTCTGCATATCGAAATAAGTCTTTCCAGATCATTGAGCTCGTCGAGTACTCGAAGGATCTGCTCAAGCAAATCGTTATATTCCTTTCTTGTTTTCTCAAACTTTTCAACTTTTTCTAAAAGAGACCATTCCTCCACGCCTTCCAACAGGTCTTTCAATACCTCCACATGATCGGCAGCTAGAAATTCTTTCTCTTCCAGTTCCTCAAACAACGAGAAGGCGTCTTGCATGTTTTCTTCGCTACGATCAGGCGCCACCTTCCCTCTGCACATAACAAGTAATTTTCTACCCACATTCAGTTCGTCTAGTCTCTGGCTTATTTCGAAGAGTAAACTGTTGTATTCGACGGCAGACATTTCAACGACGGGTTTTGTGCCAGTCTTTCTGACATTCAAATCACAGTGATCGAGTGTTCGTTTTGCTCGGCGAGTCACGCGACAACAAAAATTAAAATTCAACGGTGGTGATCACGCGAACAAAGGTCTTTTGTTCGATTTTGCATAGTTACCAAAAATACAAATTCTTTGGCAGTTTTCGTTTGTCCAGGTAGAATCCCATTCACCCGATTTTCTCTCCAATCAGGAAAAGGGACATTTTTAATCTTTTCACAGTGATACACATTTTATGCCACAACCCCATCATGGATACTGGTTGCCAAACACCATTGCAGAAAATCCCCTATATATAAACACAGCTAATTTATAATAGAAATAAATCTATAAATAGGTCATTTTATAATGGTATTCTTTATTTATTATTAACATATTAAATAAAATTCACATTTGCATCATTGGCCAGAGGTGGAGAAATGCTTGGTCTCTGAATGGACAATGATGAGTATAGTGAAGAACGATGGGGCGAACTTGTTACTGGTCGTGACTAGATTCATTAACGTTTCGGCTTTCGGCCTTCTTCAGAACATTACTTGGATAAAAATTAAAAACTAAAAACTGTGTACCTTACCTTATACCTTAGTTTTTAAGTTTTAACTCGTAGCTCCCATAATAATTTCGGTGAATGACTAAACATACAGGTCATAAGAATTGAGGAAGTGACACCCAATCAACACACTCTATTGGTACTCAAGCTTGTTAAAGGGACAGTGTCCGGCTGCTATTGTCACGTGTTTTCATGAGTATGGCCAGTAGCTTGCTTTATTGTCTTAAAATGGGAAGAAACAAATCGCCATATAAGTGATGAATGCAAAGAAAAATAAACTCAAGAGACAAAATAAACATTTTACCAGAATGGCAATTTTAATTATTGGACCGCATGTTACGGCATCAAATTTGATAACATGTAATCCACTTCCATCCTTGTAATCCAGCACTTTATTCTCAAACTACCTGTTCTGTTTTGTTCTAATCTTAGTTGTATATTTGGTGGCATTTGGCAGCACAACATTGACACTAGGTAGGCAATATTTCCATATCTCGTCAAGACACTGTCCCTAGTCTGCTGTTATATGATTATATGTACGCACTGGGGACCCATCTTTGTATTGCAGGGTAATCCATTGCGTCCATTTGAAGACGCCAGCCTACTTTCACTGAATTGCATGTCCAGCGGATTCTCTCAAGCTCTGAAGGAACTGGATCACGTGTCCACTCGAACACAGGATACGGCCTATGTGTTTTACGTGAAGGCTGAACAGGGAGGCGCGCATAACATCATAGAAAACCAGGTCAACTGAAAGGTAACCAGTTACTCCGTTATATAAGTCTCAATAAGGTGTCCGATTCCTTCTGGACGGTATGATTTGGGCTTGACCCGACCGCATGGAACAAGAATTTATTGCCAGTGCCAGTCCTAAACCGAGCAAAACACGTGGGAAGAGAAAATTTTCTAAAATGGGTACCGGAATTATTTTTTGGGTGGGTCTTTGACAGTTTTATGTTGCACAAATGCTATAGCACGGACTTGTCTTTCACAGTTGGAGATATATTTTCAAAAACGTGCAATTATTGCCCCTTAAGACTTGATAAGTTTAAAAATAATGCATTATTCAAACGCATGCTAGAATTTGTTGAGAATGGTACCATGCAAAAGTACTGCCGAAGAGATTCATTTGAATGGTCACGCCATACGATTTCATCGACAGACTCAAAAGTTAAAACCACCCTGTATAGCATAATAAACAGTACCGTAGCATAGGATTTCATGGAGAAACTTAAAAATTAAAACTATATTACATTACATCACATTACAGTGACTCTGGGAGTAGTGGTAATAGTAGTAGACAGGGTCCCAGTAGTATGTGTTTATTATTCAACATAGCATTCTACATTACTATATTACATCACATCACATTACAGTTGACTCTGGGAGTAGTGGTAATAGCAGTTGGCAGGGTCCCAGTAGTATGTGTTTATTATTCAACATAGCATTCTACATTACTTTATTACATCACATCACATTACAGTTGACTCTGGGAGTGGTGGTAATAGTAGTAGACAGGGTCCCAGTAGTATGTGTTTATTATTTAACATAGCATTCTACATTACATCACATCACATCACATTACAGTTGACTCTGGGAGTGGTGGTAATAGTAGTAGACAGGGTCCCAGTAGTATGTGTTTATTATTCGACATACCATTCTACATTACTACATTACATCCCATCACTTTACAGTTGACTCTGGGAGTAGTGGTAATAGTAGTAGACAGGATCCCAGTAGTATTTGTTTATTATTTAACATAGCATTCTACATTCACTACATTACATTACATCACATTACAGTTGACTCTGGGAGTAGTGGTAATAGTAGTAGACAGGATCCCAGTAGTATGTGTTTATTATTTAACATAGCATTCTACATTACTACATTACATCACATCACATTACAGTTGGCTCTGGGAGTAGTGGTAATAGTAGTAGACAGGATCCCAGTAGTATGTGTTTATTATTCAACATAGCATTCTACATTACTACATTACATCACATCACATTACAGTTGACTCTGGGAGTAGTGGTAATAGTAGTAGACAGGATCCCAGTAGTATGTGTTTATTATTTAACATAGCATTCTACATTACTATATTACATCACATCACATTACAGTTGACTCTGGGAGTAGTGGTAATAGTAGTAGACAGGATCCCAGTAGTATGTGTTTATTATTTAACATAGCATTCTACATTACTATATTACATCACATCCCATTACAGTTGACTCTGGGAGTAGTGGTAATAGTAGTAGACAGGATCCCAGTAGTATGTGTTTATTATTTAACATAGCATTCTACATTACTATATTACATCACATCACATTACAGTTGACTCTGAGAGTAGTGGTAATAGTAGTAGACAGGATCCCAGTAGTATGTGTTTATTATTTAACATAGCATTCTACATTTACTATATTACATCACATCCCATTACAGTTGACTCTGGGAGTAGTGGTAATAGTAATAGACAGGATCCCAGTAGTATGTGTTTATTATTCAACATAGCATTCTACATTACTACATTACATCACATCCCATTACAATTGACTCTGGGAGTAGTGGTAATAGTAATAGACAGGGTCTCGGTAGTATGTAGTATGTATATTATTCAGTAGTATGTAGTAGTATCCAGTATCAGCAGTATGTAGTATATATATTATTCGAAGTAACTATTTCATTACATTTTTGCTAATGATCTCTTTATTTCTTTTCTGTAACATTTAATGAATATACTTGCCAACAATTTTACAAGTACAGTGGAACCTTCATTAAGGGAACACTCTCTCTGAGTGGTGCAATGTAACCTGTTTAATTTTCAGGCAAAATAATTATAAGCTCAACCCCTCCAACATTTTGGTCGTTTTCCCAAAGATTCGTTTGAACAGGGTTTTGTTTAAAACGAACCCCGTTATCAGGGACATATTAATTTTGCCAGTCCTTCAGCACTTCGTTATATCAGGGTTACACTGTCGTAAGTATAGGCAGTCAACAAAACTGACCAAAAGTGCACAAAGATTGCATTGTACATTGAATACATTTTCCTAACTGATCTACTTAAGGTGGCTCGACTGGGTTTTTGAGTGACGATACCGTTTAGCTTTGAGAAACTTGTGTACCACTACAAACGATCCAACAGAAAATCGATTGCTACAGCTGTACTAGAGAAAGATTTAAGTTTCAGATGAGGTAAGTTTTATGGAAATCGGAGTTGCCAAAGCAACGTTATGACGTCACTTCCTGTTTTACATAATACCGAATTACTTGTCATCAAGAGATAATTTTGGAACTTCGACCTGACGTACTTGTCCTAAGGTCTACAAAATTTTACAAATTTCTATGGAAGCGTTTTCGAGAAAATTTCGAGTGAAGTTTTAAGGTGTTAAAATACAACAAAAACAAAACAATTTTGAAATGTTATTCTCAAACTCATTAATAATTCATGACGAGAACACAAAGGAAATCACTACCGTGAAGGAGGTTTTGAAATCGTTTCTTAATTTGCATAGATTTTGGCGATTTTATGCCTTCGTTTTCTCCGCATTTAACGATCAGTTTGAGAAGCTATATCAAACACTCGAAACAGTGTTTCATCAGATTTCCAAACACCTTGAAGTGGTTTAAAAAAACTCGGCTGCGCCTCGTTTTTCCAATCCACTTCTCGGTGTTTGGAAATCTGATGAAACACTGTTCCTCGTGTTTGATATATTACTTAAAACTTATGTCTACAAGGCTTGATGAAATAATATTTTGATCTTAAATGAATTTTATACCATCCAAATACCTTAGGTGAAAATCTCAAGGAAATCGCTCCATTTGAATTTCAGAAATATTGGCTTGAATATGAACTGGCCTGGAGTGTTATTTCGCTTTTATATCAAAAATTGACCCTACACTTTTTATAATTGTCACCAATTAAAAAGCGATAGATGAATTTTTTAAAAAATTAGTCCTCTTGAAGATCAATTAATGTTTAATACAATCTCCAAGTTTCAAATTCATTGAAACATTCTAAGGCTGTCAATTTTTAGCGCCAACTCAGGAAAATATTGAGCTGATTTTCGCCCTTGTGGCTTGTTGTTTTATTATGCATCTCCATAGTATCAAATCGCCGTGGAATTGTAGCTTTCAGTACATCATGAATTCATATAACACTTAAAACAAAGCAATGAAGTGTTTATGAATTAATTATGTACTGAAATTTACAATTGCATGGCGATTCGAGACAATGGAGACGCATAATGAGAGCAACAAACCACTTTCATGAAAATCAGTTCAATATTTTCCTACGTTGACGCTGTAAATTGACAGCCTTAGAACGTTTCAATGAATTTGAAACTTGGCAGTTGTATTGAATATTAATTAATCTCTATAAGGACTAAGTTTTAACAAAATTCATCTATCGCTTTCAAATTCGTGACCATTTTAAAAAGTATAGGGTCAATTTATGATAAAAACGCGAAATAACACTCCAGACCAGTTCATATTCAAGCCAATATTTCTGAAATTCAAATGGAGCGATTTCCTTGAGATTTTCACCTAAGGTATTTGGATGGTATAAAATTCATTTAAGACCAAAATATTATTCCATCAAGCCTTGTAGACATAAGTTTTAATAACATTTCAAAATTGTTTTGTTTTTGTTGTATTTTAACACCTTAAAACTTCACTCGAAATTTTCTCGAAAACGCTTCCATAGAAATTTGTAAAATTTTGTAGACCTTAGGACAAGTACGTCAGGTCGAAGATCCAGAGAGCGTTTTCCAAAATTATCTCTTGATGTCAAGTAATTCGGTATTATGTAAAACAGGAAGTGACATCATAACGTTGTTTTGGCAACTCCGATTTCCATAAAACTTACCTCATCTGAAACTTTAATCTTTCTCTAGTACAGCTGTAGCAATCGATTTTCTGTTGGATCGTTTGTGGTGGTACACAAGTTTCTCAAAGTTAAAAGGTATCGTCACTCAAAAACCCAGTCGAGCCACCTTAAGTCGTAAATTTACAGTAGATTTACTATCTTTTCAAGATGCATGCAAACTCTTGACTCCTTTCTACTAAATTTTTACCCTTGCCCTCATAGAGAGTTTCCTTATAGAACGGTGGTCATTAATTTTTAGATTTTAACCTCCTAAGCGGTACCAATCTACCAGTTTTGACCCCTATATAGCCGACATCCACCTGACGGCCTAAGTCTTATTATTCGCTTAACGCTGATTTTTCGGCAAAAATTAATAACTATTATCTACTTAACGAAAAAACTTGTGTTATTTATCTTTAAAAATTATTAGTGACCTTAATTTTTTCCATGCATATAATGCCATTAAATGAACTCGTTAATCTTAAATACTACATTCACAAAAAGAAGGCCTAATTAATCATAAACGGTTTCTTTTAGTCCTCTTCATCGTCACTTTTCATACAATTGTTCTTCAGTTCTATTTATACATGTGTGGTAAAGATTAATTTAATTTAATTGAGAAGACGTCTGACATGTTCTCAGGCCATTTGTTTGCATGACTACTTTAAACCTACAATAGGACCTGGTGATTAATCGCTGCTAATTTTAAACATTGGCATACAATCATCTCTCTAAAATAAGACTAGTGACAACGATACACGTGACACGAGCTGACCCTAAATATGGCAGGAGCCACGAAGCTCTTTAGAGCCTCTAATTTTATTGGCCCTGGGTATCACAAAGCTCTATTGTTTCAGGGCTAGGATCCATTCTTCTGTTGTTTGTTCTATTGTTTTCTCAGCCAACCGAGAGCTTCGTGGCGCCCCAAATATAGTAGCTGAGAAGGTGTCATTGTGGGAGCTTTCTTATGATAGGGGAGGGGAGGGTAGGGGTAAGCTAGTGCGCTTCATTAATGTTTATAGACCACTTATCTCTTAAATTTCTTCCGTTTTATGAAGTCTCGGAAGACATGACAAATTTTCTTGTACTATAACAGGTTCATATCCCCAGCCGTCTAACCCTCTCTCAACAAGTTGATACTGAGGAGTTAACTTGATAGGTACGGTTCTTTGTAACTCCAGCATCACTGAAATGAGGTCCAATGTCTTCCAGCGCTTCTTCAGAAGCTCCAACATTGTAGCTAGAACAATTCCTGTTTTCTGATAATCAAAATACGCCACGTGAAGAGTTTCGCGAGGAATTTCTTCATTTCTCACCCAACTTATCAAAATATCAGTTGTCATCAGCTTCGTATTAGGAATGAATGCTAACTTCTTTTTCAAACATCGTCCTATCATTCTTTCGAGTTGTTCGTTCCAGTACTTGCCACCACTCACAGTAAGTACGACAAAAAGGGTGGACTCTTCACCTATAAAGAGAACAAACAGTGGACGATTAACGGTTCTCCTAACAAAACATCAGTATTAACTGCTTCTACTTTAATTATAGGATAGCTGATGCACTTTTAAAATTAAATGACATTTTGCATATCTACCGCGTTTCAAGATATATGGGAGATCCCGATATGCTAATTCAAGCTATGTCCTAACAAGCTTGAAAGTACTTACTTTTCCTTTGTGCGATAATTTCTCGTGGCTTGATCTTTTTTGGTTGCTTAAGTCAAAAGCAGGTCTATTATTGTTCATTTGATGATCAAGATAATTAACTAAAGTTGGATTTTTTTCGGGCACCCGATGATGACTCCAGTTGTAGAAATCGCAGTTAGCTTTTGTGCGGTTCTGAAGTATCTAATGCCAGGTTTTTAATGTATAAAAAATATCGTCCATGGTATTTCAAAGGGCTTGATGAGTGTATTAAAATTGAACAGGGGTAAAGGGGCCAGCAGCGAAATAGCTTGTTCCAGGAATCCGACGCGAGGGGAAAACTGCAAGCGGAAAAAAGGGAGGGAACTGGGGAGAGAGTAACCACTTGCAATATTTTTTCATCTCGAGCCGCCCAGTATCCTTTGCTTTCAACTCATGATCTGAACGCCTGGGCCTGGACTGGCTTACAAGGAAAATATGTTGTTGATGTTCTAAATGTTTGCAAAACTTGCCTTGCTTATAAGAAGAGAATCAAGTAAAAACGAGGTGGAGAGGGTGGGGGTTTGGATTAAGTTTAAATGGGCGGGGGGGGGGGGGGGGGGGTCGAAGAACTGAAAAGTGTCTCTGACTGATAGAAACATTTTCGTCCCTACCAAGCTGTACCTGAAGCTCCTATCCTCTATCTACTAGTGATGTGTGTGCAATTAAAATGGAATCGAACCATACGATGGAGTCGTGAGAATCAATATTGCAAATCGGTACGTTCGGTATAGTTGGTACAATGGTTGATCACGCGGTAGCCTTTTTTTATAGCAGCCACTTCTTGCCACTTCTTCGGTCATCATCATCATTATCAATCTTTATTTATACACGAAATCGTATCATATTTACATGGTCTTCCTAGGAGTCGTGTGAATTTACACTAGAGTACATTACTGTAGAACTACTTAACTAAGAAAGATAAAGTACAATGAAAACTACAATCAAGGTTTCTTCAATTTATCAAACTTCATTAAACTAAAAATTTAACTATAAAACTTAACTAAATTACACGTAATAATAGAATGCTATACAAATTTAAATGATCATTGTTTCATTATAATCTTTCACACATAAAAAGGTATTAAAATCGTTCAAATTGGGCCGCTGACTGATCTCTAAGGCCCGGTTCAAACGTCGAACTTCACATGTGCCGAAACTAATGCAAGTGAGCAAGAACAATAGATTTTGCTCATTTGCATTAGATTCGGCACATGTGAAGTTCGACGTTTGAACCGGGTCTAAGTGGATCTTGTTCCACAGAACAGATCCCATGTTGTATAAGCTACCTTTGGCGTATTCAGTTCTCGGTCTGGTCATTGAGGAGGTAGGGTTTTTTAATTAATATAGATCCGGCACTGGCTTTATTTCACTTCGTTTTAAAAGGACCAAAATTACGATTTAGCCCCATCAAGGGGCTGTTGTTCTCGCTTTATAGATGACCAATCAGAACGCGGCTTTGGATAGCTACGGGCCTGCTCTACACTTTTGATTGTAACTAACCTTCATCCTGTGCATGTTGTATCCATTTGTCCATGACAGTTGAAACAGCCATTTCGAATTTCTCATTCTCTTTCTGCATTTCTTCCTCCTTCTGCTTTATCTCTTTCTCGATCTTCGGTTTTCTTTCTTTCTTCCACTGTTCTCTCTTTTCCATCAGCTCTTCTAGCTCTTTTTTCAACGCCGGCTCCTCTTTCTGAAACTCGCTCAACGGCTTCCCTTCCCTTCCCTTCCCTCTTCGTTTCCGGATGACCTTCAACGAATTATCTGGAATCTTCCATCCGAGAAGCTCTTTTATTCTCATTTCGCTCATCTCTGCAAACTGATCCTCCTCATCTTCCTTTCTCTTAATTTCCACGAGCTCTGCCATATCACACAACAGTTCCATTGCAGGCTTTGCCGTTAATGTGGTTACTTCGTTCCGAGAATTGAAAGTAGGGGATATTTGCCGGTTCTGGCGCATTTCATTCAATTACCGTTAAATTATCGACCATTCACGTTAATTTAACGAGAAAATGACTTGTGCACGCGTTCACAACTCTAGCGCATTTTCGTTAAATTATCGATCATCCACATTAATTTAACGATAAAAGATATTTCGCAACTCGCGAGTCACGAGTCACGAAGAGTATCCTGAAGAGATACCACTCAAGCAACGCTGACGAGTTTCATGGAAGAAAAAAAATCGCCACTACCTAAAGAGACTACCTCAAAGAGATACCACTCAAGCAATATTAGTGAGTTGGAGTGAGGAATTTTTATATGTAAAAATGGAATTAAAGAAATCTTGTATGCATACAAATACTTACGTATGGATTTAAAAACTGTTGAACAGCTTAAGGCATTTGCGCGTGAAAACGGTTTGAAAGGTTATTCACGTTATAGGAGGAAAGCGGACCTAATCAAATTCATTGAAAGTAGTATAAATACTCCACCACCTCCCCCACCACGCGGTATCGTTAATTTTATAGATGAAGAAGAACCACCACCTCAACCCCCACCTAGGGAAAGAGAACAAACACCACCTCAACCCCCACCTAGGGAAAGAGAACAAACACCACCTCCACCACCACGAAAAGCAGAACCAAAACCTTATCAGATGAAAACTAAACAAACCCGCAGACAGAAAAGAGAAGAAAAGAACTTTGAAATGCCTTCACCTGTTGAAGTGGTGAATGATAAAGCAAAAGTCAAACAGATCAAAAGAATCAAGAAAAAACTCCAAAAGGTGAAAAAAAAGGTAAAAAATAACAAACAGAAAAAACAGTGGATCTCAAAGAGAGAATCACTCCAAGTGGCTTTAGAAAATTTAAAGCCTAAACAAACAAGCTTATTCAAGCTTGAAGAGAGGAAGTCAGCTTTGAAAAAGTTTGCCGTGCAATATACTATTGATGGAGTTAAGGGGTATGGTCCAAAAACATTCTTGTTAGCTGTAAAACCAACTATACTTCAGTTCCTAAACGAACATCACAACATAAAGTTGAAATTAATCCTAAAGTGTTCCATGTCGAAAACAAATATAGTAACTGGTGAAGTAGAGTATGTAACCGGTCATTTTGTTTCAAATGTTGAAATAAACCTTCAAGGTACAAACCTTGACGATCTCTACCAAAAAATGACGGGTAAAGTGTTGGAGAGTTTAGCAGCATATCAAAAACGAGGAAGTAATTGGATATTTGATTCAATTGTTGCTTTGGAGCTACATACAGTAAAGTATGAACCGCTCAGCGGTTCCTCCTACATAGTGCTCCCAAAGAAACTCTCAGATAAAAAGGCAATAATAAACATGAAAAACAAAGACGATGAATGTTTTAAATGGTGCGTCACAAGAGCGCTAAATCCAGTAACTAGAGATGGTGAACGTATAACGAAAATATTAAGGAAACAGTCTGAAAAATTAAACTGGGATGGAATTGAGTTTCCATTCGAATTGAAGGATCTTAAACGTTTTGAAAAACAAAACGAGACTATAAGTATTAATGTTTATGGGTATGAAAGAATGGTTTACCCTTTGAAAGTAAGTGATAACGTAAATCAAAAAAATCGTACAAACCATGTAAATCTCTTACTCATTTCTGACGGTGAAAAGAAACACTACTGTCTCATTAAGAGTATGAGTAGACTGTTATCAGATCAAACATCAAAGAATGAGCATAAAAAGTATTTTTGTTTAAGATGTCTCAACTATAGCAGTACAAAAGAATTGTTAAAAAAACATGAAGAATACTGTAAAGATAACGAGGCTGTTAGAATTGAAATGCCAGATGAAGGATCGATTCTTTTATTTAAAAACCATCAACGAAAAATACCTTTAGAATTCACTATCATAGCAGATTTTGAGTCAACCATCAAACCGATTCCTAAAGAAGAAGGAGAAGGAGAAGAAGAAGGAGAAGAAGAAAAGAGTTATACGAAGAAGTTACAAAAGCATAAACCGTCAAGTTTTTGCTATTACATAAAGTGTAATTTTGATGACAAGTATTCAAAACTTGTTGAATATACAGCAACCTCTGAAGATGAAGATGTAAGTCAAAAATTTATGGATATGTTAGAATGTGAAACCAAGAGAATATATAACCAGTTTAAATTCTCAAAGAAGATGATTTATAAGGATAAAGAGAGACGTAAATTTGAAAGGGCAACAAGGTGCTGGATCTGTAAAGGTGAATTTGAAGATGAAGATGACAAAGTACGTGATCATTGTCATTATACCGGTAGATTTCGAGGTGCTGCACATAATGAATGCAATCTAAAATGTAAGAAAGCGACATTTATTCCTGTCTTTTTACACAACTTGTGTGGGTATGATTCTCATCTATTTATCAAAAATCTAGGTGTAAGTGAAGGTGAAATAAAATGTATTCCACAAAATGAAGAAAAATATATTAGTTTCACGAAAGAAATAACGGTTGACACGTATAAGGATAAGGAAGGTAAGAAAAAGGATGTAAAACGAGAAATACGATTTGTCGACAGTTTCAACTTTATGGCTTCAAGTTTGGACAAATTGGTTACAAATCTCAAGAGCGCATCAAAGGATAAGTTCAAAAACACAGGCAAGTTTTTTAGCGGTGAACAGTTTGAGTTGATGTTGAGAAAAGGTGTGTATCCTTATGAATACATGGACTCCCTCGACAGATTAAACGAAACACAATTACCACCGAAAGATAAATTCTTTTCCAAACTAAGTGGGGAAGGCATTTCTGACGAAGATTATGAACATGCGCAAAAGGTGTGGAGTACGTTTGAAATGAAGACGTTAAGAGACTATCACAATCTCTACAACAAGTCGGATGTTTTACTTTTATGCGATGTGTTTGAAAACTTTCGTGAACTTTGCATTAAAAATTACGACCTTGATCCAGCTTGGTATTATACTGCACCAGGATTGTCTTGGGATGCGTTATTAAAATGCACAGGTGTCAAACTTGAACTTTTACATGATCCAGATATGTTACTATTGTTTGAAAAAGGGATAAGAGGTGGTATTTCAATGATTTCAAACAGGTATGGTAAAGCCAACAACATCTACATGGAAGAAAAGTATGATGAGAGTAAGTCTGACACATTTGATGTTTATGTTGATGCGAATAACCTTTACGGTTGGGCTATGTGTAAGAAATTACCTACAGGTGGTTTCGAATGGATGAATGAAGATGAATTGGTTAATTGGAGAAATGAGAGTTGCATACTCGAGGTCGACCTCGAGTATCCATATGAAATACACGACCTTCATAATGACTACCCTCTCGCTCCAGAGAGAGTGAAGGTAAACAAAGTGGAGAAACTAATACCTAACTTGAATGACAAAAAGAAATACATTCTTCACTATGAAAATCTCAAACTATATGAGAGTTTGGGGATGAAAATCACAAAGATTCATCGAGGTATTAAATTTGAAGAGAGTGATTGGATGAAAAAGTACATTGATTTAAACACACGCTTGAGAGCAAAAGCTCAAAATGAGTTTGAAAAGGAGTTTTTCAAACTTATGAATAATTCCGTCTTTGGAAAAACGATGGAAAACATCCGTAACAGAGTGGATGTACGTCTACTCAACTCGGAAAAGAAAGCAAAGAAACTAGCAGCAAAACCCAACTTCAAACACTGCACCATCTTCTCAGAACATTTATGTGCTGTCGACATGAAAAAGATAAAAATTAAATTCAACAAACCGGTATATATCGGTATGTGTATCCTCGATCTGAGTAAAACCCTAATGTATGATTTTCATTATAATTACATCAAACCAAAGTACGGTGAAAAAGCAAAGCTACTATTTACCGATACGGATAGCTTAGCATATGAGATTGAAACAAAAGACTTTTACAAAGATATAAGCGATGATGTAGTTGCCAAGTTTGATACGAGTAATTTTCCAAAAGATCATCCGTCAGGTATACAACAAGGAATAAATAAGAAAGTGGTGGGAATGTTCAAGGATGAAGCTGGCGGCAAAATAATAGAAGAATTTGTAGGGTTGAGGTCGAAACTTTACAGTTATAAGATGTATGAGGGAAAGGAGGAGAAGAAGTGTAAAGGAGTAACGAAGTCAGTAAGAAATAAAAGCATTAAATTCGATGATTATAAGAAATGTTTATTTGGAGGTGGAAAACAATACCGAAAGATGTATACCATAAGAAGTCGTGAACACGAGCTATTTACGGAAGAGGTGAATAAGATCGCTCTTTCAGCAGATGATGATAAGAGAATAATACAACCTGATAGAATTCACACACTTGCGTACGGACATTATAAAACAAAATAGCTTCGCATGATTTTTCATTTCATATGAAATACATGAAATGAAAAAAAAAGCTTACATCATTACAAGTCTTTCAGTTCTTTCAGATCTATCCATTGATTGAATTTTTCTGGGTAACCGCTCCACTTTACTAACGCTTTACCTTTTCGAGCGTCTCGTCGAATCACTTTCTCAATACGGTAAACATCTTGAATAGCCTTCTGTAACTCTTGCTCATAAAAAGTACCCGTTATCTCCTCATCCATCTCATCCTTTATTTTATAAGTTATCGGATTCGTGTATTGAATCTTATTGATAATAAAAATCTCTTCAGTCCAATTCGGTGTGTAACCTTTATCGAAAACAGGACGTTTATATTTTGATATTCGAACTTTATCACCAACTTTAAATTTCGGCTTATGCGTATTCATCCGTTTCATCTTTCCATACAGATTTAAGAAAACAGCACTTTCATTCTTTTTCTTCGACGCTTCCACAGGCGTCATTCCGATACTTCGGTGTTTTGTATTATTGTATTTTTTCAATATCTTCGGTAACACATCATAATACACAGTATTGTTTTGGATGGTTTTTTGCTTAGAAATTTTCAGTTTCATCGTACGGTTCCATCTTTCACAAACACTTGATTTTTCTTCATTCTCTGTCGAATATAGATGTATCTTATTTTTGTCTAACAGTTCTTTCATATTCTTATTGTAATACTCTTTTCCCTTATCAGTCCACAACATTCTTGGTTTTCTTCCTTTCTTGAGTATTGTTTTGAACGCTTCTGCAACGGTCTCTCCCTTTTTATTCTTCAACGGTACAATCCAACCGTATTTACTGAAAACATCTAACACCATAAGAAGATACCGATAACCCTTATTCCACTTACTATATTTCTGCATCTCAACAAGGTCAGAACACCATATATCATCGATACCATTAACAATAACACGCCGCCGAGTAAACTTCCGTCTTATAGGTTTATGCAACTCGTCAGCTAACTGTTCTAGCCACGTCTCTACGTTTTTACTCGGCGGCTTTTTCCGTTTTTTGAAGCACCCATTCCAAGTTTTTGTTTAGTATCTATTACATTTCTAGCTAGTGCATGACCATATTGTCGCTCGTTATATGGTATACTATCCAAGGCTTTCACCATTTTCCTATCAGCTTCATTTTTACATTTACGTGGATCTGACTTCGATGCACAGACGGTATAATCAACATCATGTTGCATCGATACAGCATCCGTTCTTCCGGTAGGTTTATCATAAACTTCAAGAATATTACCTTCATCATCCCAATCTACCTGTTCATGTATCGGATTTCCTGGACCTGTATATTTATGTCCTGGTAATGTCCAGCCTCCTTTTGGTTTCGGAAGTTTTAAAATCGCATTATGAATGTCGAAACCGTTACCTCGATGAAGTGGATCGAGTCTTTTCGATAAGTCTCCCGTGAAACTGTCCAAAGCTTGATCTATATACTTATTAGCGGTTGATTTAATCTTTTTCTTTACAAAGTCTGATTTGACGGCTTTTGACGCTCCTATTTTTGCTAAATTGTAAAGACCTTTCATACCTGATTTCATAGCTATCTCTCCAAGACTATGGCTACCTTCCACATCAAGAAAGCCCCCACCATGTGAGGGCTGAACTAGTTTCCCGAAATCTTATCGAAATGAGATTTCTTAACGAAACGGATTTTCTTAATATCACAATTAGCGCACTTACACCAAAAATAAGGTCTACCGTTTGAGGCTATCTCATAACCGGATGGTTCAGCGTTGTTTGTATGTTTTTGTTCCTTGACGCAATATATATTTGCTGGTGGTTCCATTTTATTATACGATCTGTATAATAAAACTTTTTAATTTTAATTACATAAAATATTTTTTAATGAACGTTTCGTTGATGAGTGTATCTGTTAAGCTAAACGGTTGTAAGATATCGTAAAAATCTTTCTTGAGTGACCATTGATGAAGGAAATAAAGGCAATAATAACCGCAAAGGACGCTTTTTATGTTTTGATACTGACTTGAATTATAGATTATCTGTTTCTTGCTAACGCATGTAAATTCTTCAGGATAACCCATGCCAAAACTATCGAAATACCACACGAAGTTATTATCATGAGATGGAGCGCAACAAACCCAATGAGTTCCGGCATTTTCAAGCGAATCGAGATTAATAATGCATGGACTATGATTTTTAGGCATAACTTCATCCCTCGAATATATCCCTTTGAAATTAGGAATTCCAAGGTATGAAATCCACTTCATCAGTTCAACATTACTCAACGGTTTGTTTACGAATTTAGGCTTTACACTCCTTATAGGATTGCCCCTACTAGAGGTATGCTGTTGAACGGGCTGTTCGGTCCTAAAAGTAACCCTTTTCCTTTTTTTTTGGTTCCCATGCCAAAAGTATTTTTACCCCATCGTCCATAGAACGGTGGAGGTGGATCATAAGGATTTCTACTCATTCCTATATTCATTACCCCTTTTCCATCTTTAGGTCTTCCCATTCTCGGTGCACCAGATCCGGTCATTTTTTTAAACGCTTCGATAGCCAACGGAATTCCGATACTGGCTAATATCGTTCCTAATAACCCTCCAGATTGTGTTTTTGTCGGTTTTATTAGTACTCGACCTCCCGATTGAAGAGCGTTCAGAATTTCTTGTTTCTGTTTATTTGTTAGCAAATGTTTATAATTAATCAGTTGTTTAATCTTATCTGGTGGAATGAGGAAACCACCGGTTTGGCCACAACCGCTACCGCTTATCTTTTTAACAATTTGACTTGCTCCTTCACTCGCTAAACCGGCAAGCGCTGATAAACCGAGTGTTTTAGCTAAAGTCGGTGCCAACGATTTCGCTAGCGGAATAATGGCGCTCCACAGACTTCCACCTTCTCTCATTACTTTTCTTATCTGTGTTTTTGATATTTTTATCTCGACACCGTTTCCAAGCGATTTCGCTTTGGTGATCCTATTGATCTGAGTAGCTGTTAACAGTAACTCATCGTTACCACTTGTCTGTGACTTCGCTAACCTAATCGTGATAGGGCTGCTTGTTTTATAAGCTCTTGCAAGTTTTTCTTTCTGACCTTCTGTTAAACTTACTTTGTAAGGATGATATGTTGTCATTTTGTATTTAGTATTGTAAAATACAAAATTGTTTTTTAAAATGAATTTACGCTTATGCTATGACCAGCTCATTTCCAACCTTATCTATTTTTGCTAATTTTTCATACAAAACTATCGCATGTACATTAAAGTCTGCTGTTGCAGTTGCGTTCAATTTATAATGGAATGTTAGCGGTTTGGGATCTCTTGTTATCTTTTCAGATTGACATGTTAAATTGAAATAGATTAGCGGATAGAGAGAGTTATAATTGGATAAGTTCAACTGTGTACCTGTGTTGTAATCATTTAACCTCATCGCATAAGACATTACATCATCAAATATCAGCGCTTTTTCTTCAGCATCATACTCTAATTCAGGGTAAAAAACCGAACTTCCATACTCTAATTTACAGGTTGCTAGCGATGAGTTGTTATCTGCCTCATTTAATTTGAAAGTGTCCATAAGATATGGACTATCTTCTGCATTATCATTATTGGGTGGTGCAGCTCTTTTCAGATAAACAAAAACATGTTTAACATCGGTAGCATTAGGTGTTATTCGAAAAAATCCTGATACTCTCGTTGGAGCTGATTTGCTATACATATCGACTAAATATTTCCATTGTTTTTCTTTCAAAAAAGAGCTGACAAATTTATCGTAAAGAGAGAGTTTGGGTTCTAATTTCGGAACGTAAAGTTCAAACCTATCCACAACAACTCTTCCAGCATCTGTACCGTTAGCCATATGAATTAGTTCGTCATCATCTTGCAACCTTATCTCAAACTGTAGCTGCATAGGTACAAGCATCTTATCTTCCAACTCTTCGAAAAAGGAAAAACGATTCAGAGGAATAATCGTACTAATGTTTTTAGCGCCGCCATTACCATTGTTTTGAACCGCTTGAGTTTGTAACCGTCTAGCTTCAAATCCCGCATTAGTGTTGGCGGTTGTTGCATCAGTATCCAGATACCAGAAACTTCTCTTTCCTACAGATCTACTAAAGTCGTCAGAGTATTCTAACAGATTTTTAACAAAAGTAACTTTATGCAGATCATCTGAATCATAAATCAATTTACCTCCAGATCTAATCTTTAGGTGTTTAATTAATGAATGAGAACCGTTAATAACTGTTATTCTATCGGCTGCTGCATAACCAGCACCGTCTGCTAATTTCTGTAGCTGATATCGTACTTCAAAACGAGCGTTATACCAGTCGAAAAACGTTGATCTATCATCAATTGTAAACTTATAACCACCTTTTACCTGATGTTGACCATTAGCCGGTGTTCTGATTATAGCATCAGGTTTAAATTTTACCCTTTCATATCTTTCTAAATAATCACTTGATCGAAAAGCCATCTTTTTTAATTATAATTATAATATATATTATTTTTTATCTTTTTTTATTTTTTAAACCGTTACCCGATATTAATCTATTTAATATCGTATCAGTATCTTCGATATGTTTTGATGGAGGCCTTCTATACGAAGTCGCCGTTGTGGGTTGTTTTGTTTTAGTATCTTTTGATGAAGATATTCTCATTTTAGCTAGTTTTTTCATTATCAAATCGCCAGATTTTTCAGAGATCTTTTTACCTAGTTTTTCACCCGTATGAGAAATTCCTGCTTCCAACGCTTTTTTCGCGATAGGTTTCGCTAATTTATTGAAAACTGCCTTTGCTACAGCCTTCATCGGTTTAAAAATATTATCGACAATGACACCTGTTCCTTTATGTTTGTAAACAAATTTGCCTAAAGATGGGCTATAAAAACGTGTAAATTCGTAACTTTTCATTTTATTATTACATTCACATTATAATCTTTTTAAAATTAAAGAAAAAGCTGTATCTGCTCCGTTTAGGTTGACCTTATTTCTTTTTCCATCTGTGATATAGATTCGAATATTGCTTATTGTGTTCGTATTTATCGGATTATATGTTACTCTCATCGGTTCAATTGAAAAACTATACGAGGCTCTCAGAACAGATGTTGAAAAGGAATAGATGATATCTGTTTTAATACCGTCAACGAGTGAATCGTTTGTCAGATCACAATGAACGTTCAACATCTCGGTATCTTGAGCCAAATTTGGTACTCTGGGACCAATGTTAATCTCTTCCTTCAGAACTGTTTTGTCAAAACCGATCAGTTCGTTAAAGTTACTCGGTGTTAGATCGAGTTGATAATTTTCTTTCAACGTTATTTCCACTCTAAAAGTTGCGTTATTAAAAACCAGGTTGATTGGAAACTCATCTTTTTCTTTTTCAGGGTGTTTTATTACAGTTTCTTTTCGGATATGAGTATTAAACTCTTCATAATTCCAAACACCACCTGGGAAAGTAATGTCGCGAAACGTTTTTCCACCATCAGAGCTGTATCTGATTAGCTGATTGTTACGTTCAGCGTTAATGTTATACCATGTAAAACTCATATTGATAATTCTGTTAAGACCGATAGCATATTCTGCATTTTGATCTAAAACAATCGGTTGATAAAATTTTGTTGTGAAATCTCCAGGTCTGTTGTTACCTTTTGATTTAACTGAATATGATGACAACACTATTTCTCTATCCATTTTATTACTACCTACTGTAGTAGTTAACTATATTTTTTTAATATTTAAAATAACTCTTGTAAATCTGTTTAGCCTGCATTTTATCGATTATATTATTTTTCAAAAGTTCGTCTAAAATCGCAACTCCGGTATTACGCATCTCAATATTCGTATTACCAGCTATAATTTCACCTACTATTACTTCGAGTTTTTTGACAAGATCTTTAGGATTACTGAAAAATGTTAAGTTTCCGCCTCTCCTAAGCCCTTTACCTGTCTTTTTTAATTTATCTCTTCTCACTGTAATTACGGAACTTTCTCTTTGCAAATGCTCTCTATATTCTTTGAGAGTTTCCTTTTCTTCAGGATCTCTCGATTTATTGATTAAATTGGTTAATTTTCGTTTTTCTTTTCCTAGACCTTTTACTGCGGTATCGTACGCTTCAAGCATCTCTTCCGGTGCTTGATCGGTAGTTTCGATAATAGGTAAACCGTATTTTTCAAATATTTCTTTCTCTTCCAGAGCTCTTTGTTGTTGGCTACGCATATATTCACCGGGTGAATATGCTGGCGGTGGAGATGGTGATGATGTTGATGGCTTCGCATCTTGCGGTAAAACTTCTTCACCAAAATCGATTAAACCTTCTACATCCATCTCTTCATACGGATCTACATCAGGATAATAATCAATTCCTGTTAATAATTCTTTACCGCTTTGTTTTTTCCTTTGTGTTGATATTGACGGCTGCACATGTACATCTAATTTTGATGTTATAGGTTTAAAAATTTTTTCATAAGCTAATTGATCTGTCTCCTCACCTAATTTTTTCTTTGTCAACGTTTCGTGAACAAAGTTAATCTTATTCCCCAACTCGGTTTTTCGTTTTGCAAGTTCTTTCCACTTAAGTAAACTCATTTTATTAGATGTATCGATTTTAAATTTTAAAATGTTAATTATAAAATAATGATCGCAAGTATTTTCTTTCTTGTTTCTTTTATAAATGAGTATATCTTTCAAGATTTATCTCCACAATGGTTAAGAGAAACTCGAGAGAGATTCTCTAGAATCTAGAGAGGTTGTAGAAGCGCTTGAACAGATCTAGTGTGTGAAAGATCATCTAATTTATTATACGTAGCGTATAATAAATTTTTTTATGAGAAACTTAAGAGATCGGTTCAAGTAGAAGGCTTACCAAACATTTATTGATTGCTGGGGTAGTATCCTGATCACTTCGTATTCTTACTCGAAATGTATCACACTCAATCAAAACGACATTCATGTCATAAGATTGTTTCTTTCCACCCTTTCCTCGTCCTAATCCGTTGTTTATCATCACAAAAATAGGAGGGTATGTTTGGAGTGTATCGAGGATGTTAATACAACATTTTACAATTTTACAATTAACAGGAACTATAACTTCTTCCTCTCCTGAAAATAGAGCAAATGTTTGGTTTGCAGTTTTATTGTAAACACCGTTAATTACAAAAACACCGCCGCTCATCGCAAGCGATGGTGAATTGATAATTGCATGATTATTCATATCGAGTGTAGTCTGCATTAGCATTTTCCCGCCTTCCAAAATATAAGGAGTGTCGTAAACACTGGCCGGTACATCTGAATGGTATCCTTTTATTCCGTAAATTATTAGGTAAGCTTGAGCTTGCGAAGCTGATGTTGGTGAGCCACTACATTTTAAATCGACCCTTATATACTCCGGTGGTGAAATTTTCCACTTATGTAGATTGATAATGCTTCGACTGTAATTAGAAAATTTTTTTGTCGATTGTTTATTTATGTTGAGAGAAGTCGATTGAACATCGACGCTAACACCGCTCATCGTAGGTGGAATAAATTCGATACAAACGGTATATTCTCCCTCTGGTAATTTATACATATTAAAACCGATTCTTGATGAGTAGCTATTTAGCGGATGCTTGTGTAATAGCAATGCATAAACTTTTCTGTTTAGCGTATGCGGCGACTCCACCAAATCGACTATTCCGGTGACGGTTATATCATGCTCAGATGAGCTTTCATCAACATTTTCCATTATGTACCGGAACTCATCTTTCAAATTTGATGAGTCGCTGATATGTGATTCGTCAACATATTTTTTGAGCTTTTCTTCTACCTCGTTCGTATGAACTACCACATCCCCTATCATGAGATTGAGTTTTCTATCACTACCGTCCACATAAGATTTATTACATGCATCGGAACTGTTTTGCGGATCACTGAGATTGGTAATCGTATGGTTTGACATATCTAAATCTTCACCGGACGGATTACTCAATTTATCAGAAATTATATGATCCACGTATCTTTTATTTGCTCCTTGGTCAGCGACCGTCGGGTCCTTTACATTGTAAACCGTATTGTTTCCCATATCTAAACTAGTCTCCATCGGAAACGTCTCTTTGCGGGATAAGAAAATATTTTTGACATCGTTGTAAGAGACAAGATTGTTATAATTTGCTCCTAGCAAAGCATATGATTGTTGTTTCGAATGGACAACATTGAAACGTTGCTTTAGATCGATATTTTTCACAACCTCATGCGTAGGTTCAGGAGTGTTAGGATGAAATTTTTTCAAAGTCACCATATTGACGGCAGACAGATCGTTATCTTCGTCTGTGTCCATGTTTGTGATAAGTTTTCTGTTCATGTCGATCTCACCAGGAAGAATCAATCTATTTCCTCTGAGATCTAAATCACCGGTCATATGAGTCGATCCATCCAAGTTTAGAAAGTGTGTTTTAGCAGTACCATAATTAATAGCATCCTTCAAGTCGGTCGGATTATCTATGTTTACCAATCTTTTGTTTTGAATATCATAATCACCCGAAGACGTTAATTTGAAACCGACGCCCGGTAATCCTTGTGGTCCTTGTTCTCCACCTGATGGATGGTATCTGAAAGAATCTGGTAATACCCCATTTGAATAGCTCATTTTGTTTATATTCAGATTATATTTTCATCAAAATTTTTTAATACTCTTTTCTTTGGTTTGTCAATATAGAGAAAAGAGTACGGATCTTTTGTGGCCATTTCATATTGTTTCTTGTCAACGTTAACTTCACGACAAAACATAGAAATTTCGTTATTACTCGGAAATTCGAAAACGCAGAAATGCGAACAATTTAACCGTATATCTTTTGGTGTCTTATAATAACTTTGTGAAAGATAGATAACGCTACAATTTTTATGTCTACCGTTGATAAAATATTCAATCAGCGGATTTTGATTCTTTTCACACACAAAATCATCGAATATAATTATTTTTTGGTTTTCATCCGATAATGAAGATACCGGTATAATATCTTCTGGAGATATTTCTATCACTTCATAACCGGCATCTTGATTGATCGGGTCAAATTTTCTTAATAAGAACTGATATTTTGATTGGTCTAAATTTTTCGCATACAGATAAACCTTGTCATAATACAATAAACGAAAAATCATATCAAGTAAAAGATTTGTTTTTCCTGAACCGGAAGGTCCACAAATCAACATTCTAAAATTTTGATCTGGCATGAAAGAATGTAATTGCTTGTAATTTGTAACTATATCATCACCCACATCATAGTTTATAAACTTCATATTTTAAAACTATATATTTAAAAAATAAATAAAGTTTTAAAATATGAAACATAAGCGAGATATTTTCACGTTCAATCATATCGATACTTCGATCGGTGAGGAGAGACTGTTGGAGATCAAGGCTCTTTACAGATTTTATCATAAGAAGTGGTGGTGTTATAAAAAGACTTATAGGCGGTTCAAGCGGATGAATCTATTCTGTAAACTGAGTAGTTCATTTCTTATTGCGAGCGGTACAATAGCAGGTGGAGTTACGCTAAACCCGGTTACGCTAGGAGTTATTGCCGGTGCTGGATTGTTATTGAAAACATACACCGATTACAAGAATTATAATCGAAGGATTGAAATGAGTAAACACGCATATACAACGTATCAGAAAGTATTGATTGACTTACGTTCTTGTATGCGAGGAAAACATTTCGATCATGATTCGTTTGTGGATGAGATGAGATTAATCGATGATATGATTAGCGATCTTTGTACATGCGCGAGCAATAATGATAGGATTGAAGAGAAATATGAGAGAATATTCATAACGTGAATCCTTCATGGGTAATGTAACATGTGTATACGTGTGAAATTTATTATACAAGACGTATAATAAATCATTTACATAAAGAGTGAGTCATTCATTTTCATTTCATTTCATTTTATTTTCACTTAGTTAACTAATTCACAAAAGTGCTTACGCTGTAAACATAGTCACTTACGCTGTAAACATAGTCACTTAATATATTCAATTGAGAAATATGCTTACGCTGTAAACATAGTCACTTACGCTGTAAACATTTGAGATTTTGATCGCTACTTAAGAAACGTACACTTTCTTCTTCACAAACCTTACTAACACTTTTCAAATTCGTCAAATTTGTATGGATCGGTAAAACATAATATTACAGTCTCGAATACACTTCAAATAGACTCCTAAGTGTCATTTTAAAATTAATATACCGTGTTGTAAATCCATATGATCCTTGAACATCTTGAAGTAACCTGTCGTTGTCCATGCTTGCTTCAAATGACGTGTCAAACCTTTGAGGCCCTATTTATACCCTCGGGTTGGTTGGCTAGTTGAAAGCGGTTTCGACCGGTTAGTTGATGACATCACCGAAACCAGTTAGTTGATGACATCATCAAAACTGCTTTCAACCGGTTATTTTTCACTGAACGTGACAACGTTTCAGCTCAATGAACACGTATTTCAAGTCGCGTTTCACGACTTGAAATTGATTTATTTAAGTTTAATCTTCTTCATCTTCGCTTTCGCTTTCTTCTATTGCTAACAACGCTTGTCTCTGTTTTAGTGGTTTAACATATGCTTCGTGAACTTTCATCTGTATCGAAACGACGCTGTCACTGATGTAAATGCTTTCGATTATCAAAGCTAATTTGACTTTACAATATTGGTTAAGATAGTCGAGCGGATCAGGTTTCTCGTTTCCTTTCACTGTGAATAGTGATAAAATCTTATCTGACTTTTCCGAATATATCAGTTTAGCATATAATACCGGTGCACTTGCTGCATGTTTCTTACCTTTCTTGAAATATAAAAGCTGACTTAATTTATTCGCTATTTCCGGACCATATGTGTCTTCTAATCGTTCAAGACAGATATCCTCGAGAAATGTCAAACACTTAAAAAACTCATTTTCTTCTGCTGTCGGCTCTTTCTCTTTACTCCATAAACAAACCGGAATAGAGTAACCGACTACCTCGTTAGTTACTTTATCCTTTCTTTCATTCACTCCAAAACTGAAGAGAAATGGTGATTCGATAACTAGCGGTCCTTTCTTGTTATTAGGATAATTGGTTTCAATCTTAATCCTTTGATATTCTGAATCGGTGTTTTTCACCTTGTATGTTACAGCTTCGTGGAAAGTAATATTTTCTTTGCAGAGATTTGAAAGACTTGTCAGTTGCATGTTTGTTATATAGTATATTTATTTCTTTAAGACAATTTTTTTTCATCTCATCACAATAATCCTTTTGTTTAGTCGATGTATACAGATACCTTCTTTTTCATTGCATTCTTTACAATAATATGTCTCTCTGAATACTGATGCCATTTCTGTACATTCTTCACAATTGAACTTGTCGTTCCAATGAATACAAAAACCGAATGCAAATTCCGCATCTTTTATAGCTTTAATTAATTCTGCTTTCCGCATCTGATACCATCCCTCAATCCTCCACTCTTTCGCCTTAGTTTTCAATTCTTTAACCGTTAACTTATTTTTCGAATCTTGCTTTTCCATTGCTTTTTATTAAGACCATTTTATTTCTTTAAGACCATTTTTTTTATTTTTTCTCATCCTTACAATCCTTACAACAGCGTTTGTCTTTTCCATGAATACATATTCCGTTTCCATTGCATTCTTTACAATAATATTTGATGTTTTGATGTACGCAAATTCCGTTTCCACCACATTCTTTACAAAAATACTTGTTGTTTTGATGTACGCAAATTCCGTTTCCACCACATTCTTTACAAAAATACTCTTGCCTACCATGTTCACAGATCCTTGCTCCTGAACACTCTTTACAATTGTATTTATTTCTTCCGTGAAGACAATGTAAAACTTTACGCTTTGGTGGTTTCACAGGCTCTTGTCTTTCAACAGCATCTAGCGCATCAATTAATTCTGCTTTCCGCATTAGATAATATCCCTTGATTTTCATCTCTTTTGCTAAAAATTGCAATTCTTTGAGTGTGCTTTTCGAGCGCTTTTCCATTGCTTTTATTTAGTATATTTTATTTCTTTAATTCCATTTTCATCTCTAGTTTTTAGAGATGAAATTTTTCATATTTTATTTTTTCACTTTACCATGTTTTGACTGTTTTGCACTTATTCGTTTGAGGAGATCTGCTCGCCTTTGTACAGCATGTTGTCGTCTTTCTTCCTGTGTTTGTGGTGGTTTAGCTTGAAGTTGAGCCGTAATATAACGTATTGTATTTTTCCATAAGATATATTTTTCTCCTCTTAGGATGAGTGATCGCTTAGGGAGGTTAGATTCTTGAGCGTCCATTGCTTTTTTATTATACACTTTTTATTTCTTTAATTCCATTTTTTATAAAAATTCCTCACTCCAACTCACTAATATTGCTTGAGTGGTATCTCTTTGAGGTAGTCTCTTTAGGTAGTGGCGATTTTTTTTCTTCCATGAAACTCGTCAGCGTTGCTTGAGTGGTATCTCTTCAGGATACTCTTCGTGACTCGTGACTCGCGAGTTGCGAAATATCTTTTATCGTTAAATTAATGTGGATGATCGATAATTTAACGAAAATGCGCTAGAGTTGTGAACGCGTGCACAAGTCATTTTCTCGTTAAATTAACGTGAATGGTCGATAATTTAACGGTAATTGAATGAAATGCGCCAGAACCGGCAAATATCCCCTACTATTGAATGCTTTAAAAAATGATCCAATTCCTTCAGCATTATCGTCTGCAGCATTTTCAGAGACGTTGATAATCAAAACTTCTGCTTCAGTGTAATTCTTTGTAGGGCGATTACTGGCATTCGGCAACTTTCCTATTTCTTTCAGGGAAAGAGCAGGACGAAGTGTTCGTGGTTTTACTTTCTCCAACAACTCTACGAGATCAAACAACTGCAATGCCTCGAAAACGTCTTTTAACGCCTTGACTGGAGTGTCGGGAAAGAACACGCTAATTTCCCTTAGTCTCTCGGGGTACATTTTGTCAGGATCAAGCCCATATGATTTATAAAATCGTTTCAGAGCAACCTTGTCACTTTGAAGTCTGCTTGTCACTTCTGCGGTCACTGCCTTACTCAGATCTTTCAAGCATAGTTTGGCAGTGGAATCTAGAAATGCAATCATATGAAAATAGTTTAAGATTAGTAAGAAAGAAAGTTAACAGAAACAGAAAAGAGAAAAGTTCGTTCGTAGTGTGTTGTTTTATTATTAAAGACCCGATAGAAAGATTCTCAAAGTAGCAGTCCGTGTTTGTTTTGGTTTTACATTACTACACTTTGTGATTCAGAAGTAAAACCAAAATTAATGATAACTTTCAAGCACGTTTTTCCAATATATGTTTACTTCGGGTACGTTATAAACTAAGTTTTGCATCTGTTATTGTCGGCTAGAGCGATTTTTAATTTTGGCTCTGAAGAATAATTGGAATCCGCTCTTTTCAGTACTAAAAAATGGAAAACTTCTGACTGGAGTCACCTGGCTATGAACATATAGGCCGCAAATTAAAGGCGCGAAAAACGAGGCGGCAAGCGAAGAAATCGGAAATTAAAGTCCTACCGTGTTTATGCTATATCTTTATATATTCAGGAGTTTGAAGTTTACCAACATTTTAGCTTACCGCTGGTTTCTTCCGTTCCAAATTCAGATGGTGCGCCATGCGATCCCGGCATTCCACTGTCGCTTGTTTCGGTCGTCATGCTCTCTGTATCAATATCCTTGGCTTTTTCCAGGTAACTCTGAATGTATGACAGTTTGTCTTTATCCATGTATTTAAGCTGCTCGTCTTCTCGACTATCTGGAGCTTCCGAAAATAAAAATAAAAAGTATCAAAAATAAAAATGAACATTAATTTGAAATGACAACTGAAATTGGAATGAGAATGAAAATGAATTAGAATGGATGGAAATAACAAAAATAACTAACAAATTCATTCAGAGAAGAGGTTAACAGTAATTTTTATAGTTTTAACGAAAACATTCTGTCACGTCAGGAAAAGAACAACAACATTCAAATGCGCAACGAATGCTTACACATAACACCCAAAAATAAGTTTATTTTACTGCGACTTAAATATCTTAGACAGGATAACTATGTTTTGTTTTTGAGTTTGTTTTCTTGTTTTTTTTTTTCTTACACAAATTATAAATAGTCACGAAATGTAGTAACTTTAAAATGGTGAATTGTAACAAGCCTACAGAACAGATTTATTTTGTGACAAACGAGCGCTGAGTTATAACGCTGATTGGGAGGGTGAATTTAAAGAAGTGCGAAACCAAAATGACGGAAAAACAATAAACAAGTTTTACAATTCAGCACTCCAACAACAAAACGCGTTTGCATTGCAGACTAAATAGTTTTAACTTGTGAGTACCGCTCGTCTAAAGAAACTGTGGAGCTGCGTCGGCGGGGGAGTAAAAACAAAAATTTGGTTTTTATCAACCGAGTTAATAATGTAAATTGGCACGTAAAGAGATTTAAAAGCTCACGTTCCGAGCGCTAGATTTTCGTCAGAGTGAATTTGTAGCCTAGTTGAATTGCAGCTACGAATGTGCGGGCCAAAATTAAATTACGTTACCTTGAGCTTCATTGGTCAGCTCGTTCCGGGCTTTCTCGTATTCTTGTTCGTCAATGGTCACAATCACTTCCACTTGCTCCCCACGAGCAAGTTCTCTCATTTCGTTGGTGACCAATAAGGCTTGCAGGCGTGCTTTCAGCGTCCCATTCTTGTATAAACTCCACAAGGTGTTGAGAGCTGACACATTTTCTGCTTGAACTATGAGGTACACACTACCTTCAGTTATTTCAATCAGCCTGGCGCCAGCAGGAAGCACGCAGGTGTTAATAGCAGTGATGAGTTGATCATATGTGGACCCACGTCTCAATAGCTCATAAGCGGATACCAATACAATACCTCCTGCGACCACTTTGAACACAGTCTTTATGTTCAGAACTAAAGATTAAAGAAACAAAGTAACAAACATGTTAGTTTGCTCCAGATTCTCGGATAGTGGAGACAATCGAAAAAGAGAAAGCAGCCGCGAAAATAAGCTGAGATTGGAGAGAAAGAGATCGCGGTTACGAGCGCCTGTGGTCTTATGACCAACGTAACTCTGATACACTAGTTCCTGGTATGTATTCTGTTTGTTCAGTTTTGTCAGGACTTGATCAAATCTTAACACTCAGGCATGTTAAGGCATGGTTTTAAGTCTAATTTGCATAAAATCTGAAAACTATCATAACTTTGCGGAAATTTGCCGTAACACGCTTAAACTTAGCAACCGTTTAAAACTTGATGACCTTAACTCATTCTTACCTTAAAGTGTCGAATATTTGGGTCACGTGACCTGTAAATGATAATTAACGACCTAAATATTCAGAGTAAAATGGGGAACACAAAACGAAATATAATTAAGTCTTTTTAGGTCTTATACTTTTAAATCCTAAAACCTCATCATGAATTAGCCTTGTATGGTTGTATCTGTTATTTCTATTAAAAGTTATTAAGCTATTTATTTAGTCACGTGACCTATTTCCGTTAATTGCAGCGTTCCTATTTAACATGGACACGATTAAAAGGCTAATTCATGAAAAGCCTTTTAGATGTAAAAGATCGATACCCAATAACGTTTACTTATATTTTATTTTGTGTTCCCCATTTTACTCCGAATATTATTCCCTTTAATTATTATTTACAGGTCACGTGACTCAAAAGTTCGACACTTTGAGGAAAGAACGAGTTCAAGTCATTACGTTTTATACTCTTGCCAAGTTTGAGATTGTTAAGACAAATTGTCGTATAAAGTTAGGATTTTTTTCAGATTTTATGCAAATTGGGCTTCAAACCATGCCTTAACATGCCTGAGCAACCTGCATCATTTATGTCAAAGATGGTGAGCGCAGTCCATGGCGATTTAGAGTCATCCTTGTTATGTGCTATTTCCTCTCCTCAGTGCCGTTCTCTTCCTCTGGTCTGCGCAGGTTTATTTTCGTGCTTTTCTCGCCATTTGATAACGACAAGACGGTATCACTTTTTTCATGGATAACTTGTCTCCATATAAATGGCCTCTAAGCGTCCCCTTTTTCGAGGATTACCCAAGGAAACCCGGAGTCTAGAACCAGGATCTGGGAGGAGGTTTGATTCTCAGCCCGAGGGTTTTCTTGCGCGTAACTGGTAAAGGGTCATTCTCAATAACAGTGACACTGGAAATGAGATTTTACTACAGATCGATATTCAACATAAATTAAAAGTACATGTAATAACAACAGATATTAATAACTAGAAAGATAAAAATTCTAGTAAATACAACTCACTGATGTGAAATGTTTGTTTTACAATCACATTTGACAACAACATTCTAAGCAGAATGTTTCAGGTTTAAATGCCCGATAAACATGATAAAGCTCATGCACATATTGCATGCTATGTTTAGGCGCCCACCACCAAAATGATAAAGGGTCTGGATGCGAATTTCGCACAAATCGAAAGAAGCATGAATTGACATGGCTTCCCGGTTTAGTTGGGAAAGCGGCTAAACTACAGAATACAGGGCAAAGCTACATGTATAACTTGATATGGCTCGGCGGCTCCTTGGTCAAACTAAAGCACTGATACTCTTGTGGCTCGATAGCTGACTCATAGCTCGTAGGTCGGTGAAAATTCACTTGACTGACGAGCCATACATGCCTGCATTGGGCCATTCCATTTAATATCCGCACTCCCCCTATTGAGGGCTTAGGAAATCCGAAGGGGGAGGGGGGGGGTCTCGAAAATATTCAGAAAACCTGGAGGAGGTAGGGATCATTATAGACAATGTTAAGAGAGAAATCCGAAGGGGTATGTGGAAAAAGAGAGAATTCTGAAGGGAAAAGTCTCGTTTGACTTAATGTTTTACTTAATGGCCTAAATCCGAGGGGGGGGGGGAGGAAATGACCTAAATCCAAGGGGGTCCCCTAAAAAAAAAATCCGAAGGGGGGTGTCAGGTAAACCCTCAATACAGGGGGGGGGGTGCGGATATTAAATGGAATGGCCCATTGTTGTTTACTAAACTCTACTGGCAAGCCACGAAAATTTATATAAGGACTTTCCATTTTTTAAGACTTAGCTTATTAAACCGCCGATCTGTTCGATTAAAACTTACCTCCAGTCAGATTGTCACTAACCGACGACACAATAGCAGCTGCTTGTGCTAAAAAAAAAACGAATAAAGTTAGCCTGCACTTCACGCAGCTAAATTTAATATGCGAGACAACCCGCAAATGTTGAAATTCATTGTTATCGAAGCATGGCCGTTATAAAATGAAAACACATTGAGACAAAAAAAAAATAGCGACGGACAACGGAATAGAAAAATACCTTTTCGCCTTTCAAATTCATCCTCCCGATTTCTTCTTTCTTCAAACTCCTCCACTTCCTTAAGCAAATCGCTTTTCTCCGTTTGCGTCAAAATCTCCTTCAAGATGCCGAGACGGTCGACTCCCAAATAGTTGTTGTTCTCTAGCTCCTTAAAGAGAGACCGAACATTATGAATGTCGCCTTGCCTATCTTCCGCTATCTTCTCTCTGCACATAGCGATGAGTCGTTCCAGATCATTGAGCTCATCGAGTACCCGGATGATTTGCTCAAGCAAATCATTATATTCCTTCCTTTTGCTCTGGTACTTTTTAACATTTTCAAAAAGAGACCACTCCTCCACACCTTTTAACATGCCTTTCAATATCTCCAGGCGATCGGGACCTAGAAATCCCTTTTCTTCCAATTCTTCGAACAACGAGAAGGCGTCTGGCATGTTTTCTTCGCTACGATGCGCCACCTTCCCTCTGCATATAACAAGTAATTTTCTGCCTACGTTCAGTTCGTCTAGTCTCTGACTTATTTCGAAGAGTAAACTGTTGTATTCCTCGGCAGACATGTTAACGACGGGTCTTGTGTCTCAGACTTGAACCAATTCTCGTTTTTCCGACATCCAAAACAGAGTGGAATGTATTGCTTTCACTGGTTTCACTTTGCTTGTCACGCGACATAAATTAAATGATGGTCACGCGAATGAGGGTTTTACAATAAATTATCCAAAAAAGTTATTGCCGTCATAATTTTACCGTGACATATATAACTTATTTTTTCTCGAAAGTTGCAACTCGCAGTTTCTCTGTAAAAGTCAGAACTTTTTTTTTCAACATCTAGTGAAAATTTCTGGGTAAAAATCGGAGTTTTTTTCATGAAATAAACAAATCGGATACGTAGGTAATTAAAATCCAAGTTTTTAATTTATTTTTCCTGTGAAATTTTAAATTCGTGTTTTGGGTAAAAATCCGAGTTTTTTTCTGTGAAATTTAAAATTCGGGTTTTGGAAGAACAGGACAAGATGTGCATGTAGCAAGCACTATAAAATGAAGTGGAAATGGATTGACCACACCATGAGAAAGGAGAGGAATAACTTCACCAGAATGGCCATGAAGTTGAACAACACTAAAGCTGAACTCAAAAGATATATTTATTGCACATTTAAAACTCTTATAAAGCAAAAAATAATTTCCCAGGGAGCTTGGGTAGCCTGTGGCCATTTTCGCCTCTAAGGGAGATCACAGTGGTTTCTACATAAGGTAGTTACTGCTATGTCCCATAATGCAATACCAGCAACATTGAACGAAGATTGTGGTAACTTAAGCTTATCGAAGCATCAGAAATGTTTCGGATTAGTTTGCTTCAGGGTTTAAAACATTTTCAGGGAAGGAATGCTGCATTGACCTTCTCCCAAGTTCATCGCTGCAATTCTTTTATAGTTGAGAAATTTTCATCGTCTGAAAATAAGCTTCCTGGTATTCTTACTATTCCTATGACTTACGTAAGGAACTTTCACGTTACAAGTCGAGTGAATGGACATTTGCTAGAAATGTTCGAAGATCTGCAGAGAAAAAAGAGAGCAAAGTCTAGGCAAGACCAACTTGCGAGCTCTTTCAACATTGTGCGAAAAATACAGATGGAAACGGATCCTGAAGAGTTGCTCGAGATCTACAGCGCATTGAAGAACGAGACAAACATCGATCATGAAAATATAGCTGTATTGTCTGCTCAAGTGGCGCTGTTCAATCGCTTTGCCTTTTTAGCTGCTCGTCAGTCTGGGCACAAGCTCACCAGTGATGACCGTGTCATGGCTGCCACAGGACACCTAGCTAATATAATCAGATGGAATAGCAATCTATGTGAACCGACTCATTTGGCAACTACAGTGCATGGTATTGCAACTCTAGAACTTAACGATATCTCCTATTTTATCCATTTTGAAAGAGAAATAAAAAGTCGTGATCCCAGTCTGTTTACAAATGCTGATCTTGCCATGATCCTGTGGGCTTATGGGAAGGTGCAGTTCCGTGCAAAACAACTGTACAAGACCATAAGAGATGAAATAATGGCCAGAGATTTGTCAACTTTTAAGGTCAAGGAAATCTGCCAGTTTCTGTGGTCATATGCACGGACACTGGAGAAAGGTGCAAAGCTCTTTGCTGTCTTGAGAGAAGAGATTATGAAACGCGATCTGACCGAATTTGAGGAGAGATCATTAACCATCATTCTCTGGTCGTTTTCAGAAGTCGGATTGAATGTCAAACCCCTCTTCAGGTGTATTAAGCAGGAAATCTTGCGACGTGGGCTTGCATGTTTCACTTACCAGCAACTAGCACAGATTGCTAGTTCTTATGCTCAGCAGAACATCCGCTCCCCCGACCTTTTTCAAGAAATTTCTTCAGAGATCATTGAGCGTGGTGAACTTGACTTTGCACCAGTAGGCATAGTCATGATTGCAAATAGCTTTGCAAAGACTAAAAATTACATCCGGGATCTTTTCAATCTCATTGAAAATCATCTCATGGCACAGGATCTATCAGTGTATGAACCTCTTCAAGTTGTTAGACTCCTCTGGGCTTTCACAAATGCTGCTGTTGTATCAGAACGACTTTTTCACAAGTTAATTGAGGAAATTCTCCTGAGTGATTTTTCAAGCCTAAATGACTTGGCTTTGGAAGAACTGGTGAAATCACTAGAGGCCAGTCCCTTCAGAGCACCAGAACTTGTTGCAGCTACTGAAGCTGAACTTGTCAGAAGATCAGAGGCACCAGTATAAGTAATGGTAACCTGTGCATAAGTATGCCTGTGAAATTGTGACTTTCCTGTGCATCATAGAACTTTAAAGTGCCTATCACCCCTAGAACGTTATTTTTAGAATCAACTCTACGTACATTGAGTAGTTGAATGGTAAAATATTTCTTGTTTTGAACGTCCTGTTAGTGAGTTATAGAGATTTGAATTATCAAAATGCTAATTTGATGACGTCAACCCGGGAATCATTTATTATACAACTACTTGTTTTCACCTCCAAGTAATATTTTTTACGAATCAGTTGATTATCCACAGTTTATTTTCAGTATTTATCAAATTAACTATCAAGCTTTAAACTGCGTATTGTAAATTGGCGTAGAAATAATAGCAAATTCCCAGGTTGACATCATGTAATTAGCATTTTGTAAATTCAAATCTCTATAACTCACAAACGTGACGTTCAAAACAAGAAATACTCTACCATTCAACTATTCAATGCCCATAGAGTTGATTCTGAAAATATCTTTCTAGGGGTGATAGGCACTTCAAGTAAGATATCAAACACGAGGAAGAGTGTTACATCAGGATTTCCAAACACTGAGAAGTAGGTTGAAAAATTGATAAGCAACAGTCTTTTTTAACCAACTTTCAGTGTTTTGATACCTGTTGAAACACTCTTTCGAGGGTTGATTTAGCTTCTCAAACTGATCATTAAATGTGGAGATGAAACAAAGGAATAAAATTGCCAAAATCTATGCTAATGAAGATCGGATTTCTGAACCACCAAACACTTACACCATGTATGATTTTCTTTGAGGAAAGTACAGTGAAACTTCATTAATGTGACCACTGCAGAACCATTGAGAAATTTCTGTGCTAACAAGTGTGGGTATTAAAATGATATTGTACTATGGGTTATGGTCTTAATATCAGCACTAATCCTTTAAACTTGCTGCAAAATGCCGTAAATAGTTATCACTAAAGAAGAGGACTTTTATCATTTATTTTCAATGTGGCCAGACAAACTGTGGACAATAAATTTTTTTCTGGATGTTGATAATGATTATCAGTAATGACATACAGCAAGTAACTTGTAACAGCACAAAAAGGTTCCAACAGTCGGAGAATTGGATGCAACATATACAATGTGCCATAAATCTTCTATTAAGCTCCCCTCACAAATAAGACCCCCCCCCCCCCCCCCCTATAAAAATCCATCTCCCTTTCCTCACTCTTACTTCACAACCAAAACGATGACTGACAAATTGTATTACCGGTACATTTTTACTAACCAATCCATACACAAATTCACAGCAATAATACTCACAAGCTTTGGTGGAGAAGAAACATGATACATTTATATAATGAACTTGCTATGTATATATAGTCAAATGTGCTTTACAACACTGTTCGATGGACTTTGCCAGACTGCTAATGCAGTTTACAATTAATGTTGAATGTGACACAGGTGCCCCCATAACTTGAACAAAGCAGACCACAAACACTGTACTGGGACTATGTCCCCTACTCTTTGCGAAGAGTGCTATGGGATTTTTAACATTCCCTTTAGGAAGGACAACTGACAAATGTAGGAGACAAGGCCAAGGGCTTAACATCACCGCCCAATGATGCGATCATCTGAACTGAGCCAGATGTTGAGATCTGAGTGATTATTTTCAACATTTTTATTCGCTTGTGGGAACCTATTGAATTTATGAATTACAGAAATATGAGTGGTAAACTGCTGGTGTTTTGTCAAATTATAATAAGGCCCCTCCCTTTATTAAGCAACCTCCCCCCCCCCCCCCCCCCAATCAAATATGCTTGATATGAATAAGCCTCCTGGGGGTCTTAATAGAAAATTTACAGTAAAATGAGAAACATGACAAACATTTAATATTTCCAGCATTCATGCCTTTTTTGTCGTGGTGGTGAAGGAGTTTTAGAAAAGAAAATAAGTGCACTTTGTTTAGGCATAGTTAATGGAGAGACCGGTTATGAAACCTTGCAGACTTCAATGGCCATAACAAAGGAGCTACAATTATTTTATGTTGAACCATACTTGACCGTGCACATCTTTTGTTTTTTTGATCACACCCTATGACTGAATAACTTAATAGCACCATTTCTATTGGTCAGTTGCTCGAACAAAAGATCAACATCTATTGTGTTGTGCACGGTCAAGGCCGAAAAATGATAACAAAAAGATCGAACAAAGACAATTCTCAGGTTTCACAACCGGTCTCTCGATTAACTATGGTTTAGGCCAAAACAAAATGAAAATTCTTCAATAATAATAATAATAATAATAACTTTATTTCTATAGCGGTATATACAAAAGCTCTATATCGCTTTACAATCAAATAAATATCTAACTAACAAAAGCATTAATACAGACACTGGTCAAATTTTCAGTATTTTACAATTTTGGGGGCTCTATTCTTTGCAATTTTTTTTCATAAATCACAAAAATATTAACACCTGTGTAATTTTTTTTTTACGTACAGCAAAATGTAATCCAACACCGAGATTTCAGAGAGCAGCGCACACTTTGCACATTTATTTCGGATTATTTAAATACAAAAAAAAATTGGTTTTATCAACGGAGTTGATAAGGCAATTTGGGCACCCTAATGAGATTTTTGAGCGCTAGCCCTTTGGATTTGCTCTCTGATGAAGCGCTAGCACTCGAAACATCAGTTTTTTAATAAAAATATATAACATAGGGAGAGGATCATAAACTTACCTTATCAACCCAGTGGAAAAAACCAAAGTTTGAGCTTCAATCGCCCACCAATGCAGCAACACAGTTTCTTTAGGGTCCTCACAGGCTTACCATCCTCCTCAGATGCACAGCACAACCACACAAACAGAGGATGGTTAGCCTGTGGGGTCCTTTAGAAGTGAACCCCTTTATTCATTTATTATTTAAATAACTTGACATTGTTTTTTTGTTTTTGTGAAAGTTTATTTGTTTTACACCTGGCCTACAAGCATTAGACTTTATACACATAATATTAAACTACACTACACATAACATTCCAATGTGTTACAAATATTACATACACTCCTTGTGTCATTTCTTAATACATTCTAAAAATACTAATGATTGCCTACTTTAGTTTTTTACATCATTGTTTTAACTAAATTGATGTTACATAATACTTTTGATATACGAGACAAAATTAACTTTCCTTTAGCATTTGAATTTTTCTTGCTTTCGCTGAAGGAAGCTTTGAAAGCATAGTTCATCTTGACCAGCATACAGTATAAGCCACACTTTTTTGCCCAAAATTTTTGCTCAAAATCAGGGGTGCAGCTTAACTGCAGGAACATCTGCAATAGGTTATCATACTTTCTGGTGATATAAGTTGACCAGACTTTTGAGCCTTGAAATTAAGATTTTATGTATTTGATGTGTATAATGTGGAGCAAATATTCTTTAACTTTGGATGATGTAAACAAGTGAGTCTGGTTTCTGTTAAAGAGTTGCCGTGCAGAGCTCCTCCAAGACTAAAATTCAAATGAACAATAAGGATTTGCATTGAACACGACTAACACATGAATGTGAGCATTGTGTTTATGAATTGTAAAAGTTAACCTCAAATTGTCAATTGAAAGTACCTGTGTTAAAACAGTGCTCTCTATCTTTTAGCAATGAAGGAGTGCACCAAAAAGGAACAAAAAAGCCAGTTTTGTTTCTTAACTCTTATTTATGTTAAATGTGAAGTAACAGATGCTTTCATTGATAACTTTATATCAAATAATTATGTGTAATCAATTTTTGAAATCACCTTTATTAAGATACAGGGATACTCATTGCCTCGTTTAGGGGTGTAAATTGAAGGGCTCCCGGCAAGAACGTCTTGAGTACTTTTTTGAAAATTTTCACTGAAATCTTGGATTTTTGGCCTCAAAAGGGACTTGCTTGCCAAAATTATGACTGGATCATGTAAATATGACTGAAAGGATTTAAACCAGGTCAACAAATCTTCTATCTTCGAACAGAATTTTTTTTTTTGAAAAGATACATAGGGTGCCCTGGGGGCCATAGGGGCCCAAAACATTTTCTCAAAGATGTGGATTTTCTTCCCCATTTTGGATCTGTTTTAAGTACCCAACAATAATAAATCATTAACTTGACAAAACTGTGCTTTTAAAGGCCTAAAACATACAATTTTAGTGAAAGTTGCTAAAAATATACTTAGGACGTTCTTGCTGGGAGCCCTTCAATTATGGATTTTGGACAGTACCACTTAATTAGGGTGTCCAGGAACTCATGACAATATTTTTAGCCATCAAGGAATTGTTTAGGGTGGTACAGCCAGGAAGAATTAAAATGAAACATTGATTGGAAATAAAACGTGAGCTACAACCAGATTGGTCTTCTTTAAAGGTTCAATTCAAATTTCCAATGAGCATCCCACCTTTCATATGGGATCCCCCCCCCCCCCCGCCCCACCCCAGGAAACAAGTACTTACTAACCCTCACCAGCTAACAAGTACTGATAAAACAAAATATTTAAAAGCAGAAAAACAGTTCAACAGTCTCCACCCAGGTGTATATAAATGGGTACTGGGAACAAAATGCTGGGGTTAAACCCTACAATGGATTAGCATCCCATCCAGGGGGGTGTAGCCATACTCCTAGTTAATTTGTGCTACAGAAACCAGGTTAAGCTCCAGCTGAGTGGGCCACCTGTGATTTGTATGCATTGCATTTAGCTGCATTGCATTGTTGCATAGTTACAACTTCTTATGTAGTGCCAGGAGACAAGTCAGTTTTTTTCAGTCGGGGGGAGGGGGGGGGTGCAAATTAGGCAAAATTGTTAGTCCCCACCAAAATCTTTCAACTGCACCCCCTCCCCCCCCCCCCCCAAAAAAAAAAAAGTGACCACAGCAATTCTAACCCCAAAAAAGGTCTCAGATTGCAAATTTCAAACTCCAAAAAGGTCTTCACCATCATTTTACCTCCCCATCACTATTTACCTGTCTGATCCCCTCTGGAAATCAGTACAGATGGAAATCATAACTGAGCAATGTTGACCTGTTCACCAGAGTTTTCATAGACCTTAGTCATAAATGGCAGCCAATTTGATATTCAGTTTTACATTTATGTTAATTAGCACCCAGGCTTTAGAGAGATTGTGAGAAAATGATAATTCTGTCTAACTTTCAAGGGTAGAGCTCTTGTAGAAACCGAGGAAATACCCTTTGAATATTGAAACAATAGAAATTTGTTTATGTGGAAAAATAAGCCAATTTTTCCAAAACCATGCGTTTATTGCCAAGGCATCCCCTGGGAATTGACTGCTAATTGTTTGCATGTTAGAAACAGTGTGAGCACGTGACATGAATTCTGTGCAACTTTGAATGCTTGAGCTCTTGTAAATCTCTGAAGATTGAAATTAGAAATTTGTTAATGAGTGAAAAAAAAGTCAATTTTCAAACATCCAAGACAACCCTTTTTAGCTCATTAACTATTTTGTATTGTTTCAAAATTCATGTGTTTATTGCCGGAAGTCTGTTGGCATTTGACTGCTAATTTTACATGTCAGAGAGTGTTATGCATTTGTCAATGTTAACCCCCACCCCCCGCCCCCCCGACCAGGTGGGAATTAGTGGGGCGAAGTACGGGATTTGAGATAAAAAACATTCCGGGTGATGTCGGGGATTGGATACTTTTAGGATTTATCGGTCCCCTGGGTACGGGTAATGGCTGGGGATTTGTACTGAGCCTGCCTTTGTGAAGTCAGCGGTTTTTCATCCCAAGAAGCAGTACTTCATGTATGGGCACACAAAGTTGAGAGCTTTGGAGATGTCAAAGGAGAGGTGAGTTGCTTTTGTTATTTTAATCTATGAATTTGCAGTGGTAATCTAGGCCATCTGCCGGTATCTAAGTTAGTTCCTTTTACTATTAGGCCGGTTCACACTGGGGACCAAAGTGTACTTGAAGTTCACTTGAACTTGAGGTCTACTTTGGAAAGACGGGACAAAAGATTTTCACGCATGACTGCGCACAGCGTGCATGTTCAGATGCAAATTACTTGTGAGCACAACTTGGAATGCAGTTGATTAGTGTGACAAACAAAGTTTCAGAACCAAAGTACGATGCGCATAAAACGTTAAGTCGATAGTAAAATAATTTTTCTTATCAAGTCGTTTTTTTTTTGTATTTTATTTATTTTTGTCTATATTACATTTGTAAGAAAACTAACATTTAAACACATTTACACAATCTAAGTACATGAAAGAGAAATAAACTAAAAACACAAAAATGACAAATGTACAAAAAACTGCTTAAAGTAGTATAACCAGGGGCGGATCCAGGGGGGGGGGGGGGGGTGAAATGGGTGAATTTTCACCCCCTTTTCTGAGACCCTTTCTTTCTTTTTTCTAAAGTATTTCTCAAATAAATAATATTTTATTTCTCTGATATCTTTTTTGATTAAAATTTCACCCCCCATTTCAAAATCCTGGATCTGCCCCTGAATTTATAATTAAAGCGGCTTGAGTTGAGATAAAAAATGATATATTTCGTGACAAAAATCTAAGAAGAAATAAGAGCGATTAAGGGCTCCCACTTTTGATAGTGATAACTAAGGTTATTTCTCTCGCTCGCCATGGAGTATTCTATGGTCATCAACTCTAGAACAGTCATTTCCAGCGCCTCTTGAACGGGTGCTGGGATAATTCTAACGTTCAGGCTAGTCGTAACGGATGCCAAACTGTAGCTATAACGGATGTTAATTATTTGCTAACGGTTACAGTATTCGTTCTAACGGTTCAATACTAACGCCTAACGGACACACTATCCGCTCTAACGGTTAGAAACTATAACGCCTAACGGATGCGAAATCTGTTCTAACAGTTGAATACTAACGCCTAACGGATACGCTATTCGTGCTAATGGTTAAATGCTAACACTTAACGGTTTGGTTTCAGGAAATTTTATAACGGATATCTAACGGACACCTAACGCTTTTAGCCGTTTAATGGATAAGCGTTAGTGTACGTTTTCCCATGTGAGGTCACAGATACAGAGATCTCAATTTTGAATTTCCCGCCATTTTGTTACTATTTTTAGAAACAATAGGAACTTTTAAACGCCATAACTTTTTAACCAATCGTGGTTTTTCGATAATTTTTTCACACTTGAATTTGTCTTAACATGTTCTTTAAAAATCACTGACTAATTTTGCCATAATGAGAAAAAAATAATTTTGGTATTAATTACCCTTGTGACATCATTTTCCCGCCAAAAACGGCTAAATTGAAAAACATACGATTGTTTGGAATTCAAATGTCTGTCGTCTTGCAAAGTTTAAGCTCCCTCACTTAAGGCATTCAAAAGCTTGTTGTTCCTGGGCTGCCGAATTCTTGAGCCACATGGCCCAGCGTGCTTTTGAGGAAATAATGGAAGTGAGTCAGGATTTTTGTTGTTTATTTTACAACAGATGTGGTTCTGATTTGACATCCTATTGCTCTATTTATTTATTTATCCATCCATTTATTAATACCACCGTAATCAGATACCACCATAATCAGACAGATGTGTTCAATACTCTCCTAACCAGTAACACTTTTCTTGATACTGAAAAATACATGGATTACTCTCTTGCAGATGGAGGAGCAGAAAAAGAAGAAAATCAGTCGCAAAAATAACTGGATAGCAAAGGTATCCAAAGGAAATTTTCCATTCCAAAAAAAACTGTTGCATGAAAGTAGTCTAAAAGAATTCCCTGTTTCCTTTTTCATAGATACAATGTACATGTAGCCCATTTAACGCATTGCTTTCTTTCTTTTACAGGGAATCGTCGTTAAAGTTGTCACCAAAAAGCTTGGAGATAGATACTACAAAAAGAAAGGAACAGTTAAGGTACAAACCAGTGCTTACAATAACAACAACAATTTATTCTTTGTACAACAATACAAGAGTTGGATGGTTTGGTTTGCTTTGCAAATGGCTGGAAAGCTAATCGTGGCGGGCAAAACAAGTACATGAATAACACAAATTATCCAATAAAATCAAAGACCTTATACTATTACAAAGCCTTGCAGATTGCACTAAAAATGAATAAAACACAGAAGTTAAGTGATCTAATTAACACAGCGCTTACTGACGTACAATGCTTTAAGACAAGGAGTCTCTGACTATAGCAAGTGTATCTATGTACCTTCTTTTTTGGTTCTTGTGTACATTAATGTAACTGTTCACAGTCATCCTAGCATAAGGTAGCTGTTCACAGTCATCCCAGCATTAGGTAACTGTTCACAGTCATCCCAGCATTAGGTTTCACAGTCATCCCAGTATTGTGTAACTGTTCAAGTTGTACTACCATGATTTGGTCGCAGTAGCACACTTTAACATTGTTAGGATAACAAATACATTGGTGCATTAATCCTCCAGTACCCCAGCCAAATGTGATCCCTTTTAAACTCATGAATACGCAAAGCATATTGATTGAGTTGTAGCAGTGGGATCAAATTATACTCAATAGGCCATTTCCGAGTTGCTTTTAGCCTCTCTATCAAAGCGAGGCTAGGTGCGAAACCTTTCATATGAAAATGAGTTTTCATTCACATGCAAATAAGTTTTATTTGCATGTGAATAAAAACTCATTTTCATATGAAAGGTTTCGCATCTAGCCTCGCTTTGATAGAGAGGCTAAAGGCAACTCGGAAATGGCCTATTGCTTGCTCTATCAGCTGTTACCACTGTAAAAGTCACCTGTCTTACCAATGGGGAGGGCATTCAAGGGAGGGGAGGGGAGGGTGGGAAGTTAAATGCAAGGAGTGGGGGGAGGGGGCCGGGTCAGTGGAGCAAAATCACCTAACATAAGGGAGGGTCGGCGAACATTGAGCCCACAATATGTAGTGGAAGCAAGGGAGGGTGGGGGATTGGACGCAGGGGTGGGGGTCAGTGACCATGAATCAAAGCATGAAGGAGAGGGGAAGGTCCGAATTTTTTGCATTTACGTGTTGGCTTGATAGTAGGAGCCTTTGTTTAGTTTCTCTTAACCTAGTCCTCAACAAATATTGTGATGATGTACGACACGCACTAAGGAGTATTTGGATTTTCATCCTTAGGTAAGATTGTGTTGGTTGTAAATGGTGTCCACAGAGGGTCAACAGCTTCGCTTGGATCTTTGGATGAAAAGAGTTTTTCATCCACATTGGATCTTAAAGATGTAAGTCAGCTATACTTTTTGAGAGACTAAAGCCCCCCCCCCCCCCCCCCCCCCCCAACTATCTTCACTTTCACCCACCCCTTGAACAGTTTTTGTACTCTTCCCAGTTTTTAGTGCACCATGAAACATGAAACTAAAGATAGCAGCTAATCATCGATCAACTGGACAAACACATGAGAAAAAACGGAACTGTGAACAGTCCATGTTCATGCGGGTGAAGTTAAGAATGTGATGCGCAATACCTGCAGTTCTGTACGCATTACATGCCTACATCATTTTTCTGTTTCTCCAGGGTTCTCGCAGAGGGAAGAGAATTTATAGAATCCCCTATGAAGACATCTGCAAACTGGACACCTGACACTAAGGGGCAAAGTCCATTCGTTAAATTCAAGAACCCAGGGTGCATGTCAGTCAATATCAAAAAAAAAAAATTACGAGTTGTTTTTCGGGATTCTTCTGAGGTTAAAAGCGATTAAAATAACTGGCCTTCTTCAGAAAATTAAGAAAACAACAGTCAATATGGCGGACTGAAACAACAGTTTGCCATATTGACCTTGATTTTCTTAATTTCCTGAAGAAGGCCGGTTAAACAGGCCGAAACGTCGATTAATAATCGCTTTTAGCCTCAGAAGACCCCCCCCCCCCCCCCCAAAAAAAAAATAAATAAATAAATAAAAATAAATAATAATTGCGTCGACGAAGGAGACGCTTCCTAATCTTGTCGGCTAGGCGGAACGAATCGAGAAAAGTGTCGGTACCAAATCTGCGCCATCTTGAAACGTCACAACAGTATCCAGCATGCTTAGCGCGTCGTCTAGGCGGAACGAATCGAGAAAAGTGTCGGTACCAAATCTACGCCATCTTGAAACGTCACAATAGTATCCAGCATTCCACGCGCGTGGAAATCAGGCATCATGCATCCTCGGGAGCTGGGGTTCCGAAATGTCACATGTGAATAATCTATTTGTCTTGATTTAGTTTCGGATATTTTTCCGATTTTGGAATCGTACTAAAAGTACGCAGTGGAAAAATTGGACGAAGGTTCTTCTCCGAACCAAGTAAGTTGTTGGGTCTCTTTGGAATCAAGCAAGAAGAAGCAAGAAGTTATCGGATTTTCCTCGCTACCGTTCTGGTATGTTTTGAATGTTCTATGTTGATTTTGCTGTGGTTCTCTGCCTGATTTGGGAAGCTTTCACCTAAATACCGACGTCGTTCTTCGCGATGTTATACGGTACGGTGCAATTCGCTGTATGCCTTGTAGCAATAATCCACTGACCGGCCGCGCCAGGCGAACGCAGATTAACTTTGCAGTGCTCGAAATTGCGCCTGTATCGGGCGCATTTGCGACTAAAGATTTCGCAGTTTTGTGACTAAAATTCGTCTAGCTAATAAAGGAATTATACCCAACAGTCTTGTGTCTTACTTGCAACTGGTAGTTATAATTTTATCCGAAAAATTCTGCGAAATTCACGTTGAATGCTGCGTGACTAAATCGTCGATTTCATGCTCCATTAACGCGGTGTCCAAGAAGTTTATCACGGGAGCACTTTTTCAGGCTTTCTCAGAAATGTCTCATTTCCGGTTCCGGTATGAGTACACGTGAGGAGTATGATTTCAGAATCGGAGAAATAACCGAAATGAAATCAAGACAAATATCCTATTTATATGTCGGAAAAATCTGAGACCTTTCGGAGTACACAGCACGGCAGGATTTTACCCGAACTCACGGCGATAGCGTGAATTTGTTTGATGTCGGCACAACGTTTTTGCCTGCGTGACATATCTCGCGACATAGCCCTTTTAAACAGTGGCTGAATTAATTCATGAAACTGAGGTACTGGGTCAAAACGAGGTGCCACAGGATAAGGAGACGCACTATAATCTATGATTACTACTAGTAATAATAAATAAAACACACACACACGGAAAAAAATAATTTTTGAAGAATGAGGGAAACTTTCAGATAAACAATAAAAAATAGCTATTGAAAAACTTAAGTACAACATTAACAACTTTTCTAAGGTCCTGTTTCACTGTCTACATGAATGTGATTCCACTCTGGAAAAATTGGATCATTAACAGCACCATACGAGGCACCGTTCAGTAGCTTTTTATTTGATAGAATTTTATTTATTTGCGTTATATAAACCACAAAAATACAACTAACTATAATATATTTATTCCCTGTTTATTTACACTGCAAACGGGACTTTAACTTATTGTACGATCTACTCAAAACATAACAAATACAGCAAATAGACTACGAGCAGACTCTCTTTTCCAGCTTAGTCCGTCGAGCGAGGCGAACGGATAATGGCCGCGCGAAACTGGGGGCGAGGCAGGCACGCGCACGTGCCTGCCTCGCCCCCAGTTTCGCGCGGCCATTATCCGTTCGCTATCTCGCTCGACGGACTAAGCTGGAAAAGAGAGACTGCTCGTAGTCTACAGCAAACATGGACACCTTGACATTTAATTTATCTAATTAAGGACGAGCACTTAATTTGTAAATTAATGAATAAGTGATTAATTGTATTTTAATAATTTTAACACGCTGCAGTAAAATATACTTAGATTTGTCGCTTTAAATGTTATATAAATTTTTTACCCTTGATCTAATAAAAATGCTCCTAAATCCTATATCTTATGAGTTCTTCTTATATTATTATTGGTTATTCTAGTTACCTGCATTTTGTTGTCTACCAAAACAATAATATATTGTATTAATTGTCTTTGTTAGAAAAACCTTAGCTTCCAAGTACTAACCGGCATTCTTTGGCCAATCCGATCACAAGATTAAAATACAAAGTCTCCTTATTAATTGTCATCACACGGTTTACAGCGAGAGACAAGACTGTATTCCTCTTTGCGTCTTTTGTCTTCATTGTGTTACGCACACCCATTAAAAGAAGCGCTTTCCTTTTCTTTGTGAAAAGCAGAAGCGTGACCTTAAAAGAAACACCAGACTTTCCGTTGCTAATCGTCATGTTACACAATTAATTATTATTTGTAGAATATTGAGACAATATCAGGACAATAATGAACCAATATTGAACCAATATTGAGCATCAGGTTTACAGCAAACCACAAAAGTCTGCTTGTTTTTTGCCGTTTGCCGACAAACAGTACGTAAAAACTCTCAGGTAAAAAATGGCAACTGCTGTGACATTCCGTGCCATTTGAGGGAAACAATTACACGATTCTAAATTGTTAAATCTCTCTGGTATTCATCAGTTGATTATTTCCTTAATTCTTATCGCCTATTAATGTATTAATATTGAAGAAATTACAAGTTGATCAACAGAATTTGGTGGTACACCTACTTCCATTGGATGATTGTCTTTATTCTTGTCACCTGTCTGGTTGACAATGTATTGATATTGTAAGGAGAAACTTGATGTTGATACAAATTATTTACCACCAATATATAATCTTGTGGCGTGTTTTTAGCTGAAGCCTTGTTTGTGACTTAAAGAATATGACTGAAAAATAAAATAATCAAAGGCTCCTTAGAGCCAACCCGTGAATTTGAAATGCTAACGCGTAACGCAATATTGCGGTAATATAAGCTTATGGTTTCACTCTGTCACAGTTCAATATTTTTAAAAAAAAAAAAAAAATGAAACGTAAGGATTTTTGACAAAAGCAAAAAAATAAAAATACAGTACATCACTTTCATAATGTTCATTCTGAAGAAGAAAGAAAAAAAAATGGTCCGAGCGAGATTTGAAACTGGGTCTTTCGGCTGTAAGTCCGCGCGTTACACCACTCGACCACCGTGACCACTGACTTGAAATGGGATACATTTTATTACTTGAAGGTAGATAACCATCAAAACGCGTGTCTCAGTTGAAAATTCCTTTTAGATCGATTTTAACGTTCCATTAAAGACTCCAAATGCGAAACATCTTTGATCTTATTGTTGTTTATATTCGTTTATACCAATTTAGTTATTGTTATCGCTGGATTTACGCTGTTTTTGTTGCAAAACGCATTCGTAACAAAGCATTACGTCACTAAGTTTACAGCTGATGGAAGGAGTGAGCGAGTGAGTGCTCATTTGCATATCTGTCGCCGTTACCGATAACCCGTTCATTACGCATGCGCGTATATTCACGGGTTAAAAAACGAACCGTATTAATTAAGGCAATGAGAAAGGCAAGAAACACAACGAAGTGCGGAGTAACCCGATGTTCTCTTCTTCTTTTTAGCTGAGTAGAAACAATATCTCTTATGTGTTATGAAAAACAAACAGAACTGAAATGTTGGGCAGAGCCGTCAGCAGTCGAAAGTTGGTAACTTAACGGATTTTGAAGTGCAATATAACGCAATGTTAACTATGTGGGGTGTAATGTAACGCTACCGCCGCCATGTGGTGTGTAGTAGAACACAATCATCGCTACATGGGGTTATAATTGCCGCTAAGTAAGGTCTCATGTAACACATACACATGGGTTGTAATTTTCTATTAAATGTAATGTAACACGGTCATCACTATATGGGGTATAACGTAACACAATCGCTGCTAAGTAAGGTTTTATGTAACACAAATTGCGGTTATATGGGTTGTAATGCAACTTTTCTATTAAGTGTAATGTAGCGCAATCCTTAAACTCACCCTAGCTGTTCCTGACGTGACATCATCAAAACACTTGTCACACACTCGTACAGGTTTCTTGCTCGATGTGAATGGCGCATTTTTGCTGTACAATCACCAAAGTAAATCAAACTGTGAGAAACAAGAGACAGCATGAACATTCGCTGGATACTGATCAGTTTCTGTATTCTCATCATGTATCACCTTGACAATGTATTCACACTGTAGAGAGAAATTAGATGCTGATCGCTAACATTTGATCATTTTAATCCTCACCACTAATCGATATATTGAAATTGTAAGGAGAAATTAGATGTTTGTCACAAGCATTTGGGTGTGCATGAGTAGTGTAGAAGAGGGTGATCCCGCCCCGGCTCCAAAGACCCGCGAAAACGCTTATTTTGACAACTCCCGAACGCCCATGTTAGCAGCCCCCAGGGCTCATTGCAATTCGCCCTGGGGCCTGCTAACATGGGCGTTCGGGAGTTGTCAAAATAAGCGTTTTCGCGGGTCTTTGGAGCCGGGGCGGGATGCACCCTCTTCTACACTACTCGGTGCTGCCCAATTGGAGAAATGTAAATCCCTTTGTATATACACCCCCATGGATGCACCCGTTGCTGCATTGCGGTTTCACAAGAGAAAAGTACCTGACAAATGCTTTCATAAGCGCTGGTATAAAGATTTGATTGCAGGGTATAAAATGTATGTCCCCAGATATCACTCAACAAGAAGTGATCTTCTATTGTTCTACATAGAGAACAGGCCTGAAATCGTGAATACGATACAAAAACAAACATCTTACAGTGTTCCTTTTAAAGTGTCTTTAAGCCTAAGAGGAGAGATTAAAGACGAGTACGATGGGGAGGTTTTCATTGTTACGTGTGACCTTGGAGATACAAAAAAGTTTATTGTAACCAGTCCTCATGCGGCTGAAATAATTAGTAGAACTGATGTAGCCTTTGATAACTTTGCGAGAGAATTAGCTGAAAAGTTAGCTAAACCTGCCTCGAGATTACTTAGAATCGAGAATGTTTATCTTTCCTTCTACAAATACCCATAATAAGTGTATGCAAACAAGCCCTATGGAGTGTTTGTGCGCGGTTTGTCCTTAACACCAATTTAACAGAAGCCTCACTTTTTGTATATCAGGCCGCTTGATAATATTGTTTACAGCAATTGTCCGGTGCTGCCCAATTGGAGAAATGTAAATCCCTTTGTATATTCACGATGGGTCGTGGGAAAAAAAGTCTTATGAGGCAGTACAAAATTCAAAGAAACCGCCGAGTATATATATGGAGGACTGGCCGTTCAAGAGTACCACTAACAGAAGAACCTTTTGAATCTGTTCATCATGCAGATCAATATACAAATCAGTTCTTAGAAGAATTAGCATTACAACAGTGTGCCTTTCTTGAACTTTTAGAACAATATTATCCATCGGATACGTTACAGCAGCGTATTACCAATTGAATAAACACTTTCCCTTCGTATATCAATGATGACGGCAACACAAGTGTTCTTGAACTTTCTCAAATCGAGGAACACTGGTCTAAAACAAAAGAGCGCCGACTGGGTGAGTTATCGACAAAATACTCTTGGAGCATCCGAAATTGCGGCCTTGATCGGAGTTTCACCCTTTGAAACACCAAAGAGCTTGCTTTTAAAAAAATTACAGCCATCAGACATGCATAGCAATACGGCCTGTACCTGGGGCAATCTGTTCGAACCGCTTGCCCGTAAATATTTTGAGCAGAAGCACTCTGCTAGAGTATTTGCCCATTCTGTATCCCTCAATCTGGCAACAGATCATCCATTGTTTCGAAAGATTATATGCAGCCCTGACGGCTATTATCTTGACAAAGATAATAATTTAATTCTTTTGGAGTTCAAATGTCCTTTCAAGCGGAAAATAGCCATGACTCGAGTGCCCAGTTATTATAAACCCCAGATACAAACTGGCCTTGTGTTTAGTGGGGAAATGGTCAACAAAGGCCTTTTTGTCGATTCTTACTTCAGAATGTGTTCTATAAACCAGATAGAGCCAAGTTCGAATCATAATAATCTTTTAAACGGCGGAAATATTTACCAGACAAAAGATCACCCAGCGCTTGCCTGGGGCATATGTTATCTGTTTTCAAAACAAAAGCTTACACGCAATCAAAGTAAACTTATTGACATTGGCGCTCTTGAACAAACTCAGACATTTGAGAAAATAATGACTTCAATGGCCGAGAAAGACCTCTGGTGTTCTTACGGTGTGGTCAGAATGTCGTTCAGCAAAGAATACGTAGATGAAGAGTTTTTACGTTACTTCAGAATGAAAAAGGCTTTCCTTGCTCCAGATGAGGGGCCGAAGCCGGTTGCTTTCTTTGCATGGAAATTGTTGAAAGTCACAGAGCTTGAAATTGTCAAGCATGAGGGATTTTTGAACAGTATTCAACCGAAGGTCGAACGATTTCACGAGAACTTGGCAAGGCTTCGCAGAAAAATACATGAAAATTTAACAAAAGAAAAACAACATAACAAACTCATACCTGGTGAAACTTTTGAAGACAATATCGGCGATGACAGTGCCATGTTAGAAGCCTTTCTTATGGAGAAAGCGGAGGCGCTTACTCCAGATCTTTGAAAGCGTTGCTCCACAAACGGTCGTTTTTAATTATCATATTGTTCGACATCTGTTGTCTAAGGCAATTTACAATCGCTCGTTGTGGGTCTTCAAGCGGCATTGTAATGTCCAGGATTTTGTAGATCACAAACGTATAAGAAATTCTCGGAAGCCGAGCTTGTATATGTTTGAAAATACGTTTCACCTCATTTATTTGGTCGATAGACAATCCAATCCTTTTGTTAATTCGTGTTAAAGCGTACCCAAACGCATAACACCGTGCCGACTGCCTTTGTCTTGGTTTGTACAAAATGTTTTGATCCGTATATGCCGGAGCATAATCCTCTAGCACTTCCACACGACCGCATTTTTTGCAATAAAGTTCACAAGAATCGCTTGATTGCAAAAATGAGCCACCACAATCATAACAAGCCCTCTTGTACAATCTTCGGGCCCAACGTTCACGCTGCAAGGCGTTATAATGTTCTTGTAGATATTGTTTCCCCATCTCTGCCAACCCCATATCTTCGTAGATATGGCAAAGTTTTTCCGGCAGACCCAAGCGGTGTATTTCTTTCCTATAATCACCACCATATAGCGAGCGAAGGATGGCAAAATTGTGTTGTTTGTCAAGTTCACTGAGCCGTGCGGTGAAGTCAGTCATGCTTATACAATACAATACAATTATTTTTTCAATTTGGCGATCGTGACTTCCGGTATTTATTATGTAAAGCCTATATTTAGAAAAATACAACTTTTCGGTTATATTTGCGCATGCGTAGTTCTTTATGAGTTACCACATGTGAAAGCACGGCAACACGGTCGAATATAAAAGACCTGTTCGCACCATATATTATAGTAAGTCTGTAATTCGGTATAGCTCAGGGAGGTGTGGCTGGCCCCCCCGGAATCCTGCTTACGGCTAATGCGATGTCAGACCAGGGGTAGTGGGGTTGCTGCGTCAGTTAGTGACCCCCTGGTGAACCAGCCCCGGCCCAACTGATACAGGGGGGTGCTTGAACAGAGATCTCCTAGGAGAACTCAACCTCGCTCCCAGAGGCTAAATGGGAAACGACAACTCCTTTGTCAGGGAGTTAAGTCCTAGCCTAGGCTAGGCAAAACGAAACAGCCACCAGAGCACCCCCCGACGAGGGTTTTGTCCCTTTTTGTTATGTGTCACGCAATGTCACGCGTGACAGTCACGCACAATGTCACGCCATGTGTCACGCTTTGTCACGCAATTGCGTTCTTTTGTTAGATAAAGCGAGAAACCCGAATTTAGTCTTTCAAATCTGACTTGGACACAGCGGTAAGACGATTGAGTTTTTTTTGAATCTTTTCTTGTTCTTCCTTGCGTATTTCTTTTCTGATCTTGTCAAGATCCGGCGTTTGAGTTTGAGTTTGCTTGTTTACTTTGTTTGCGGCCTTTGTTTCACCAGAGCGTATTTCGTTCTTAAGTTCGTGATATCTTTCGACTTCACGGAGGATTATTTTGAACTCCGAATCACTGATTCTCTTGTCAGTTAGAGCCTTTGAAACCAGCTCAAAGACAGAGTTTCGTTTAGCAAGGGCGAGTGTGTATATTTTTTCGTGTTTAGTAATTTTTCTATCAAGCCGCCTGCTAAACAAAGTGATGCCGGCCGCTGAAAAACCTGTCAAAGCTGCCACGCCGGCAATGACAGGGCTGGCTATGAGCCCGGCTCCTGTCAGGGCTGTGACGATTGTGGCTGAAGACAAAGCTGTAGAAATGAAACCAAAACTTACTGCGGTTCCGTGAACAATGGTGTGTGTTCTCTTGTATTTCTTAGCAACTTGTCTGTAATGATTCGCCTCCGACTCAAGCTCCTTTTGCAAATCAGAAATTTTCTTGAGTCTGAAGTCTTCACCGTTGGATAAGTCTGGGTAAAGCGATGGAGTTTCGCTGTATTCAGGAGCTGATGGCAACACGTTAGCTGAGCTCATCATCAGGGGGTATATATATAATATATTTTTTAATTGATCTCAAGTTCAAATTCAAGGGGCATGTTATTGAAGTCAAAAAGGGCATTGTGTTCATCCCTTACAGACAGTGTTATGCTGTTTACATAATCACCAGACGAGACGTCACGCAAGATGTTCTGCTGCGTTGATTCATAGAAAACTCTCTCATAGGCCTTCCCACGAAGAGCAAATTTAGCCAAAACTGTAGAAGGCTTACCATTGAGTAGGTTTTGTTCTTTATCGACCAGATCACAGTGGATAAAGTAAGTGCTTGGCGAGTTTAGGCGATTAACATAAAGAGCTTCAATTTCCGTTGCAGCCTTTCCATTAAGGCCTAGAAGCTCATTCAAGCTGTTTGTCAAAGAAAAGCTTTCGGTGCCATGGTTTTTTCTAATTATAAATGCATGTGAAGGCGTATTCTTTGATATTCTCAGAGGTTTTTTGTCTTGAAAGGAGTCAAGCAAAATAGTTTGTAGATTATCCAGGTTGTAGTGCCCTGGATCGATTGTTTTACCATGAAACATTTTTCCTTCAGCCTTGTAGTTAAGACCCCCACTTTGTTTCAAATTATGCCACGAATTGAAAATTGAACAAGAGACTAGCCTTATGTAGCTCGGTTTCTGAAGCGGGTGGTCGAAGTAGATGGTGTGAGGGTTCGAAGGTGCGACGATTGTTAACCCAACCATTGTATATATATTTAAATTTAAATATATATATTCAATCATGTTTGGCAGACGCCCTGGCGGATTTAATCCTGGTTCAAATCTCGGTCTAGACATTGGCGGCCACGATTACGGACCTCCGCCCCCGTTTTTTCCTCGTCCCCAAAATCCCCTCTATCCCCAACAGAGCAGGTATATTAGCAAAAAACAGCCAACACCACCCACAGTAAATCCGCAACTTGCTTGGCTGAGTTCTCCGGAGGCTGAAAAACTCTCTACAGCCGCCAAGGCTAAGGCTATTTCAGACTTCAAAAGGCGTTTCCCGCACGCTGATATGTCAAGATTTACAACAGAAGTTTCTTTCGACGAAAAGCACAAAGCCACAGCAGTAGTTCTTTTCTCAGAGGGGCATGGCTCCTGGGCTATGCCCTCAGACATACCGCACAAGAATTGGACACAAGCCCTGAAAGACGCCCTTGGCTTAGAGTATATTGGCGGTTTCCCTTATCAGTTGACGTTAAACCGAAACACACAAAAACCGATCCCGGCTGTTGAATTCGCCACCTCAATCGATAAAGACATGATGATTGGCTCTGTCTTGAACGATGAAGCGCAAAAGATCTATGTCACGCCAACTGATTATTTCACAACGAAATACAGAAACATTTTCAGAGACACACAAATTTCGTTCACAACCGCGAAATATGGGAGAAAGTGGCTCGGCGGCCCGCATATGAGTTTCTGGCCACAACAACTAAACTTTGCTCTGTGGTGTGCAACAACCGGCTGCGGGATCTCGCGTGACCTTCTGTTTGATAAGAACTCGACTCTCTCCCTAACCCCGCAGCTCCGGTCATTTTACAGGTTTCACGTTTATTTCACAACAAGGCGAATTCTTTACAAAATGGGTGGGGAACAGAGTGTGAGTGCTTTGCCAGACGACCCCACATTCAACCAGAAAGACAACAAGTTCAACATCGACGCATACAAGAGGATTTGCCAAGAGTTCGGTGTCGACCCCAATGCTGACTTCCGTTTCACATACGGCAAAAATCACGGGCTTGGCAATGTGTACATTTGGGTTGCATATGATGGGCCCAGTTCTACTGATTACGACTATCCTGATTCCGATCTAGCTCTGTTTGATGACGAGCGCGTCACAGACAGAAAAGACCCAAACTATCGAGCAAACGGCATATACTTCGTTCGTAACGACCAGGGCGCTGTTAGTCAGTTCGAGCACTTTGTGCCGAATTATGCACAAGGGCTAACACAGCCAGGGCTCGCGCGTATGAATCAGTCAGTCGAGGCCTTTGTGTACTGCATCCTGGGTGCACAAGCAAACACTCGCAGCAGCATCATTGGAAGAGGAGGCCGGGCGTTCGAAACGCAGAGAGTATTCCTCACCCATCTAGAGGAGGCCATAATACTGAACGACATCGCAACAAGCGTACAGCGATATCAACTTGCCATCCAAGCAACGAAAGTGCGCTTAGACTTTGCGACAGCGCCCGGAAGTTGGCTCATGCCATCACGCATGATTATCAACACAGAGAGCGTGGTGGGGTACAACAATAATCTCAAGGAGGCAACGCAAGGTATGAAGCTGGGTGTGAACAACGATGTTAACCTTGGTACAAAAAAAGCCTCCCTTCGCCACATGGATGGGGGACCAACAAAAATAAACCCACCAAACAGTCACCCATCGAACCCGATACATAAACAGGCCACACAGGCACAAGGTATAGCGCCAAAACCAAAGGTCACACCCACACCACAACCAGCCCCCACACCAACACCAACACCAACACCACCCCCAACGCAAGAGACTAAGATCGAGCCGCATCACGTAAACAAGGCGCTCATTGGTGTGGGCGCGCTTGCTTTAGCAGGCTTTCTTGCCTGGATGAGATAATTATCTCCTGCGCTTGGTGATCCTTTCAATCATAAAGCCTACAACGGCAAGGATGAGCAGCCAGGCGTGTTCACCCAGAAAGGAGATGACCGACCCAGCAGCTTTGAAGAGAAAACTCACAATTGAGCCAATCAAGCCAGGCAGGGCGTTGGCTGCCTTTTTGCCAAGCTCTTTAAGTCCATTTCCAATAGCCTTGGTGGCCTTTGCCAGGCCATTCAAGGTGGCGAGTACCACAGCGCTGATGGTGATGCCAGCTGCCAGAACAATCGCTTGCAGGGTCCATCCGTATTTCTTGAATATTTCTCTAACCCGCTCTCTCAAAGACATTCCCCTTTCACGCACCTCAATTTCTGTGTTGACCCTTGCTAGCTCTTCTTCACGTTCAGCAACCCGGGCTTCCGCGGCTTCTCTTTCAGAGGGAGAAGTGTTCTCATCTTCTATAACGCGCTTGTCTTCAGCGTTCTGCCGTTCAAGCTCTTCTTTGTTCTGTTTCAGTTCGTCTAGTGGTTTCACAGCGTCCTGTTTTCCTCTAAGCTCCTCTCGGCGTCTGTCTAATCCCCTACTGTCAAGTTTTAGTTTGTCGATTTGTTTTTTTAGTTTGTCTGCTTGTTGAGCAGCTTTTTGCGCATTGTCCAGTTGTTTTCGTTTAGCTTGATGCTCAGCTTCAACAGCTCGCTTTTCATTTTTTAGTCTTTGTATTGTTTCCGTATCCAGTGGGCCATGTGCATCTTCCTTCTCTTGAATCTGGTCATCAATATCTTTGATTCTATTTCTTAGGGCATCCGTGTCGCGGCGAAGTTTTTGTGCATCCGCATCCCTTTGTTCCATTTGTTGTAGTTCCTTTTGTTTTGCTTCCAGTTCTTTTTGAGTTGCTTCAAATGCAGCATTTGTCTCATTGAACTCTTCAGTCAAAGACTTTCCGAGAGCAGCTTTGATCTCTTTGGGAAGAGAAGCGTTGAAAGTCTTTTCGGAATCCCCACGGCTTTTTGTGTAAAGAGGATACCATTTGTCTCTGGTATGATATTTTACCTCGATGATGGCTCCACCTGATTTTGGTTTCGGCTCGTACCGAAAATTAAGTTGACTTCTGTCTATGCTGGGAAACTCGTTCTGAACCTCCTCAAAGGCCATATCATTCATTGTTATCAATCGCCGGCCTTGAGTATCCCCTGTAGTGAAAGAGGTTTCTTCAGTGTGGGAGCCTTGTTGTTCTGGGGGCAACCTTGTTCTTGTGGCCATAGGCACTTGTTCACCACCATGAGATGGGGTTGATGACGCCCCTGGTTCAAAAGGTTGCGTGGTGTCTTGGTCATGGGGCCATCGACTGAATTCTTGTTTTTCTTCTTCTGTCATTTGATTCCACATGATGTTTAAGCTCTCATCATCGTTGTCATCGTCATCCCCTGTGTCTGGAATGAGAGGGTCTCTGTCAGTTGCCTCGTCAGGTATATCATATCCGCCTTCTGCCATGATGATATATAAATATAAGTTTAAAAACACAAATATATACCATGGCTGTGCAACCGAATCTACTTCCATCTCACAGCGAAAAGACAGTGGGTGCCATGAAGGCAGAGCGAACCGTTAAGCGCATCACATTCAACCCATCTGAGGCCAATCCCGGCGAGACACTGTACGTCTCGGTGCCCAAGCTGGGCGAGCATGATGTCCTTGTGTCCGGCTCGCTTGCACTTGTGTTTAACATCAACCTAGCCGGGGGCCACGCTAACAACTTTCTCGTGCAAAATGTTTCTAGGGCCCTGGTGGACAGGCTCGTTGTAAAGTTTGGCGCCACCACCGTCGAGGACACAGTTGGGTACGACATCTATAAGATCTTCGAAGACCTATTCAAATCAACCGATGAGCGGGACAACATGCTTATGGAGGGCATCCAGAGTGAGGATTTGTGCAAGATCCGCTCTAATGCCGGCGACAAGAAGTCTTCCGGCGTGGATGCAGAGAAGAAGCTGGAGACAATATACAAGAATAAGTATCGCATCAAACTGGATCACCAAATCTTAACTGATCACGGAATCATGTACCCCCAGGCCCTATTCAATGATCTGGTCTTCGAACTAACCCTAGCCCCCGCAAACCAAGTTGTCCGAGGCTCAGACACAAGCAAGCTTGTGTACAAGTTGGAAAACATCCAGCTGGAGTACGAGACAATCAGAAGTAAGGAGCTGGCTGATGAAGCAACAAACACTTATACTAGCGGCAAGGGGTTCGCCTATGACTTCGTAATGCGAGATCGGGTGCATCCCTTCTCAAAAAGCGGGGACACTCGGATGAATCTTCGGGTAAACCCACAGCGCAGGTCTCTCAAGGGCATCCTCTTGCTGTTCATCAGCCCCTATGCTGCGGGTGCAAGGGACTCTGAGAACTATTTCAATCCAGACATCACCAAAGTTAAGGTAACCGTAAATGGGGTTCCAAACAGGGTCTACAACGAGGGTATCGCCGGCACTGACATGTGGAGTGAAATCTCCCGACACTTTCACACGCGCGGCAGGCCCAACATGAACCTGACCAAATATCTCACAGACAACAAGTTTGGTCTCTGGATTGACCTGCGGTCCATGGCTGACCCAGCTCTGCACGGCAACGGCCAACGACTCGTCAACACACAGGATGGTGTGCAACTCGAGATTGAACGAAACGGCACAGGCTCGGGAAATGCAAACTGCCACATCTTCACCATCTCAGACTCACAGTTGAACATCATTAGCAGGCAGCTGGAATCTGTACAGTACTAAAATACACATATATATATACCATGGCTACAAGCAACATCAACTTCTATGATAAGCCGGCTCCCCTGCCATCCACCGGACCATTATCATATAATGAAATAGAAAAACTTCTGGCAAAGGCGCCCTCCCCACCGACACATGAACCAATTGTTTGCAAACCAACTAATATAGGCGTTGGCTATGGACCCAAGAAAGTTGCCATTCAATGCACTAATCGTGGGCCCCACTAACTCTGGCAAGACACAGTATCTTTTAAACCAACTGCGCGGCCCCTTTAGGGGTTGTTTTGATTACATTGTTTTATTCTGCCCCACATTTGTCAAGAACAAGACATACAATGGCTTCGTGGACCGCGATCCGCACATCTTTGTGATTATCTGCCAACAGCATAAAATCGAAGACTGGTTGAAGGAGGCGAGCTACTTTTTCACAGGCACTAACACTTTATTCATTCTCGATGACTGCGCAGCCTCAAAAGATGTCAAAGGCCGCACGAGCCAGCTGGTCAATCTGGGGTTCAGCGCAAGGCATGACGGCATATCCGTGTGGGTCTTGACACAGCAGATCACCAGCATAGCTAAGCCATATCGTGATAACATTGCAGCGATCGTGCTCTTTTACACACCCTCCAGCAAGACAACTAAGGCCATCTTCGAAGACTATGCCGGCGAGCTCTCCCATGAGGAGTACAAAGAGTTTATCGCAAGGCTCAAATCCCGCAAGTTCTCCCACCTGGTTTTCTCTTTGAGGCACCCGTATGGAATTGTGTACAAGTACTAAAATACACACGCATATATATACCATGGATGCACCAACCAGCCTACACAAGCTCACAGTGCTTTCACAGATTTTGGATGAATTACACAAACACACACTTGATGCGCAAAACAAAATTATCAAAGCTGCTAGTGAGGAAAATCTGCGCCTTATGCTTCTCAACAGATATCCCTTGCGGTTGAATTCTATGCCAGACACCATGGCGGGGCTTATACGGGAGATTGAAACTCTTTTACCAACCATCAAGAGAATTATCGAAAATTAAAAAAACACACATATATACCCCTGATGATGGCACAAGCAGCTGAAGACCAGGTCGACTTGAGCGAAGTAATGCAGATGCTGGAGGCTGCCCCTGATACCGCACCTCCCACAGGTCTCGTGTGTGACGATGGCATTCCTGCCAAACGTGAGAAGCTGGCAATCCTTGTTTCAACCGGCAAGGCCAAAGAATCTATCGGCGTGCAGCTTACACACGATCATGTGAAGCGCCTTTCAGACAAGGACGTTGACAAGTACATCAAAAGGTACGAGGCCTATGTCGGCAACAAGACAACAGAATCCCTAGTTGATTCAGCCATAATGCTCTTGTCCAAAGGAGTTGGCATGGTGGTCGACCTTGATGATGTCAAGGAATTACAGAAAGAACTCAAAAATGATTACATCATCTACCAGGAGCTGTCAAATCTTGCTGGAGGTCTTGCCCTGAGATGCGGACGATGGCTGGCACTTGCCAATGCTGCTCTCATCACAACAAAACACGTCAAGTTTGAACGAGAGCCTGATCACAAGCCTGACTTAATAGAATTGGAACCACAACCCACACATCCAAGCAGAGACAGTGAAGGTTATCCACTCGAGGGCTTTGATGAAGTTGGGCTGGGACCTTGAAGGAACCTGGGCGGAACCTGGGCGGAACCTGTGCGGAACCTGTGCGGAACCTGTGCGGAACCTAGGTGGAACCTGTCAGCACACCTGGCCAAATTTTCAAAATCATATATATACCCACTATGAACACACCACTCGAGACGATCCCTGAAGAAACTCAAACTCCAACGCCAACTCCAACACCTGCACGCGTTACCTCTGAGGTCCCGAAAACAAAGCCTGCAACAGAAAAGAACCCAGGCCGTGTTGCTTCTGGCAAAAGGCTAGCAGAGCGCAACCGCCTGGCCCGTGAAGCAAAGAAAAAGGCCGAAGCACAAAAGGCCGCACCCTCAACAAGTGTCACAACAAGTGAACCCTCAACAAGCGACACAACAACTGACACTAACAGCAACTCAATCTTTTATATTCTGGGGGTTGGAGGGTTGATTGTCTCTTTTATGGGTGTGTATTACCAACGCGAAGCCATAATGCAAAAGCTTGGCCACAAACCAAACACACTGACCCCACCACCAGCAAACACACCGACCCCACCACCAGAACAACCCCCAAGACAAGGAATCAAAAAAATGGAATAAAAAATAAACACATATGTATACTGCACACAAACCATGGCTGACAATAAGCTTGTGAAGTCTATCCTCGACGCCGCAACAATAACTGGCCTTGTCGCTGGTATTGGTTGGATTGGGAAAAAGGTCGTCAAGGAAAATCTCACGGCCGACCCCAGCTCGAGTCTCATGAACTACGTGAAGTTCACTGCTGCCATGGCTGGGAGCATAGCTCTCAAGAAATACCTCGAGGACCAGAAGATCCTCCCTGCCTCAATGTAAATCATATATGTATATACAGGGATGGCCTCAATCGCTATTATGGTTGGTGGGGCAATTTTGAATGCCGCTGCTTTCACTGGAGGCAACTATCTCGCAAAATATCTTTCCGGCGACAGTGGGAAAGCCGCTCTGGATGAGAAGATCAGACACGACAAGGCGTTAGAGGCCTATCAAGCGGCCTACGCTAAATATCAGAAAGACCGCACAAAGCTCCTCGACTGGATTGCCAGCAATGATCGGATCAAAGATCAAGCGAAACACAACTTTCAAGACACTGACCAAGCTCTAGTGCTCTACAACCAAACACATCCTACAGAGGAACGAATTCAAACACTCCCCAAAAAGCCCGAGTTCTCTGACTTTTATAAACCAGGCCCACAGCAGAAACAAGGCGAACTCTTGTTTATCGGCACTGGCGCACTCGCCCTTGGCTATGCGGCGTTTCGCTTTCTGTAAAAAAAAAATATATATATATACAAACATGGGCCACGAAAACCTTGCATTCAAAGGAGCCATCATAACCACTGCAGCTATGGGTCTCACTTGGTTACTACTTGGATCTTTTTCCCAGCATCAGCATGATGAAAGGCGTAACCAGCCGCATGATGAAATACGTGAAAGGAGTAACCGGCGGTTTGATGAAGTACGTGAAAGGCATAAACGGAGGCTTGCTGAAATACGTGAAAGGAGGAGTCTTGATGAAATACTTGAAAGGTGTAACCGGAAGCTTGATGAAATACATAGGAGCCTGGGCCCTTTATGAAAAGCAGGAGAAAGCTAATGTATAATATATGGATGCGAAACTCTCAAAGATCCATTACAGCCCCAAAGGCTACTGGAAAGGACTTGCTGCTGTCAAAAAGCTAGCTGCAGCAGCCAAGGTCTCTGAAGAGGCGGCAAAGAAATGGCTTGTCAAACAAGCCCTTTGGCAAGTATATCTCCCTGCACCACGCCATATCCCTCGACCAAAGTTTGATGTTCAAACTCCTAATGCGGTGCATCAAGCGGATCTACTGTTTTTGCCACACGACAAACTGCCCCACGGGCGAAAGATTTACAAATATGCTTTGACAGTTGTTGATGTGGCTAGCCGTTACAAAGCAGCAGAGCCCTTGACTTCGAAAGAGTCTGATGAAGTTTCGAAGGCGCTTACACGTATTTACAGGCGTGGGCCTTTGAAATGGCCACAACTGTTGCAAGTCGATCCGGGGACAGAGTTTATGGGAGCTGTGACTAAAGAAACTGGGGCTCATAAAACAACCATTCGCCGTGGGCGCGTTGATATCCACAGAGACCAAGGGGTTGTTGAAAGATTCAACAGAACCCTGGCTGAACGATTGTTTGGTTACCAGTACGCAGTTGAAATGAATCTGCCCTCTGGCCGTTCGACTGCTTGGGTTAAAAGATTGCCAGATGTTGTCTCTGCCTTGAACAATGAAGTAACAAGATTGACTGGCAAGAAGCCCGCTCAAGCAATCAAAGAGAAAGCCACCTCAGCCAAACCCGCAACCCCATATGCTAGACCTGTTGGGGTGAATGAAAAGAAGCTCCCTCCTCGGGTTAATTTGCGATATCTGTATTACCCCGGTGAGCTAGAAGGCGGTAGTCGGCGGGCAACTGATCCGATCTGGTCCTTGAAAGTATATAACATCGAGAAGACTGTCACCAAGCCAAATGAACCGGTCGTGTATTATCTGTACGACGGCCCCAAGCGTGGGTTTGTCCGTGAGGAGTTGATGGTTGTTCCGCCGGGCACTCAGTTGCCTCCGGTGTCTTTGTGACCATATGCAAGCGTATGAACGCCATCGTCTTTTATCCAGCGCTTTGAATCAAAGGGCGAGAGTGTTGTCTTGTTTAGATGCACGCCATAGATCTGGTGATTCACACTTCGAAGCATGTCCATCCCGTGTTTGAAGGCCTCCTTTCTGAAGAGGGCGTCTTTGTAGTTCTGGTGTGTGATCTCTTTCTCTGTGACAACCTTTGTGGTGCCCTTCGCCTTCTTGATGTTCTTCTGACTGCCAAGCATGATTGAGTACATCTTTGAGCGCAGGCAGATCACTTCAGAGATAGGGGCGCCAGCGCACTCGTCCTTCATCTTGCCAATGACCTTCTTGTTTAGCTGGCTGTGAAGAAAGTGGTCCTTGGGATAGTCGCTTGTGTCATAGAGCTCATCGAGGCGATTCTCCATGTCCTTGTAGACATCCTCTGTCTTGATCTCTAGAAGCAGACTGTCTGTGTCTGTGTAAAGTAGGTCTACGCGTGGGCCGTACTTATACTTGAGGTACTTATAGTAGAAGTCGTACATCAGAGTCTTAGAAAGATCAAGGATGCACATACCTGTGTAGACTGGGCGTATGAGTAAGATTTTGTCCTTGTGCATTTGAATCCCTGCAAGATTTTCACCAAAGACTGTTGCTCTGGCGAACAGTGGGTTTGAGATAAGCTTTCTCAACTTGTCTGTCTCATTCGCGCGAACAAGCTTCATATCAATGCGTTTTCTGAGGTTCTCCATTGTCTTGCCAAAGACAGAGTTGTTCATCAGCTTGAAGAAGTTCTTTTCGAACTCAGAAGTGGCTTGCTTTCTTAGTTCTGTGTTCAGCCTTATGTAAGGCTCCATCCAAGGCTTCTGCTCGAATTTGAGGGTTCGATGAATCTTTTTCAACTTCATGCCTAGCTCTAGGTAAAGCTGAAGATTCCTGTAGTGTAGAACATATCTGTCTTTGTTCTTGAGGGTTAGGAGCAACTTCTCTGTCTTATCCTCTGCCTGTCCCTCTATCAATGCCCTTTGATAAGGAGACATCCATGACTTTGCGACTCTGTGCTTTTCTGGTGCTAGAGGATAGGCATTGTGTTCATCGTGCAACTCCTCGGGGTATTCTAAATCAACCTCAAGGATAAAGCCAATCTTTCTGTTTGGGGACCACTTCATGATTTGGTCTTGTGTTGGATGAACTCTGCACCATTGAAAGTTGCCAACAGGTAGTGGTTGACTCATTGCCCAACCGTAAAGATTGTTTGCATCGAAGTACATGATGTAGCTTGTTTCTTGATCTGGGTTGTGGTCATCAAGAAAAGGGTTGTTCGCTTTGCAGAAGCGCCTGCTCTCCATTGAAATGCCGCCACGCATGCCCTTTTCGATAAAGAGGTGCATGTTTATGTCTGTGAGCAGTTCTAGGTTGATTCCTGTGTATTTCAAAAGAGCATCCCAGCTGAGGCCCGGGGCTGTATAGTAATTCGCAGGGTCAAGTTTGTAGTGCTTTAGGCATGTTTTTCTGAAGTTCTCGAAGACATCTGCAAGGAGGAGTACATCTGTCTCTAGGTAGAGATCATGATACTCGCCGAGGTCTTTACATTCGAACGTCTCCCACACTTTCTGCGCATGAGTGTATTCCTTATCTGAGATGCCTTCCTTTTTGAGCTCGCTATAGAACGCGCTCTTCTCTGGGAGAGAGGTCTCCTCGAATCGAGCCCAAGAGTCCATGTACTCGTATGGATACTCTCCTTTTTGCATAAGGAGCTTGAGTTTATTGGGGTCCTTTTGATGGTTTGCCATGATTGTAAAGGACTCTGGTTCGTTTGATTTAACCAGGCTATCGAGGCTCGAGCCCATGAACTGCAAGCTGTCAATGAACCTTAAGTTGCCCAGAGAGAAAGAAATGTACTTCTCCATGTTGTTTGGGATGCACTTCAGATCAGATTGTACTTCAGCTATGCCGCTCATGATATGATGTGCATCGTAGCCCTTCAAGTTGTGAAAGATAACAGGGATTTTCACTTGTTCAGGGTTGATTCTGAAGTGATTCAGATTGCAAGCTTTGTGAGCAGCACCTCGATACTTGCCTGTTATGTGGCAGTGATCTAAAACAGCGTCTCTCATGTAATCTCGTACAAGAGACTCACCGCAGAAGAGGCAATCAACTTGCTCAAAGATGGGCTTTGTTTTTTGTTGCCTTTTGTTTCTTGGGCCAATGAAGGGTGACGCCTCCAAACGCCCTGTTTCTTCGTTTTGGATGTAGGTTTTAAATGCATTGGTGTAGCATTTGTTAGTTTTGCGATGAACAAGGCCCACGTACGCTCCCGTGTTCGGATCGTAGACTTCGATAGAGTCGTTGAAGTTCTCTTTGTATAGACAATGATCACAAATGCTGCAGAAGTTTTCATTGTTGAAGTCTTCCCAGTCTGCTCGTGTCATTGTTACGGGCTTCTTGTGATGAAGTTCGTCTCTTATCTCCCTCTCTAACAGTTGTATGTGGTAGAGAAACTGCTTCACCGCGTCCTCACCTCTGTATAAGTATGGGCCTTTTGTTTTGAGATCAGAGCGAACAGCCATCATACAGAATCCACATGGTGTATGTACTGATGTTTTGGTTGTGCTGCTTTCTTTTGGGTCTGGCTTGCACGTGTCGATTTTTGTAACGAGACTTTCGAAGTCAGCGTAGATAACGTAAGGCGCTTTCATCTGATTCTGGTAGTTCTCGAAACACAGGATGTTTTTACCTTCTTTGGGCATTTCAGTTCGAACTGGCCTGCCTTTGATACCCCTGCAGTCACCCAGATGTTTGTCGAGAACATCTTGCGATGAAAACCCTTGAAGGCATCTTTCGCAGAAATGAATCTTTCGGCCTGCCTCATAATTGCTATGAAGAAGCCTGCTTAGGCTTTTTATGTAGCAGTAGTGTGTGTTATTTTCATTGGTTATCAGCATTAGGTTGATTCGCCTTATATCAGGATCTTGTACTTCACTGATTCTAAGGACTGTTGTGTTACCGTTATGCCAGCCAAAGACGTTTATTGCGAGGTTATTGAGTTTTTCTACTTCAGATATTTGATGTAAGGGTGTAGGGAAAGAGATGTTAGTGAAGTTTAAGCCATCCTCTATCGGATACTTGGTTGGCCTGTCTGAATGCTTCGTATCTCGAGTGGGGAAGAGCGCAGCTCGCAAAGCCCATCGAAAGCATTGATTATCTGTGTTTTTGATGTTTATTATGGCCTGTTTTGCTTTGAGCTTTGGAGGAAGATGGATATGATAGCCGCCTCTTATGGCTTGATATCTTGAGAAATCAAGAAAGACGTACTCAACTCTTTCGATAACCCAGCCTGAACCCATGTTTACCCATCTGGCTACTTCTTCCTTGTTTGAGTTGATAACAGCTTGCAGTTGTCCATCGACTGCTGCTTGATAAAAGTGTGTTATTATAAGAGGGTTCTCTTGACTAAAATAGTGGGTCATTCTTTGTGTCCCATCAGCTCCTTCCTTTGAAAAGTGAACTAAGAATGCAAAATTCACTTTGATGGGGCCGAGGTCTGTAATCTCTCTAACTATGGTTCGAACTATAGCAGGTTTGTTCTCTTGATAAAATAAATCTAGATCGTGAATTGGATAGTCGGCAGGAACGGTCATTTTATAGCTGTGAAGCCAGCCACGCCAACCCTGTGCTTTCTTAACGAACTGAAGTGGTGCATCCATGGGGGTGTATATACAAAGGGATTTACATTTCTTCAATTGGGCGGCACCGAGTAGTGTAGAAGAGGGTGCATCCCGCCCCGGCTCCAAAGACCCGCGAAAACGCTTATTTTGACAACTCCCGAACGCCCATGTTAGCAGGCCCCAGGGCGAATTGCAATGAGCCCTGGGGGCTGCTAACATGGGCGTTCGGGAGTTGTCAAAATAAGCGTTTTCGCGGGTCTTTGGAGCCGGGGCGGGATCACCCTCTTCTACACTACTGCATGAGGACAACATCCCCTAGATGAGTATTTTGAGGCAAGGAGGAAATGCAAGTGGGTCATCATTTTTGGAATCCTCGACAGAACTTCTGAGTGGTCCTGTACTAGCGGCAAATGTAAGAAATTCAATATAATTACCCGCAATTCCGACAGTGGTGCTGAAAAAGAAGGAAAGAAAGCAAAAGATTAGAAAGACACAGGGTGCGTTCCTTGGGGATGATCCGGATCCGGATCACTGATCCAAGATCACTCGGATCATGAAGCATCAAAGGAACCGACGAATCCACTCTGGACAAGGATTCGTCGGTTCCTTTGATGCAGCATGATCCAAGTCATCTTGGATCAGTGATCCGGATCAGGATCATCCCAAAGGAACGCACCCACAGTAACAATTTAAGTATATTTGTCATTTTTGTTTCTGTGGCACTCTTTGGATGCTAGGCACACAAAGAATTGTTGTTATAAAGCAATAATGAAAGGATTTCAAAAGATTTACAAAAAATGCAGTTTTGAGGATACCCTGCCTTTCTCATTTTTTTTTGTATATATATATATATATATATATATATATATATATATATATATGTACTTGATTTGGCGAAGCTAATAAAATAAAAATAATAATAATAATGAAAACATCTTTGGATCTTCCTCGAAAATTTTCGTTATTTCTAGATTTACAAGCTTTGCAGGTGCATTAATGAAAACACCTTGGGTCTTTGACAGTTTTCGGAAACCTTTTGTACGAGACATGATAGAGAACAAACCTCTCTTATGGTCATGGAGAATTGTCTCTCGCATCCATTGCAACTTGATACATCCTCACCATTTTCCCATCTCCGTGCATTCTTTTCTGAAATGGAAAGGTACATTTCGTATGAAATATAATACATGCCATTTTTCAACACTGGGTTTATTTGATGTCAGTCAAGAACTTTAGATGTTTCGACTGAAGCCGCGTTCACATTATTGCTGCGAGCCCCCAGGCGAGTAGCACACTTATCTTTGGTTTGGCTGTGGTTGCTTGGGTTCCCTGCATTTTATTGCTGCAGTCTCGATTTTTTGTTGTTTGTCACGATGATTTTAAGCAAGCGTACGTCCAGCGGTGTCATCACAACTTAGATGCGCCTGGGTCTGGATGCGTCTTTCGCCGTCCATAGCACGTGCTCGCTTGTCTTCGCTTCTCGCTTCTCTTCTTCGATTTTTCTTATAGTATATTCAAGGGTGTAATCAAACCATTTTTAAGGGTCAGACAGAATGCAACCTAATACCTTAACACCTTATATCTATATTTTCCTCTAAACACACTTATATACTTAAATAAACGACTTTTTTCTTTATTTCTTAAAATGCCGCCTAGTATTTAAATTGCCCGTGGGGGGAAATCTCTATTCCTCATAAGCTCGGCTTCTCGGAGATTTCCCGCCACAGTCACTCCTCTCAAGCTAGTAATGTACTGTACAGCCCCCGAAATGATCCCGACCCCGAAATGATCCCCGACCCCGAAATGATCCCCAAATCGACCCCGAAATGATCCCGACCCCGAAATGATCCCCATTTTTTTCACACTGACCCCGAAATGATCCCCAAGTAATTTTTGGAATGGAATGGCCTTCCAACCAGAGAAAGCTGGAATGAATAAAATAAAGGCAGTTAAGAAAAGTTTGATTCTCATGTATGCAGTATTCACTTATTTATTCATTTTGGACAATTCTTAAACTAAATAATTATAACGCATTTTTTAACGATTTTTCAAGAAACTATATCATTTCTTATTTTTTCGAGTGTAGCGTTTTCAACTGTAACTAATAACAAATACAAACGTTTCCGCTTCTTATAGCAGACCGGCATGATTTAAAAGAGGAAACAAACATGATCGAACGTAAACATCAACAACCATATTATTTCTGTAACGAGAAATACAACACAATTATACGACCAAAAACTTAAATGGTAACAAGCTGATGTCTCCAATAAACACGGCCAAGATCTCAAATGCATGGCTCTACTTGGGCACGAAGCGGAGGCTCACTATCACAGCTTAGACTGTGTGGACATGCCATCATCTAATGAAGGGGAGGATGTTGTCGAATACTTGAAAAAGAAGTACGGGGAACGCAGTGACAGAAGAAATTTGCCCCAAATGCTGTAAGAAATTCCAGTGCCTATCTGCAGGTGTTTACGCTAATGAAAGCGGCCTTATGCAGTACTATGACGAGGACTGTTACATGTGTGACGAGTGTACTAAAGATGAACAGTGGTACACATACTGAAAGTGAACAGTAGCTCTAGGGTGTAGCTTCTATGTAAAATTAACAAGGGAATGTTCAAAGATAAAAAGAAAGCCATAAAAGATACCAGAATTGGAACGCTTTTTTCGATTCGCTATTACCCTTATGCGCAAGGTAACTTAGCGAAATTAAACTCGAAAGTACATCTTTACTGTGACATGAGACGGAATATCAAACATGTTATATGAAGTCGAAGTAATGTTCAACTGACTTGAGCTTCTATCTTATTCATGTTCTAAACGTGCAACTGTAGACAGACGCAATAGATAGTTAGTGGTGCCATACAGGAGCCCAAACGTTACAAGGAGCATCCCCATTGGTGACATACAGGAAGCTTCACCTTAAACTTTGACCGCTACAAACACGCATTCAGTATTAAACTTAATAACGATTCTTTCGTATTGTTTTGATAGACTAGCTGTATTGTTACCATTTAAGTTTTTGATCGTATGATTGTGTTGTACTTCTCGTTACTGAAATAATATGGTTGTTGATGTTCACGTTCGATCATGTTTGTTTCCTCTTTTAAATCATGCCGGTCTGCAAAAGAAGCGGATAAGTTTGTATTTGTTATTAGTTACAGTTGAAAACGCTACACTCGAAAAAATTAGAAATGATATAGTTTCTTGAAAAATCGTTAAAAAATGCGTTATAATTGTTTAGTTTAAGAATTGTCCAAAATGAATAAATAAGTGAATACTGCATATAATGAGAATCAAAATTTCCTTAAGGTTACAGTGTACCTTCGGGGGTGTCTCCAGTATAACAGCTCTAGCGTGTTAAGATTACACTTAATATACCTAAACCCAAATATCAGATTAAAGATTATAGAGCTGGCTATCTAAATATGGAAACCATTTGGTAATAAAATGAATTGTCGAATTTTTTACGACGTCTAAATTCGAACGTCCGAATCAGCTTTAAAACGCTATAACTCAAAGCGATTATTATATTTTGCTAATTTGATTTGTTCTCGGGTTTCCGGACACGAAGCGCTAAAAAACTTGTCGGCGATTTTCCATATTCAATTGCAGTGAAAAGTTACAGAATATTTTCGAAAAGGGGAGAAAAAAATTGGAATGATCGCGCGGAAATGCCTCTTGACGAAAAAGTTTTCGGAATTAAGAAATTCGCTGGCAAGGCAAGTTTTTGTTGACTATATGTTAGCCTAGCTTCTGTCCAAATTTAAGGAAAATCGAACAAATTCCCTTTGAGTTGTAGCTCTTTAAAGTGTCCCCAACAAGCGAAAAATTAACTTTGAGAAAACGGCACTTAAAAAAACATATCGTTTAATAAACAAACTCCGCCCACAAAAGTTATACCGTCATTTCTCCGTCAATTTTCACTATTTTTCGATACTTTTTTTTGGATGAAAGTTCATTCTGTAAACTTTATTTTAACGCCAAAAAAAATTTTCAATAAATTTTCGATCTGTAAGTACACTGTAACCTGAACTGCCTTTATTTTATTCATTCCAGCTTTCTCTGGATGGAAGGCCATTCCATTCCAAAAATTACTTGGGGATCATTTCGGGGTCAGTGTGAAAAAAATGGGGATCATTTCGGGGTCGGGATCATTTCGGGGTCGATTTGGGGATCATTTCGGGGTCGGGGATCATTTCGGGGTCGGGATCATTTCGGGGGCTGTACAGTACAAATTTTAAATTTAATGTTAATTAACCTATTTATTATCGTTTTTGTTCTGCTTGTAATTCATTGTGTGTGGCAAAATAGTAAAATAAAATAAAAAATAAAAATTTCAAAGTAATTGTTTTCCTTTGCGGCAAGATTTCCGTATTGCTGGTTTGAGCGTGACGTCACGGCGGCCATGTTGGTGGTCAAGAACAAAACCGTTTCTCTCCGCTGGAAACTAAACTCTATTTTCATGCAAATTCTGCGGAAAAAATTGTATTGTATTGACCACCAACATGGCCGCCTTGTCACGTGGTTGCAAACCAAGAATAACTCCATACATTAATTATGCATACGCGCTATTATAAAAGAGAAGAATAGAGAAAACAATAGACTGCCTTTGGGAATAGCATACATTGTACCGGTTTTTTTTTAATTTTTTTTTTCTTAGTCTTTTTCAAAATAGGTCTAAAAAGAGCATTTTCATCAAAATTTGTCGAAGAAAATGGGCCGTTTTCCGTTTTTTTCGAGTTTTAGTGCGAATGAAAAATAGACCAGTGAGAAATAAATTGAAACTCACCGTTGATGTTGTTGTGGTGTTTTTACCCCGTTTTCCACCTTGTGATGCGATGCGTTGAATCTTTACTTGGTGTAGTATTGATTTCACAAAAGAAGATCACCAATGGTGCATAAGATTGCTACGCGGAACACTTCACGGGTCTTTGTACACCTGGTAAAGTTCAGCGATATGCTTGATGATGTTTACAAAGGGATCCTCTCCATAATGCTTACGCCACAAAACCTCCTGTAGAAAACCATGCCATTACAATGTCTCTTCGAGCATCGCCACTTAAACCCGTCTCGATTTCGCGCGTTTCGTCCAGGTTAGTGCTTTGCAGCACTCAGGTCTAGGACACTTCGCGGCCGACACGAGTAGGTTCTGTTCCTTGCACCAATCTATGCACTGTTCGTGATCTTGTAATAGAGAACACAACGAAAACCAATTCAACTTGACAATAGGACGAGAGGACGCACACGAAGGGACAGACGAAGACGTAGACGGAGATGAAGACGGAGGTACTGTTGTCATAACGTTATGATAATAATAATAACAACACGGCAGAAAGTCGAAAGGAAACTGAAGGACGACTCAGTGAAGAAATTTGCATGGAAATACGTTCCTTTTTATTCTCACAATTAACCAATAGCAAAGACATGACAAGGATTCCTACGTGTAAACTGCCATGGGAGTTGGGGTTAAATTGTTATGTAGATTTTTAGTAATTAACATAGAAGACATGAATAAAATGTAATTATTGGTCAATAACTTTCAACGAGCTCTTGTGGTGTAGTGGTATAGCATATGGACTAGTAGTCCAGATGTGATCAAGGGGTCACGGTTCGAGATACGGTGTCGCCGCTATGAAAAGGTAAAAAGGAAACCGAGAAGAAGACTGGGACGAGAAACTGAGGAGAGAAAAGACTGGGGAAAGAGAGGAGGAGAAGGCAGGATGAAAGAAAAAAACGAGACGACGCAACTAAATCCATTTTTATTGTTGAAGTACGTAGCGATTACTGATGCATGTATTTCCGGCATAGTAAATCGAACGTTCGGAAATCGAACTCAATCCGTGGATTGATGTTACTAACAGTTCTTCAACTTAATGTCCACGTAGCAGATAAGGAAAATTCCTTTGGCTAGGGTTACAGATACTAATTAATACTTTTAACGTCAATCAATAAAACCCTCCAGTTTAATACTACTACAATCCAGTAATATGTTTAACGGTGGGTTACAACTTTGAGTAATGTTGTGTACAATTATGGCAGTACCAAATAAAGAAATTAAAATTATAAATTATGCACGAAGACTGCACCAAAATACTGTGCAAGGTTGGCTCTCAGAAGTATCAGAGAGCCCAAAGGCTCCCAACCATAAAATCTGGGGTGCCCCACTCTTATTGGTACACTGTAGTTATGTTTTCGCTTTTTTATTTAAGACATCGTCTGTTTAAAATTTCAAGACCCCCCTCGACAACAAAAAAAGTTCCCCAGGACCCCTCCTTTTGCAGTGGCGAAAATGACCATCAGTCAGTTAGAGAAATTCAACCCTTTCCTACATAAAAATCTACATGCCAATATTAATGGCAAAAACAACACACCAACTGCCAGGCAAAAAAAGGACGCTAAAATGAGGTCAAAAGCTTCAAAATCTACAAGCGCAACACCACGGGAACCACAACCGACAGACGTCTCGATAACAAAAAAAGTTCCCCAGGACCCCTCCTTTTGCAGTGGCTAAAATGGTCATCCAAGCGACCGCGATCGTCCCAGTCGTCGGGGTCCTTTGCGATCGTCCCGGGTCGTCTCAGAAGTGTTCTCATATAATCGTCTCGGTCGTCCGTGCACTTTTTGAAACGACTCGGACGACCGGGACGATTATATGAGAACCAGCCTTTAGTAAGAGTGTGAGCAAGTGTGATTCGATGCAACCTTTAATGGTAGAGCTCTTGTAGAATCGGAGAAATATCCTATGAATATTGAAATTTGTTAATGAGCAAAAATAATCCAATTTTCAAAAATCCAACTTCTAAATTCAAATTCTAGGTTATTAACCATTTTCTATTGTTTCAATTTTAATTAGTATTTAAGGTGGCTCCATGATGATATTGTTAAGCCCTCTCGACTTTTACATCCATTACAGCTAGCCCGATGGTGTGGCTAAAAATCTTTTCCTTGAAACCAGTAAATCTTTTCTCAGTCAACAAAGTAGTATCCAAATGATCGTCATCATTCGTTGCCATGGCAACGCGAAAACAGGTCAAAAATACGTTATTGTGGACCATTTGATGTTAATAACTTATAAACTACACGGTGAAAGTTTTTGTTTTTGATATATTTTTGTTTAATTGGCAAGACTTATTAACAATTTTTTAAAAAATTCTGTACATAGAGTTCAGAGCTGCCTTAACTTTATGTAAAAATGACATATCTCTGAATCCTATGTACAGATTTTTTTCAAAATTGTCACAAATGTTTATGTTTATAAGACGAAAATATATAAAAATAAAAAAAAATTCGAGAAGTTTTGAAGTTATTAGCCTCAAAAGGTTAAAAATGGGGTCTTTTTGGCCTCTTGACGTTGCCATGGTAACAAATTTTGATGTCGCAGCCACCTAAATTTGTTCATTGGTTAAGTGTTTACAAACCTGTACTAAACGTTTTCTCTTAACTTTACTGGTGTACCTGTGAATATCATATGTATCATGATGGCAATGTTTAAACTATTAGGAGCCACCTTAATACGTGGTTTTACCTGATGTATTGTGATATTAGTGTTGTTTAGTAGTTAGGTTTTAATTAGTTATTAGGTGGAATACCTGTAAACTAGCTCTCAAGCTAAGTGTATATCCACATTAAATAAAGTATGTTATGTGATGTGTTTATTGCCAAGCGTCCATTGATATTTGACTGCTCATTTTATTCGTGTTAGGAAGAGTGAGCACGCATTTATTTTGTGCATCTTTCAATGCTTGGGCATATCCTAAAAGCTAGACTGTACCCCAGACTCTTCCCTCCTAAAAATATATCCCCCCCCCCCCCCCTCCAAAAAAAAAAAATTAAACAATACACGCAACCCAAAAATGTTAATGCGAGTTTTAATCAAAGCAATTGAACAAGCACTTGTCATCTCAATATTCTTGCGCAAATCGGCAAATCGACATCGAATCTAGCGTTTCCGCGCGAGTTCGTTGCGAAAGTTGGAAGAAGGGGGGAGCAGAGGGGAGAGAAGGAAGTTTCTACATTATTCACAAACGCAATCGAACGACCCAACCCCAATTTTTTATTAAACAAGAACAAGAAGAAGTACAAGTGAAGTCGGGCTTTAAAGGTCTTGTAAGTGCCCCTGAGGTAAGATAATTAATTCAATTGTTATGATTTGTTTTACATGTACAGTCGCTTTTCCGGTCACACAAGGTGATCCGTCACGCACGTTACTACGTCATTTGAAACTTTTAATCAGTCTTTCGCAATCACTCGTGCATGCAAGGTCAACTTTATCGAATGGATGATGAATGAGCAAAAATGAGCTAATCTTTCAAAAATCCAAGGTAACTTTTTAAACATTTTGTATTGTTTCAGAATTCATGCGTTTATTGCCATAAGACCGTTGGGATTTGAATGCTAATTTTACGCGTGTGAGCAAGTGATAATTCTGTGCAACTTTCAACGGTAGAGCTGTTATAGAATCGAATGAATCTCTCTGAATATTGAAACAATAGAAATTTGTTAATTAGGAAAAATGAAGCATTTTTTCAAAAATCCAAAACCCTTTTTTTTAGCTTATTGACCATTTTCTTATGGTTTCAATATTCATGCGTTTATTGCCATTCATCCCTTGAGATTTGCTACTAATTTGAGCAATATTTGACTAATCTTAACTAATCAGTCTAATCTCTACCAATCTTTGACTAATGCTCCACTAATTCTTGACTAATCTTTGAGTAATCCTTGTCTAACCGTTAACTGCTGTTACTGCTTAGCAAAATCGTCAAATTCAGATTCGTACTTAACAAACCTGATTACGAAGCTGATTCTGAAACTAAACAAAAATATAAAATGAAATAAAAATGACTCAAACTGTGAATCTGAATTTGAAGGACATGTTTAGGGCAGTCGGCAGATCTGGTTGACTTGCACATGAGTACTAAGCCATTCTCACGCACCACGAGTGCAAGTCACCATCTGCTCGCCCTCTCCGGGTTTCTTTTGAAAAGGGAAATGGTGAGCTTACCCCGAAAACATGGTCAAGAGATAAATGGCAGGCGGTTATGCTGTCCAGAACACGAGCGGTAACATGGATGCTTACTCATGGATTAGCTTAAGACCATGGGTGACTTTATCATTATGTAATTTTATCGACCCATCATGAACCATCATTGCAATGCAGTGACAACGATGCGATGCTTGACCTTGATGTCGGATATACCTAACAGTGTAACAGCTAATCAAAGCACTAGACATCTCTCCTTTCCTCCCTCTGATGCTGCAGTTGTCATGAACAGAAACTGGACATTTTGCCACTGGTTGTTAAATTTCTGGTATATCTTCTCATCAAACTGCTCATGCTATTCTAAAGCCCATTCTTAGGTCATACAATTCTAATTTGTCGGAACAGAGAAACGCTGCAACAGAAATGCCGTCAACTTAACGTGGTCAACGCTTTTTTGTTGCAGCGTTTCTGTTCCAACAATTTTTTTTTGTAACTTGGCCACATTCTAGATCATATCAAAGAAAGCCGATTCCAAATTTTGAGCCAAATAAAACGGACCATTTTTTTTCTAGGAGGGCCTCAATATCAAATGAGGGGTTTGCGCAAATCCAGATTTTGGCTCCTGTATTTATTTCGAAGAAAATCGGTTCATATTTATTAATCCATGCTTTATTCAACTAGGAGATACAAAAAGAATTATTGCAATAGAGTAAAAAACAAAGAAGTAATAACCAAACGTTTGCCGTTGCAAAATTGCGTCCAGGTCACAGATGAGCATTTTGCATTTCGAGCGAGTCACCTTAAGCTGTAAAAATAGTGTCTATGTTGTGGTGCAATTTTGTTCTTGGTGCAAATTTTATTTTCCTTTGTTTTTGGGTATGGAAAATAAAATTTGCACCAAGGACATAATTGCACCACAACATATACAATATCTCCATGTTTGTGGTCATCGTATAGGGCCTTGTAGAGTTTCTTGAGATTGAAGAGATTGGTTTGGCCCAGCTCTACTGCAAACGGTTGTGTTTCTTTTCGTGTCAGTGCTCTTGGACACAACACAGAAATAAAAAAAGCTAAGATCAAATCCTGACTGACTTGCCACCATCATTGGATAGAATACATTGAAGAACTGTCTAACCAGTACCTAGAAAAATCAATTAAACTAAGTAAGAAATATGCCATGTACAGTTCACTCTTAAAGGTCTTCAAGTAGCCCCACCCTCTACCCTAAACAACAGAGTAGAGCAACTTTACAGGTTCTAAAGGATGACTTCTGTAATGATGCAATGACCACTGCAACTAACAGCAGCAAAAAAAGGCCGAACTTTGTGGAGATCAGGATTAAGGCTGAACTATTTTTTTTTTTTAATTGTGCCCAGTTGTAATTAAGATAAATTTTTTAAACTGTGAATAAAGTGTTATTTTTTCTTATTATTAAAAAATTATTATTATTATTATTATTATTATTATTATTATTATTATTATTATTATCGAAATTTACTTGCTAACAAAAAAGAGGAAATGTCTAAAAGTTCTAAGGCAACGACAACGCTACCCCTTCATATCGAGTTTTTGCACACCTCCACATCCCCCGCCCCTGAAATCTTATCAAAAGAGGAGGTATAGATATAAAATGTGATGGCCCATGAATCCGAAATCCTTCTATTGCAAGGCTAGATCGTTCAATTTCTTGCCTAGAATTACTACTTCCGGTATTGATGTATAAAGAGACACCGTCAAAGCATTCCACACTCTCTTTCCGAATGTATGTGCCGCAGAGTGTCCTCCATTTCGTCGTTCATTAGTAGCCCAACACAACTGTTCTGCAGGAGATGCTGCCGAAGGCCAACTTTGGTAAATTCATCCAGTAGTAAACGCGTTTCCGACTTGATTTCTACAAAAGAAACCGGCTGCTTGCATCCAAAGGAAAAACCAACATTTAATACAATGATTTTTTTTCTTTCTTTCTTTCTGGACTCATACAGTCCAGAGGGAAAGGCATGAACGGGACTCATAGCTCCCATGCAAGGTGCCATCCCTTCCCAATCCCACAACCCGCAAGGTTGACCACACCACCGGGTTCTACGCCCCATACTCTGCAAAACAGGTAACTTTGATGACTAGCAAAATGGACCATTTCATATCTGGACTAGGGTTTCAAATTCTACCTGTCCCAAAAGATGGAGTTTGCTTGTTTCCATCAATTATCTTTCAGATGGAACAGAAGGCGCCTCTGTCAGCTTCTAACAAAGTGTTATATAATTCAAGTGTCCATGGAGAAACTATTTTCTGGAGAGAAACACTGGTCAATGAGCCACTCAAACAACAGTATGAGAAATTCCTTGCTGACACTGAACGGGAAGATATGGCACCAGAGTATAGAAGTCTTGGTGTCTTCACGGGTCAGATGGGAAACAGGATGTGCTGGAATTAGCCAATGTTTTAAGGGTGTCATCTGTGGTGTTAACATCGATGGAACATTTTGCAGTTATACCTGTTTCTCCAAGAATTAACAAGACCCAATATAGCAGCTCCCATATACCTTGCTTTCAATCATGCTGGACCAGGTCACTACGATGCAGTAATTCTGTCAATCAATTGTCAGCATTTCATCCAGATCCCAAACCAGCACATGAGGAGCCATCGAAGATGGGTGGATGCAGATGCGGAAAAGGTGCTGCACAATGCCTGTTGATGGAGCCATAAAATCATTTTGGATCCAGATGCCCGGGGAGCGCAGAGTGTCTTGCCCTTGTTTCTTGCCCAGCAAGGCTGCAATAATTGCAAGTTTTTAACTGTGGTAATCGTTACAGGAAGCGAGACAATTCTAAAAAGAAAACAGTTGAAAAAAAAAGGAAGTGAGACGAACAGTTTGTTCAAAGCAACTGTGTAAGCAGTCATCAGTTGATTACTGAAAGGAATTTTGACTTTGCTAAGACGTCATGGTCAGAACTGGAAACCCTTTTATTTAAGAGTATGATTACTGCAGTTAAGAGAAAGTCAGATGGGGATGTCCCGTCCAGTGATGTGTCATATTTGATGAACACATTTAATTCTTTACGTGACATAGCAATTCCAGCTCTGTGCCATTGCCTGCCAAGGAAAAACCATCAAACAAATAAAAGGCAAGGTGAAACATTTAATACAGCAACACCGTGATTTGGGCTCAGACACATGGCAGTTGAAGGATATCAAGGAAGTACTTTTGAAAGAGCAATGCAGTTCTTATTCACCAGCACATTTCCAATTTCGCAGGGAAACCAAGCAACCTTCTTCGACTTCAGCGTTATTTTCAGAAGCTGGGGAAAGAAAGGGTCCCTGGTGCTCATTTTGTGGAAAGGATCATTCAAGTTCAAGGTGTAACATTGTTACAAATCCAGACAACCGAAGAAAGTTGTTGCACGAAAAGGGACAATGTTTCCTGTGTCCGCGTTCTAAACATTTGTCAAGAAATTGTTGTAGTGGAATGAAGTGTTTCAAATGTAATGGGTTACACCACACATCTATTTGCGGAGCAAATTTTACAAATCCCGTAAGCACTAACAAGGTTTCAACTGGCTCTCGGGCAGGCGAGTTACCCATCTCTCAAGGTGCTCCAAGTGCTGGTACATCAGTCAATATTGCCTATAGTCAATCCAAGGGATCCGTTCTCTTACAGACAGCACAAGCATGTGTTGTGCGTCCTGGCAGCGAAACTCCCACTCAGTCAGTGCGTTTAGTATTTGATTCTGGAAGCCAGCGCACATATATTTCACAGAGCCTTTGCGATGCCTTAGACTTGCCAGTAATTGGCAAGGATTCTTTGTTGATCAAAGATAAATTAACTTTGCGAATTTTAACATTCAAGATCAACGGTCGCGAGCGTTGAATGGCTGATTTAAAATGAACCGCATGTTTAGAATTCCTTTGGTCGCTGACAAAACTACAGATCACAGTTTCAAACCTACCTAGAGGACTTAAGTTTGGCTTTTCCCGGAGGAAATTTGACGAATGAATCCCAAACTCGGCCACGACATGGGGAAATATGTAGTTAATCGGAGGCCGGTGGAAAAAAGGTAAGAATTTTTCAAATTTTGCGACAATTCCGGTTTGAAGTAGCGACCCATAGCGGTCGCAGGCGGCGTGTTGCCTGCCTTGTCTCCCTCTCTTTAGTACCGGCCTTCGGCCGTTAACAGTAAACTCACCAGAGAAGGGTTTCTACGGCTCGGAGTGGCAAAAAAAACACCACGCGTGACTCAATCAACATTTCCTTAAACCTTTGTTCAACATGAAGGTAAAAGGCGACTTTAATATCTCCACTAAAATTTCAACCGATCGTGTCGCGTGAAGTCTCAAGTTCAAAACACAAACAGAGTGTGGTCTGCCTGTGATCAACCTTGGAGTGCATCTCCAGTGTAAAACTGTAGTGTCCAAATTTCATCATAGACACCTCACCACCTACATCAAAATAAAGATTAAAACATGGTCTACAAACCTTTGCCAGTAACTATCTAATCCTATAAATCTATCCTGATCCTATCAGAAATCCCTCAATGTTAACAATAATTACGTATTTTTATTTCAGGAGATAGAATTGTTGATTATTTGCATAACATGTCACCTATAAAGACAAGCCAAAACGAGAACCAATTTTTTGGGCTGAATTTTCAGACAAGCTATGATGTGTATCGTGCTGTGTGTTTCAGTACACAGCACTCAAGCGCAAATTTCAGTCATCATCATCATCAAGGGCTCAAAGAGCCATCTCATGAATACGAAACAACGTAAGTTTAAGGTTACAGTGTACCTTCAGACCGAAAATTTATTATAATTTTTTTTTTGGCGTTAAAATAAAGTTTACAGAATGAACTTTCATCCAAAAAAAAAAGTATCGAAAAATAGTGAAAATTGACGGAGAAATGACGGTGTAACTTTTGTGGGCGGAGTTTGTTTATTAAGCGATATGTTTTTTTAAGCGCCGTTTTCTCAAAGTTAATTTTTCGCTTGTTGGAAACACTTTAAAGAGCTACAACTCAAAGGGAATTTGTTCGATTTTCCTTAAATTTGGACAGAAGCTAGGCTAACATATAATAAACAAAAACGTGTCGGCGAATTTTTTAATTCCGAAAACTTTTTCGTCAAGAGGCATTTCCGTGCGATCATTCCAATTTTTTTTCTCCCCTTTTCGAAAATATTCTGTAACTTTTCACTGCAATTGAATATGGAAAATCGCCGACACGTTTTTTTAGCGCTTCGTGTCCGGAAACCCAAGAACAAATCAAATTAGCAAAATATAATAATCGCTTTGAGTTATAGCGTTTTAAAGCTGATTCGGACTTTCGAATTTAGACGTCGTAAAAAATTCGACAATTCATTTTATTACCAAATGATTTCCGTATTTAGATAGCCAGCTCTATAAGCTTTAATTTGATATCTGGGTTTAGGTATATTAAATGTAATCTTAAGACGCTAGAGCTGTTATGCTGGAGACACCCCGAAGGTACACTGTAACCTTAAGTCCACAGATCGGTTTTAATTTTCCACATAAGTCAAAAAATGAATCCAAGGAAGCTATTGAATAGAATCAAGAATTTGAAAACAGTGTATGAACACTTTACACTGATCAATTTTAAATTTACTCGTTATAGACATGAGTGGTACAATGATGATTTGGACATCAGTTTACACCAGGGAGAAAGATGTGGGCACACCAAAGGAAACAGTAGACTTGCTGATCAACTGTGAAACTATGTAGACACAAGCAAGATATGCACAGCGCAGCCATTAAGAGTTCAACACAACTGTTCATTTATTGTGGATCTCAGCAAACGGAAAGACATTGGGCATTTCAAATGTGATGACCTAGGTTCTTGGAAGAACAATTAAAGGAAAAAGTTTTGTTTCCAAGTCAGAGATGAAGGTGGTTACATGTTAGCCAGATCAGTCAACGGTGACAAAGAAACTCCATGTGAGGATCCTAAATATCCTTTAAAAGGAGAATATTTCCAGCTCCGCAAATCAGGAGACTTCCGTAAGAGAATTGATACCATAATTAGTAAGTACTGTTTTTTTTTAACAACTAGTATGTTAAGTATAATGCGATAACAGTCACTAACTTTCACTTAAAAAGGTGATAAGAACCTCATAATAACGTCATATCTACCTATAATATGCAGGTACAATAGAATCTTTACAACTCAAATTCCCTAATTCAAACTTCTCGCTAACTTGAACGACATATACAGTTTCCACAACTACACCTCATGATAGATTTAACCCCTGATAACTCAAACAGTTTTGAGTTTCCTCTAGCGGTTTGAGTTATTGATTAGGATTCAACTGTACATGAGAAAATAAACCTGAAAAAAATACGAGCCATTTTATAACTATTCACTACTATTTTGTCTTTCATGGGGTTAATTTTTTTTTCTCATCAATTACTTGCAGCCACAGTGACACTCTTAATCTCAATCATCATTAAATACCATAAAACCCCAGATATAATGCACGTGTCAGTGGCTATCCTGGGGAACTAACACCTGACAACAGTAGCAAGCATTCCATTAAATTTGCACACTTTCATATAGCCAGTTTTAGGCAGTAAAGGGGAAATTGTGAAGAGGGGGGTATATCGTATTTGCAATAGTTGTGAGAGGTCTGAGGATACACTCACGGGATAACGGGAAAGCAAAGGGGGTTCGTTGAATTATAGTGCACATGCCCTGGGGTGAGCTCTCCTGCTTGCTGGCAAGTGATAAATGCACAAGCCCCAAGCTTATACAATTTCACAAAGGGTTTTGGGTTTGAGGGGCATTTTATCTGATGGTACTTATACAATTGTAACCTGGGGGGGGGGGGGGGGGGTATAACCAAAATTAACAAACAAAACATTCTGAAATGCATTAACATAAAATCCTACCATCGCACAGATATTAAATTTCTCTCAATCACCGCCAGAACTAACTCCTCCTTTGCACAGACAAACCTCATTGCTCCTGCAGCATATCAAGCAATACATTCATTTAAACAAAGTCGTCTTTAGAGAAGAATTTATTTCCAAACTCAAAACAACATGGAAAATCAATAAGGCAGCCTAATGTTATTGTTTCGATTGTGTTTTCTACCCGACATTGGCAATATATTATTTATTTCTATTTATTCATTTTGTTCAATTTACTGTCACTCTTTTCTTTTTGCATTAGTAAGTACCAAGAATATTTAACTTCCATTTTAACATATATTCTATTTTAAAGAATACAGATTTTTTTTTCATTGTCAATCTGCAAAGCTTTGAGATAATCTATTAAAATATATTCATTTGCATTATCTCTTTCTACAGATGTGTTCAGTGATGAAAAGGAAGACTCACTCGGTAAGTTATTTGATTTGCAATCCACTGTTACAGAATCTTCTTAACCATGCCACATCAATGATGCTGAGGTCAATGTATGGTTAACAACAGCAGACCTGTACAAGTACATGTCAGAATTTTTATTGGCACTGCAGGGCAGTGGGGAAGTACTGAGAAAGGAACTTTTAATTAACTATTCAAGCTAGTCGTTAGTGAAAGTGTCTAGGATACAATACCAATATCATCTGAACTGAAACAAGGTGTTGAGCACAACCAACATGATCTTACCAGTTAATTCCAAAGACCAAGTTAATGCTGTAGCTCTGCAGGCTGGTACTCTTGAACAACTGAGATAACCAGGTGGTGGTTTCTATTTGCTCAGGTGGAGAAAATAACAATTAAGATGGACACTCTCAGTCCAGAGAAGAAAAAATTTAAGGCATCTCATCCAAGGAAGCTATTGAATAGAATCAAGAATTTGAAAACAGTGTATGAACACTTTACACTGATCAATTTTAAATTTACTCATTATAGACATGAGTGGTACAATGATGATTTGGACATCAGTTTACACCAGGGAGAAAGATGTGGGCACACCAAAGGAAACAGTAGACTTGCTGCTCAACTGTCAAACTATGTAGACACAAGCAAGATATGCACAGCGCAGCCATTAAGAGTTCAACACAACTGTTCATTTATTGTGGATCTCAGCAAACTGAAAGACACTGGGGATTTGAAATGTGATGACCTAGGTTCTTGGAAGAACATTAAAACAAAACGTTTTGTTTCCAAGTCAGATGAAGGTGGTTACATGTTAGCCAGATCAGTCAATGGTGACAAAGAAACTCCATGTGAGGATCCTAAATATGCTTTAAAAGGAGAATATTTCAAGCTCCGCAAATCAGGAGACTTCCGTAAGAGAATTGATACCATAATAAGTAAGTACTGTTTTTTTAACAACTAGTATGTTAAGTATGATGCGATAACAGTCACTAACTTTCACTTAAAAAGGTGTTAAGAACCTCATAATAATGTCATATCTACCTATAATATGCAGGTACAATAGAATCTTTACAACTCAAATTCCCTAATTCAAACTTCTCGCTAACTTGTACGACATATACAGTTTCCTCAACTACACATCATGATAGATTTAACCCCTGATAACTCAAACAGTTTTGAGTTTCCTCTGGCAGTTTGAGTTATTAATTAGGATTCAACTGCACATGAGAAAATAAACCTGAAAAAAAATATGAGCCATTTTATAACTATTCACTACTATTTTGTCTTTCATGGGTTTCATTTTTTTTCTCATCAATTACTTAGTTAATGTGTATGTTTATTTATTTAGTAGCTGTTTTTTAAATCACTTTATGTTTGGTAAATATGACTGTAATTAGTACAACCCGCCTAGATTAGCTATGCTATAAGCGGGTTTGTAGATATTTAAATTTTATTTCTTTAAATTTAGATCAATTAATTAATGTAAAAGTGTTGCAGCCACAGTGACACTCAATCTCAATCATTATTAAATACCATAAAACCCCAGATGTAATGCATGTGTCAGTGGCTATCCTGGGGAACTAACGCCTGACGACAGTAGCAAGCATTCCATTAAATTTGCACACTTTCATATAGCCAGTTTTAGTCAGTAAAGGAGAAATTGTGAAGAGGGGGGGTCATATCGTATTTGCAATAGTTGTGAGAGGTCTGGGGATACACTCACGGGATAATGGGAAAGCACGGGGGGTTTGTTGAATTATAGTGCACATGCCCTGGGGTGAGCTCTCCTGCTTGCTGGCCAGTGATAAATGCACAAGCCCCAAGCTTATACAACTTCATGAAGAGTTTTGGGTTTTAGGGGCATTTTATGTGATGGTACTTATACAATTGTAACCCTGGGGGGGGGGGGGGGGAGGGGGGGTGGGTGTTGGGGTGGGGTATAACCAGAATTAAAAAACGAAACATTCTGAAATGCATTAACATAAAATCCTATTATCGCACAGATCTTAAATTTCTCTCAATCACCACCAGAACTAACTCCTCCTTTGCACAGACAAACCTCATTGCTCCTGTAGCATATCAAGCAATATATTCATTCAAACATCGTCTTTAGAGGAGAATTTATTTCCAAACTCAAAACAACATGGAAAATCAGTAAGGCAGCCTAATATTATTGTTTTGATTGTGTTTTCTACCCGACATTGGCAATATATTATTTATTTCTATTTATTCATTTTGTTCAATTTACTGTTACTCTTTTCTTTTTGCATTAGTAAGTACTATGAATATTTAATTTCCATTTTAACATATATTCTATTTTGCAACATAAAAGTAAAAAATAAAATAAAAAACCAACATAAAACTAATAAAGAATCATATTCCCACTCTACACATACAATTTGTTAGTTTTTGGATATATATCTTCTTTAGAAATCTTTAAAACATTCTGAGAGTACCAATCTTTCAGTAAAGTGGGGGGGGGGGGGGGGGGGGGAGCTCATGATCAGGATTTTAATACAGAAATAGCTTCCATTGCAGCCTGTCCATTTTATACCGGCTACTTATGAAATACTTTATTTTGTTTTCAGAACCTGATGGCACATTGCATACGAACTGCCTGGTACAGTATGCATTAACTGCAGAGGAACATTCCATTGACATTCAACGTCATGGAAACTGTAAAATGGCATCTAGAGGATTTGTTAGAACCTTAGAAAGTACTAAAAACGAGCTTGTAAAGGTATCTTATTTATCTAAACCCAAGGATGCATTTTATAAAGTACTACACTTAGAAGGAAATCATAATTTGTCAGAGGGAACAGGGGTCAAAGCTTCTTAAACACAAGCAAAATGATTCAAATAATGCACATAAAAATATTTCTCATGCATGCAGTATGCCTTTCAGAGGAATGGCATCCAAGACCCTTCGTACAAATTGCTTTTAGAATGCAAGAAGCAGGGGGAGAATGTTGCCTTTATCAGAAATGTCAAACTTGCACCAGGGCCTAGTTGTGTACTTGCAACAAATAGGCAGTTACATGACCTTGCAAGGTATAATGGGAATAATCCTTGCCTTGTTACTCCAGTTATGATTCACAGTAGAAAAACATGAGAGTCATGCAGTCAGTTGTGCAACACCATGAGAACACTCGAACCTGCCCTGAAGAATCTTCTTGCATTTGGCACTGACGAGGAAAAAGCCCTGATAGATGAATTTGAGAGTAATTTTGATTCAGCTGTCCATGTGCTTTGTACTAGACACCTTAGAAGACTCATTTTGGAAGTTTAGTTGTTTCAGAAACCATTCAAGAGGAGATGTTTTAATGACATCTTTGGAGCCACATGGAATGGTATTGAGCAGAAGGGAAGCATTGATGCAACAACTGAAGCACATTTCTACGAAATGTTGAATGAAATGGGAGAGAAGTGGGCTACAAAATACCCTGCAGGTCTTGAAGCATTTGGATGGTTGAAGGAAAACAAAGCAAAAGTGCTGGTTGCGAAAGCTATTCCACCAGTAAGAAAACAGGCTGGTCTCAGTGATCCTCCAGGTAAGTTTTATACCAACCAGTCAGAAAGTAACGACCATCTGGTTCAGAGCTTCCTTCAGGAAGATGCTGGTAGCAAGAAAGTTGGGAGTATGTTCTTTGAAAGGCAAACCATTGACCATATGAAATTCGTGATTACACTAGTTTACTTATTTCCGAAGACAAATGGGTTAAGATGACTGACAAACAATGCACAGCTGCCATTGCAAAGATGCATTCCATTTCTTTGTCTGAGAGTAATGTGAAAGACAGTTTGACCTGAAGCGTGGACAGGCATCAACAAACATTGCTGGAAATCAAACTTTTCCAAGAGGGGGTAGACTGGATTCCTAGTGATTTTACAAGGTATGTCCGTTAAAGCAGAAAACATGTTACAAGGCAGGAGCAATCTAGTGGTTGCACCAGGCTCGGAAAGAACCTTGGTAGTCCCAAGTCAGTCTTACCCACAAACCCCAAGGCTTGTTCACCAGCAGGTGTCTGGACGAGTTACTCATTCATGTGAGCAGTACACAAGCATGAGCATATGTTCCCATGTTCTTGTTTATGCGCAGTACTTTGATGTTTTCCAGTCTTACTTAAAGTGGCTTAAATGCCAGAGACGGAGGAAGGGCAGTGACTCCATTAATATATCAAGTCTTGCGTATTATGGAATGCCTGTTGGCCGCGGTAGGAAAGGTGGGAGACTACCAGCCAAAAAAGGAAAATGTAAAACAGCTCAGTCTCTGCTTTATGCATCTTCAAGCAGCCATGGTGATGTGGTGACATCCCCGCACGTAGGTCCACAGTCTTCAAGCAACCCTGTTAATGAGGTCACGTATTGGAGTATGAGTCCACAGTGCTTAACATTCGTCTATGTTTTTTGTTTCAAAATAACAGCTTTAAAATGGGTTTAAAATAAAATTTCTATTTTACAGCTGTTTTATAACAGGATATCCTATATTTTATACCTATTTTAATAATAACTTTTCCTTACTTTTAGCCTATTTTATAACTATTTCATAACTATTGTAAAACTATATTGCTCCGACTATTTCAGGATTTCCTCCTGTTACTTTTTTTCATTTGGGAAACCCTGGGGCAAGTGGTTGATTGTGTATTCGTACATCAGTTGCTAATGTACATGTCGACAGTTTGCCATGGAAAGCATGCAAGATATAGAGCCAAACACACCATTCTGCCTTCTTGGAGCCACTCAACTACAAAATATGGCAAAGACTATTTATTACCTGAGCAACTCAATCACACTTGAGCATGTCTTTACGCGATGGCTTTCAGCAATTTGCTCCTGATAATTATATTGACCACCCACACAAACATTTTAAGTGCTTCACCACAATCTTTAGCAGGGCACATGCAACAGAAGTTAACAAAGAAATTTTGAATGGGAATTTTCCCCAAAATCTAAAAAAAAATACAGATAATATTCCAACTGTGGCAGCTTGCCTATTAGTGTTCTCCCATTTCATTAAAGGCAGTTGCTTTATCCCACGACACAAGTTTCTGAATGCCTGAAGAGATCAATCCTGATTCAATCAACCCACCGTAGATTCCTGACTTAAAATTCACACACATACTATTAAGCCACACAGTTAAGATGTTGCCAGTATGGAACGCAACAAACAACTGAACATTTAAGAGGGCAACTGCCAGCTGTGTTTCAAAATCAGTACCAGCTACCAAAACTGAAAACCCAAAACCCAAACAAAGCTTTCCCAAAGAGCCCGTCAGTGTTGAAAATGATGGAACGCGGTAAAGTTATCAATGAGGTGTCCAGTGTCCTGCCCCGTTCAACTCTGGAGTTGGTTATTTTCTTCATTTTTTACGAGAATCAAGATCCTTTTAGACATTTCTACATCACGTTTTAGTAGATTTTGTTTGTTGATTGGAAATGAAAAATATTTCATCTTGACTTGTTACGAAAAATTCAAAAACAATTGCCAAGCATTTAAAAGAAATTGCAGAAGAAACTTTTTCAGCTGCTGCAACAGATCATACATACATACATATACTTTTTGTTAAGGCAGGTTGATATGTGGTAACCTAAAGGCTGGTGGGGACCTGCCAGAAACTTAGTACTTAAATTACAAAATTAAACAAGAAATAAGAAGTCAGAAATGCACAGAATGCCGGTGAGAATGATGCCAAACGAAACAGACGATAATATTAAGATGTGCAACATGCAGGGCCAATGTTGTTTTCACAATACAGGGTCCACAGTAGCATGGGAAGTAGCGACTTTTATACTATTTCAACAAGCAGTGTCCAAACAGGCCATAATGTGGTTGATGCTTGTTAAGAAGCCCAAGATGAGCTTAATGATAACCAGCCTCACCCAAAAAAGAAAATAAAGACTGATATCATCCCTCAAAAGTGCTGGGGTTATCCTGCCGAATGTTTTAGGTAAACCAAATGAAAAGTTGATCCTGGAAGCTGCATTTTTGCATGTAAACCAAATGAACCTACTTGGATCATCCTTTCTCCAGGTTTGGTTCACCAAGTACCATAGGGGTGCACAAAATCTCACAATGTTGGCCAGAGGGACACAAGCATTTTATGTGAACACAATGGCAGTCGCTGGTGCCTTACATACTGGCATTGGGCATACCCACCTTCATGCAATAACATCAACAATAAACATTCCATATATGAGCTATGTCTCATTGATGACAAGAGAATGAAATTGGTTCTGCTGAAGAAATGGCTGCCCATAAGAGTTGTGCAAAGTTCTTAAAAATCCAACCATTTTGGACCCTCACATGGATGCATTGTTCTCTGCTGGCGTTGGTTTCTCATGGCCTATTGTTAAATACCCTTGTGAGGTCCAATAAAGCCGTCCAATGGACAAGAAACATCAATTGAATGAAAGGGAAGTTCCTCGAAAGTCGGACAATTCGCCAAGTGGCTTGAAGAAGCGAGAGACAAAACTCTCGACTAAACCAAGAGCTATAAGAGCTGGATCAATCCTCTAACAAAGCGAACAGTGAATGGTTTGAGGAACTCGGCGCAAAAGTGAGAGAAGCTTTTGGCAAAGCCGCCTTATTATTTACCGGACAATTAGCCAAGTCGGACAATTCAACCAGACAGCACCCATCACCGATGCAGCCAGTCCTGCAGCCACTTTGCAGAGCGGATCTTAAAAGGGAATCCTGATCAATGGATCTCCCTAATAGCATCGGTTTTATTACAAGGATTAGGCCACATGCTAAAATACCCTTCGCCAAGGGAGAGCAGAGCAAATATCTGACCCCTATACACTGTAATTTTACGACAAATGAAAGCCATGACTCCACCCTCGGGATACCTTACAGCCCACTTTTTTCGCAACTAAATGAAAAAACACCATCAAAATAAATGTGGTACTCATTTGCTCAGCAGAATGAGAAGTCCAGAGGTACACTAAACAGGGGTTTCAATAGAAGCTGGCTACCGGCAGTGTAGCGCCGCCTACTTCACCTCTCAATGCCGGTTACTGACAACAAACAACTATCTTATGTTTCACTCAATTTCATGCTCAGAATGCTGGAAATTGCATTTCCGAGCCTCTAGATTTCCAGACACCCCTAGTGTCAAGGGGCCTTCCGGCCCCTTATCTGTCACAGCCGCCTATTATACCTTGGTCAGCCGACCCGACACTAAAGGAACATATATGGCATTGAATAGCAACTCAACAGAGCCAAATCTGACCGCATTGAAAGACACACTATCCGATATCACAGGCAAAGGTAACAACCAACCAATTAGAAATCCTTTATCTTAAAGAAGAAATTATTCAACTCAAGGCATTGATTGAATCTCAAAAGCAAAACTTACAATGTAGTCAAGTTGTAGACCTCATTGGAAGCAACCACAAACAAAACTCTAAAGATAAAGCAAGGAAAACTACATTTCATTAAATTTAATTACTATTACACGTGTATCGTTATTGCTACCTTTACTTTTCTTTAATTTTTAGCAATTAATCTTGCCTTATTACTGTAATTTGCTTGTAATAACTTATAACAACAAAACAATTAAAAAAGTAAAGAAAAAAAGAGCTACATTTGACAAAGGACTGAAGAAATTGGAGCGGTATACCTGCAAAAGTTCCCTAGAAATCCATGGTGTACCCGAGAATTTATATTCCTTGACTGAAGTGGTAGTTTTTAAAATTAGAGGAAGCATTTTAGTGTCCTTTTTAAGATATTGAAATTTCACACCAACTCGACGAAGTAACAAACCAATCATTGTGAAATTTGTGAATCATAAGGTTAAATCTATTTTATATGAAAAAAATGCACTGAGCTTAAGAACATCAGTAAGCTATTATGCTTTTGCATGTAACAATGACTAAACCAGGAACATCTCTCAGCCACCACTGAGAGCTTACAGCCATACAAAAACTCTGAGAGACCTGTTGTTGCATTGCAACCTTCCCAGTCAACCAAAACTGGCACATTGGCCTGCAACCAATCCATCTACTGCACATGTCTCTTTATTAATTAACCCACCAGTGGGACATCTTAGGGTTTATACTAGAAATTATTTTGTGCACAACAGATAATCTCATCTATTCTCGCTGTAAATGCCCTGCCACTGTTTACATTGGAGAGACGGGACACAGACTCCATCATCTTAGGGAACATCATCTCTACAGTGTACATCGTCAGAAGAAACTGGACTTCAGCCCATGCCTAACCAGTTCAATCAACTCTTTGAACCATAATATTAACATGTTGGTGGTTGTGTTTAGAGTGTGTTTACAGGATCAAGATATATGACAACCCCCAAAATGAAATGTGAGTAAAAAACTGATCTTGAAGAATTCCTTATACACCATACCAGTGTTCTCTCTAAATTTTAGCTCAGCAGGTAAGGGAGCATTCCTAACCGGTAAAACTAAAAGTGTGCGCCTGAGGCCCACTTTCCTTGGGGGTAGTTCTCTGAAACCCCATTTCCATCATTTATTGACTTTCAAAGGTGAAACAACTTACAAGAATTTTATAATTCATTCCTTACACAACACCTTGTTGAATTTCAAAAACCTCCAAGTGATTGCAGGCGGTAAAAAATTTTGATTCAAGCGGTAAATTTTACCTGTTACCGCCTGATAAGGATAACACTGCCATACACCTCAAACAGTCGCCAATGTATAAAATTCAATATTAGGAGTTCAGAATGCTAAGAAAAAGGTTAGCACGTTCAAAGAAATGAAATTGCATGAATGCTTACAATGGAGAATGGCTCCATTGTACAGAACAAAATTCCTGGTTGCAAGGCATCCCATAATAATAATAAATTAATAATAAATCATTATCAAGGATACCTACTTCACTGCAAAGTTCTTTACAGAAGGGTCCTTTGACTAAAAGGAGAGGAAAATATTTGCTTCATACATTTATTATGACTGTTATGTACCATTTAATGACTTTTCTCAACTATAAAATAGTGAATAAATAGTGATAAAAAGTTAAGGGATTTATGAACATTCCAATCAAATCCTCTCAAATTCTGTCCATCTCAACAAGAGACACCATTTTCATTTTGTTGCTGATATATGACATCCTGAATTTCCTGTAGGTCTATCCTCCACATTTACACTCTACAATGTTAATGCATTTATTATTTTTGCAAAATAACTAGCCTTTTTCATATTAGAAAACAACAATTTCCCTTGCCCTTGTATATTATACAAAACAAGTTTTCATTCAAGTAACATAAACCTGTTTAAGAGATCTTACAGTATATAGCAGTAATTAATCACTCCAATAAAAGCCGGGCCCCACACTCTCTTAGCATAGCTGGGATTTTGTGTGGCCAAAGCCAGGATTTAACCCACATTCAACAATGCAATAACCCGGGGAGGGGGGGGGGGGGGGGGTATTGTATATATTTATTGTATATTATTATTGTATGGAGCCACTGAGAATTGACTGAACAGCACACAAATCTCAACCAGAAGCAGGACAAACAGCAGGAATTTAACATCATGGAGAGTGAAATCAACTCCTTTTGTTCCAAGATGGCAACCAAATCAACCACCACAGAAAGAGGTGGGTATTTTTATTAACTGAAATCTGTCATTTACATGTACAGTGTACTTCTGCCATTCATAGTAGGTGATGCTCAGTTAGTATAGGATATTAATTTTTCTAATGTTTTCATTGATGTACTTTACTTTACAAGTTTTCATTGAAATTTGCATGATTTTTGCTTTGTCCTATTTGTTATGGTTGATTAATACTGCATTTGACCTTGTTCTTAAGTCATATTAATTTTGATGTTTTACCATACACTGTAACTGTAATAAAATTTTTTTGGAAGATTTTATTAAAAATTGTAAAATTTCCTGCACGCTCATTGGTCGAGAGCTATTATTTATAACATTACAAACCATGAACGACGTCGTTGATCATGCCACCTGCGTCTAGCGCACAGGAAAATAAATGATTTTGGCCTTAAGAAGAACTTCAGCTGTGTTGGTTTGCAAGATAGCTGCTTTCCCTATCTATTTTCAGGGAATTGTAGCCGTTTCTAAACAAATATTACATTGTACATTTGCCATTGATAAAAAATTCATGCTAGTCAAAGCTGAAATGTTTGGAGCAGAACTTGGGACAGTTGTGGACTCAAGGACTTTGGTAACCTGGTAAACTTTTTCAAGTCGAAAGTGGACACGAAATGCTAGACTTCATTCAGCAAACTTTAGTCACTGCCTCAGAGGAAAATATAACTCATTATGAAGTAGAAAGAGAGGAAAATAAATGAATGACTTGAAAGTTTACTTAGTATTCTTGTATGTGAAATCAAAAATTTCTGTGATGATCCAAGTTTCAGTCGGCTCGATGCCTTTTTCCAGTTCATTTCTCTGGATTTTGAGGTCAAATTGAACATGATGGTTCCAAGCAAAATGTTTTAGTTATAGTAAAAACCAAAAAGATTTTATTTGGCCATTACAGTGTATATGTCTTCTGATAAACAATGTTTGATGCCATAGCATGGTCAAAACAGTTGCGGAATTACTTGCTTAGCTTGTAATTCTTCACTTTTAGTTTAAAGTACTTTTGCGTAGAGTTCAGATTTAAAAGCATTTTCTGTTTTACAGTTAAAGTGTGTAAGATAAAATTTACATGGTCGAGCACAAAGAACATGTACAAGTGCAATGGTCAAGGTTCTCACTCGGATTTCGAGTGTTCCACAATAATACAAACAAAAACCGTCCCTATACGCTTGCCAGCAAAGCTACAGCCGTAAAGCTGTGCTAAATAAAACCATTCAACATTCAATCAAATTTCGCAGAAATAATTTGTCAACAATTTCTCATGATATTCAACGCAGCTTTTCGAACCACCTATCACATCCATTTCAAGATGGCGGTAAAACTCGTATTCTATCAGCTGTAAATGAACAAAAGTCGGCTAGCAAACTAAATAAGTAAAAAAGCGTTTACCTTATGGTATTTGACTCATTTTCCCTGCTGTTCCGGCTGTTCCCTGCGGAGTGCTTGCTCGCATCTGCTTGCATCGTCCTATCGGCTCCATCAGCTGTACGAAACGAGACCGCGATCATCTCAGCGGATATTTCGAACTTCGTGTATGGTGCGCCAAACAAACAAGTATCGATGAATTGCGGTATGTACTTCATGGCTGAAAGCCATATATTCGTGGGCATAAAAAAAACGTGGCGGTTACAGTGTGCAGTCAAAAAAATTACCGAGGTTCGCATAACGCAAGGTAGAAACGTGATCGTAGAAATAAATAACGCACGGAGAAAAACAAAAGACAACATTTTTCTAATGGCAAATAACGTAAAGAAATCCAATAAACTGAGTACAAACTGATCGAGCTTATGCAAAAATACGAAAAATGCAATACCTACCCCGCGGCCTGGCCAGTACCTTACGCATGCGCACAGCCATATCAACGGGCAGTGGCAGCCATGGACAGCTGTTTCGTCCTAGTTAGGACTCATCAGCATGGCATAGCCAGGCAGGGTCTCATATAAGATCATCGACCCCGCCACTTTACTGCCAAGGCGAATGCTCCACACGACACATGTGGTAGCTGTTGGCTGGGGACTCCACCGCGGTCAAACGTCCGAGGCGTTTTTCGTTTTATTTAGTGGGATTTTATTTAATATTAAATGGAAATATGGGAAAGGATGTATTAAATGTATTACTGCATGCTTTTAAAATTTATCGTTTTTCTTAATTCGTATTTAGCACTCGAATTAAAGCGGAAGTGTTTTTTTTTTTTTTTCGGAGTTTCCCATGATCCTTTGATCCTTTTCATTTCTTCCCACTTATTTTTTTGGAGAGGGGGGGGGGGGGGGGGGGGAGGTAATTTTGAAAAGTGTTTAGCAAGCTAAAATATTATGTTCATGCTAAAAGACGCACAAATTCTTATGTTTTTTTACTTTTATTTTCGTGAAAGATAAATCCTAAACAAGATTGAACTGGTGAAGGTAGAATTAGACCTATTTTGGGGGGCAACGGTCTTCCTCCGTGTTGCTCGCAGTGTCAGCCATCTTTGATTAGCCGTTGAAGCAGTGATGGTGTGACGAAGGGGGCGGAGCTATCCCTTTTATAGTGCGGGTCCTTATTTAAACTTACAAATCTATGCAATTTTTAGCTTTTTTCATGCAATATTTAAGGAAATATCTGCTATCAAAAACTGCAAAATTGTTGGGTGGCAAAAGCGCTAATGAGCCAAACATTCTTTTAAAATTTCGAGTTTTTAATACAGCATTGGATTAAGTGTATCTAGTATATCGGGCTCAAATTTTCAGAGAAAGCTAATTGTGCTATGCCCTTTCAATATTCAGAGTTAATTTTTTTGTAGGTAGGTTAGAGAACGAGGCGCATATGCTAATGAGGCAAAAATGGTAAACAAAGATTCCCCTATAGATGGTTTTCACGAACGTGATCTTCAGTCCTGTGGGACTCAAATGACAAAGGCCATGGCGGCCATGTTGGTGCACATAACAAAAGACGTTCGTTAAAATTCTTTTGTAGGTGTGCACCATCATGGCCGCCGTGAAGTAACGTGAAAACCACCTATACAGAGAAAACGAAGGAATAAAATCACCAAAATCTATGCTAATAGTTCATTTCCGAGTTGCCTTTAGCCTCTCTATCAAAGCGAGGCTAGGTGCGAAACCTTTCATATGAAAATGAGTTTTCATTCATATGCAATGAGTTTGTTTGCATGTGAATAAAAACTCATTTTCGCACCTAGCCTCGCTTTGATAGAGAGGCTAAAGGCAACTCGGAAATGGCCTATTAAGATCGGGTTTCCAAACCACCATAACGCTGATTTTCTTTGTTCAAATTTTATGAATTATTAATGAGTTTGAGAATGACAGGTCAAGGCGGTCGGGGAAAACAACGCGGGAAATGATAAAATCGATGAAAAGCGCGGGAAAACACACCGCCGGTGGCAAGCGCGGGAAATAGAACTCTATTCAGATCGGGTTTCCAAACCACCGTCACGCTTATGAATTTCTTTGTCCAAACTTGATGAATAATTAATGAGTTGAGAATGATAGGTCAAGGCAGACGGTCGGGAAAACAACGCGGGAAATGATGCAATCGATGGAAAGCGCGGGAAAACACGCCACCGGTGGCAAGCGCGGGAAATAGTACTCTATTTTGATCGGGTTTCCAAACCACCATCACTCTTATGAATTTCTTTGTCCAAACTTGATGAATTATTTATGAGTTTGAGAAATGTATTACCATAATGTGTGTAATAAAACTTTATTTTTAAGTGCAGCAATATGCAAGATTTTAAGAGTTACTGATAATTTCCCCTGTAAACCCAAACGAAGTAACTTATGCAGTAGGTGCAGTTCCCGTTCTACGTCTCAGTGTTTGCTTGGGTTCTGCGTTTTCCAAGTTCCTGATGATTGTTAAAAAATTCTCGCACAACATCCTCAAACCAATCACATCAAACTAATCGCGAGGAAAAAGAATCTAGACTTTCAAGCTTTCCTGCGCTTGACGCCGGTTGCATGTTTTCCCGCGCATAGAAACGGCTGCATGTTTTCCCGCGCATAGAAACGGTTGCATGTTTTCCCGCGCATAGAAACGGCTGCATGTTTTCCCGCGCTGGACGCAAGTTGCATGTTTGTGCTCCGAGTCCTGATTGGCTCATTGCGTTTTTTTCTTTGTTGTGATTGGCCAGATGTTACTACTTCTGCTTTGATTTTACAACAATTGTCAGAAACATGTTCTAAGATAACAATTATTTTAACATTTAAAATAACTACCACAGAGATTTTGACTTCAACGTAACAGATATATAACAGAAGCTGTTTTCCGCAATACCTTAAAGGCAGCATGAAAACCTTTGTTTACTTTATGTCCACATAATCCGCACGAGTTAGTTTACGTCTTCGCCAAAATAAAAAGTTGTCGAAAATAATCCGATGTTGACTAATTTAAGGATGTGTTGCCACTACGGCTGTATTCATTTTATGTTATCTACAAGCGTTTCTCTTCTTCGGAAGCTGAATCACATTAAAACCCCAGAACAAATAACCGACGAACGAACTTCACTATTTAATCATTGGTGGCAATGTTTTGGATATAACTTGAAGACATTGCATAAATGGCTAATTACCCAATGATGTTATTATTAAACACTAAGGGGCCGATAATTAGAAGGCTTCGCTAAAAGACAAGCAAATAGAACCTGCCTGTGACGGTAACCGGATAAACAAGAGCTAGTAAAAAGGGATGCTCTTGCGGGCTAAATAGAACCATACCATACATGATTGATTGATTGCTATTGCTGCTACATATTAACTTAAAACTGGCATTCAAAGCCTTCTTCACTAAAGAATAAAACAAAATAGTAACTTTGTGACAACCATGTAGGTTACTTTGTACTCGATAAAAGTATTCTTCCAAAGTAAACTGTTCTTTCAAATATACAGACTAAACAATTCTGAATGGGAGCACTCCAGGGACAGAATGCGCTAATTAACATTACACAACTCACTGAGTGCCCTCCTATACTACTATCTGACAGTGTGAAGCAAGTAGATTCTAAATAGCGTACACTGTAGGTAACTTAGAATTGTTCAGATTGATTATACTATATGCGCGTGCAGTACCTAGTTAAGATTAACCTTTCACAGAAGGCAAGTTAAAATGGGGCGGACAAAGTTCACACCAGCTGGCTCAGTCAATTAATATTATAACTATCCCGGTAAGTTACCGTCTGCGCCGGAATACGACAGTTTCTTTCTTTTCACAAAATGTGATTCAGCTGTCGTTACGATGCTGTGAACAAAACTTGTTGCGACTGATGGAAAAGCCATACACCATCAAGTCCTTTCCTTTAGCACATACACAGCGCTTCCACTTCTAGGAATATCTCGTACCTCGTGTTATCCATCATAAACGGACGGCGAGAACGCTTCACTGACAGTCACTGACAGTCTGCAACTCTTTCCTGGCGTGACCAAAAAGCATGTAGCGTATACTGACGAATAGGCTATTCATCAGAGGTAACATTCACGCCTTCCGTCGAGTGACAAATCGTCCAGTTATTTTCTTGTATTTTTAACTTTTCTCGGACGTGGTAAATTAAACATATAGTTATTCGACATCTCAGTGATAAAACCACTCGACGATGGAGTCTGCATTTCTAGCTGCAAAGCTTGAAGAGTCGAAAGTAATCCCCAAATCGTGTGATAGTATTAAATGAACTCAGGCTTTACAGTTAAATATTTCAACCCACAGTGACTCAAAGTTGAGCAGGAGGTAAGTGATGCTGTCAATCACTATCTTCATCACTGTCGTCCTCTTCCTTGTGTTGAGGAGGTGCCTCCAGTTTCTCCAGCTCCTGTTTCAACAGAGCTGTGTTCTGCTTCAGGGACTGAACATGATGTGATATTGCTCGGCCCACAGGTCTTCCCGCTAACAGGCTCTCAGTGTCTTTGATCCATCGTTCGCACTGCGCCAGGATTTCGTCTTTCTTGAAGTAAAAGTGGGCTTGGATAACCTAGACGTGAGTGAGAAAAAAAAATCAAAGGCTCCTATGAGCGAACTCTGCACCAATTCGTAAAAGACTCTGCACAAATTCGAACCATCCTCTCCTAGACATTTTGTTCCATCGCCCCCACCCCCTGCGTCAAACTACCCACGCTCCCCTCCCTCCAATGCCGTCCCCATGGTGACCAAAACATATCGCGGGCTCAATGTTAACAGCCGATCGATCGACTGACCGACCGACCGAAAGTTTGTCCCACTGTTGCTTCTCGTATTCACGAGTTGAAAAGATCGTAAATATTGTTGTGTTACAAAATATATCGTAGCTTTAGAGACTCCAGGGCTGTCGAAAACGTTCGTCCAAAACGCTGTAGTGATGAAATTCGCTAGTGGACACTTCCCATACTCAAAACCTTCCTGTAATGACACTGGATCAGGGTTCTCACTACGTACAGGGTTCGTACACTTTTTCAGACCAAAAATTCAAGGACTTTTCAAGGACTTTCCAGGACCCTACTTAGAAATTTCAAGGACTTCTTTTTTCGTCGTGAAACCTACGTTTTGGGCATACAAGTTGTGCAAGCCTTGAGCACTGGGAAGGAACTAGTGTCTTACGTATTTCGTAAGCATTTCGAAACTTTCATTCCATCTGCATTTGCACTTACTACTTGAAAACTTAGAACATTTAAAAGTTTTGATATTTTAGATGTTCTTCGGTAAAAAATCAAGGACGTTCAAGGACCAAAAACCAATTTCAAGAACTTTCAAGGCCTTGAATCAGACTTCAGAAATTCAAGGGTTTTCAAGACGCGTACGAACCCTGTACGTAGTTACAATCCTCTATAGAGAGCAGTTTTCAATCAGGTGTTAAAAGTAAATTCACAATTGCTTTGGTTTTGCATTATTATGTGACATTTTCCTCGCTTTGCACCGGCTATAAGTGGATCGTGTACAAGCGGCAAGCCTTCAGTCTAACGAAAACCCTAGCTGACTTTCTTCCTGTATTGCAAAAACACAGGAAACAATAAAGATTGTAGGCTGACCTGTTTAAAACAGGGTGAGGGTTTTCTTAACTGTTCCAGCATAGCCCAGCGTACAGAGGCCTGGCAGATGTTAGCATCGTACTCCCGCGAGTTCTGCTGGCCAGCGGGTGTACCCCTCGACCTCTCGTACCCAGGCTCATTGAAGTATGGCTCGTGAACCAAAATGAGTGACTGTATTGACACCAGAACCTAGAAAAAAGAAATGACAGCTTAGTCAACTGCTGAAATGCATTCTCCTTACCATGTTTCAACTGTTCTTTTCAAACTCAATAATTCATCAAGTTTGAACAAAGCCTGAATTTTTCCGGTTGCTTTTTCAACTGCTTAATTTGAGAGCACACTGCGAGGATCACAAATTTCAACTCTAAGAAAATCATACAAGGACGACGGTGGGTTGGAAAACCGATCTTAATTAACATAGATTTTGACGATTTCATTCCTTCGTTTTCTCCGCATTAAGGTTACAGTGTACCTTCGGGGGTGTCTCCAGTATAACAGCTCTAGCGTCTTAAGATTACACTTAATATACCTAAACCCAGATATCAAATTAAAGCTTATAGAGCTGGCTATCTAAATATGGAAACCATTTGGTAATAAAATGAATTGTCGAATTTTTTATGACGTCTAAATTCGAACGTCCGAATCAGCTTTAAAACGCTATAACTCAAAGCGATTATTATATTTTGCTAATTTGATTTGTTCTCGGGTTTCCGGACACGAAGCGCTAAAAAAACGTGTCGGCGATTTTCCATATTAAATTGCAGTGAAAAGTTACAGAATATTTTCGAAAAGGGGAGAAAAAAAATTGGAATGATTGCACGGAAATGCCTCTTGACGAAAAAGTTTTCGGAATTAAGAAATTCGCCGACACGTTTTTGTTGATTATATGTTAGCCTAGCTTCTGTCTAAATTTAAGGAAAATCGAACAAATTTCCTTTGAGTTGTAGCTCTTTAAAGTGTCCCCAACAAGCGAAAAATTAACTTTGAGAAAACGGCGCTTAAAAAAACATATCGCTTAATAAACAAACTCCGCCCACAAAAGTTATACCGTCATTTCTCCGTCAATTTTCACTATTTTTCGATACTTTTTTTTTGGATGAAAGTTCATTCTGTAAACTTTATTTTAACGCCAAAAAAAATTTTTCAATAAATTTTCGATCTGAAGGTACACTGTAACCTTAAATGATCAGTTTGAGAAGCTATATCAAACACTTGAAGGAGTGTTACATCAGGTATCCAAACACCATATCATCACTATTAAATAAATACTAAGTTAAGAAATGGTTAGTAGCTTGCATCTCTCAAATAATAGGCCATTTGCACGATGGCGTCATTTGACTACAACTACCAGAATTCATTTCGTTTTTCCTTTCTTATTTCTTAAACTCATTAATAATTCATGACGAGAACACAAAGGAAATCATTATCGTGAAGGAGGTTTTGAAATCGTTTCTTAATTTGCATAGATTTTGGCGATTTTATTCCTTCGTTTTCTCCGCATTTAACGATCAGTTTGAGAAGCTATATCAAGCACTCGAAACAGTGTTTCATCAGATTTCCAAACACCTTGAAGTGGTTTAAAAAAACTCGGCTGCGCCTCGTTTTTCCAATCCACTTCTCGGTGTTTGGAAATCTGATGAAACACTGTTCCTCGTGTTTGATATATTACTTAAATGTTGTAATACCAGTGCGGTTTAAATACCAATAGCCCTAATTTGCACTACAAAACAAAAAACTGAAGGATTCTGGTAGTTGTAGTCATATGACGTCATCGTGCAAATGGCCTATTGAGATTGCATCTCTGTCAATAAATTTTCTAACTTCCCAAGTGTACCTATAACTTAAAATTAGCATAGTGAAACGCAAAATGATACTTTACTAGATGTAAATTAGGAGAACTGTGTATGAATTAAAGAGGTGAAGGTCAGCAATGACTTTACTTGAGACCACAAAACTAGGAGCGAATAGTGCAAAGGAACAGTTCTTACTTGAAGAAAGCTTGAATTTTGTGGATTCCACTTCTCCTCTGGTCTGCCGTGCCACGTGTTCAAAATACTTAGACAAACCTGTTACATGGAGGAATACGACACAAACTTGTTATCACAACATTTGTTTGGCAAAACAAGATAGCAAGATACGAGCGGCCAAATCGCAACGATCCTGTAATTTTTTTCTTGGAATAAAAAAATGTTGACCAAGAACTGACGTTTTGCGCAAACAATCGTCTTATGTTGACATTTCATTTGTGAAAGAAACTTCACTATACTGTAAACCAGGCAGGACAGTTGTCAATGGTCAAGAGAAAAATGATTTCGGCCATGTTGCATTCAAACAAACCGCAAAACACAAAAATATTAAAACGGTTTTCTCACACTTAGGCGACAGAAAAGGGGAGGAAGTGGAGACCTTGCTTGCAAAGGAGAGGGGATAGAACAAGAAGCAAGAATCTCCACTTCAGCCCCCCTTGTATTGTCTTCCACACGAGCTATCCCGTGCAAGTTTCACTGCAATTTCGGATGGAATCGTTGCATTATCTAAGCCTGTCATGGTTGGCCAGTTACCTTTCCATCGTTGTAGAGGTTTGGATTGAAGCGAATGCTGTGATGACCTGTTGTTTCAAAGTTGATGTACATGGGTGACTCGGGATAGTTCTGAGGGAAGTACACATCAAACTCGAAGCATCCATTAGCGTATGGAGTATCTGATGGCCCCGTTATAAGAACCTGATAAACAAAAAAAAAAAAAAAAAAACGGTTTAACCCTTTCACTCCCAGAGTCAATTATGGAGACGTGGTGTAGTTCTAACTTGGTACATAACATGTGTATAAATATAGTGTACTCGCAAATAGCGTAGCTCCCGAGGGCTGACGGCTCGGTTACTTAGTTGCGGGTCAATTAACAAATAGATTCCATTTGGCCGTGTGTCTGTTCAGTTATAGATCACAGATGACGTCAAAATGTGGTAAGAACAAAAAAGTGGCACACGAGCCTCAGGCGAGTGTGTCACTGATGTTCTTACCACATTTTGACGTCTTCTGTAATGCCGTCAGCCGTAGTTTTATACAATGAACAAAAAGAGTAAAATTACGAACTTGCCTCGTAGCGCTCGACTGTTCGAGGATTTGTTTGGATTTGTCTTGGTTTCTTCTTTTTCTTGCTCGTAAACAGCTCATGCTAAACATTTTTCGAGGCTTTCACTTGCTCAATCCAGAATAATATCGCAAACATTTTAAAAACTGTGCGCCATGTTGGACAAAACACAGCAAACAATTTGCCTATGATGTCAGCCGTGCGTCTGTACTCTGATAGATCATAGGCAACGACCAATCACAGAACGCGTCGTATTCAGTTCATTGTATAACAGCAAATGGAAACATAACCAGTGTTGAGCACACTTGTCACCATTACATGAAGATCCCAATTTGGAGAGGGGAGCAACATGAAAGCACGGAATAAGTAATTTTTCCAAAAAACGTTGTGACCCCAAAAAGTAGAAAGCACCCGAAGATAACGACAGTAAAAACCAGCTAAGTCCGGCAGTCACAAGTACCAGTTACTTTACATTACCTTCATGACATCCAGTCTTTCTTTATCACAGCGTACGAACACACTAGAGCTGCAAGAAAGCGGAAGTGACGTTGCCAGTGACGACACTTCCTGTGCTAAACGCCTGGCTCGTACCATGCCACCACTGCTGCCACCATTAGCCGCTGACCGCACTGAAGATGCAAAGTGGTAGCCACCAGAATCGAACTCCAGTTTTCCATCTTTTTCAAGCACAATCTTGTGTGTTCCTGTTAAGAAAGGAGGCAGGGTAAGAAACGGAGGGCACAAAACCAGAATCATCTAATCATTGTAATATGATTCTAACGAAATAGGCCATTTGCACGATGGCGTCATTTAACTACAACTACCAGAATTCATTTCGTTTTTCCTTTCTTATTTAAATTTTGCAATCCCAGTGCGGTTTAAATAACAATAGCCCTAATTTGCACTACAAAACAAAAGACTGAAGGATTCTGGTAGTTGTAGTTATATGACGTCATCGTGCAAATGGCCTATTGATAGCAAAATAGATAGTTGGGATTCAAGAGTAATCGCCAAGGCGAGAATAGACCTACAGAGCTTGTTACTATACTATGAAATAGGAGACAATCTAACTACAGCTTGGGTTGTAGAAAATGTTTAACTGCATTTAATATTTTTCTGTAGACACAAAGTATCAACCCTTAACATGAACCCTTATTCAGTAGGCGGGCGTCCAACCCACTTTCATCTTTCACCTCTACTGACAGATTTAAGTACAGTCGAACATCCATGCGCGGCCATAAGCTACCACTGTTCCAAAATACCAAATGTCTTCCAGTCAAATCACTATAGTCAAAACCTCTTGTAAACGACCACCTCTTCCAAGGGACCAAAGCGACCTAAGCGACCACTTTTCCAATCCAGTCAAATCACTATAGCCAAAACCGCGACCACTTTCAACGCTGGTGATTTGATTTTTCTATAATTTTTAAACTCCAGTGAGCAACACTCGCCCATATTTCGATATCACTGCAGACACAAAATGAACAATATGTTACAAAAGAAAATCCAATAAAACGAAAATTTGTCCCTTACATCAAAACTTTTATAGGATAGATTAGTTTGCACTGATAGGTGTCTTGTACATTGAAATAACTACAGGTTCATATGATGCAAAGTTTGGACCCCATGTGGTCTGATAGGTGCTTTGTACATTGAAATAACTACTGGTTCATATGATGCAAAGTTTAGACCCCCTGTGGTCTGACAGGTACGCGATCACCGTACGCGATCACCTTGGCTTTGCATTTCGTTTACGGGAAGTTCAACTGTACGTTACAACACTCACCAAATTGCAAAGGTTTCATGCTGGCCAAATACTTCTCCTCAGCAGAGAGAGAAGAAGCTTCTTCCACAGGCCCCTTCCCAGCTCCTTCAACCATCTTGCTACATATAGCCTGCTGTTCGCGGAATTCTTGAACTACTTTCTGCAGCAACTTGGCTGTTTCCTGGATATCTGGTATAAGCTGTGCGAGCCCTTCTGCTTCAGGATCCTTCTTCTCCTCTGTAGTACCTTGCGTTTGATCTCTTTGTCCTGACGAACCTGTCCCTCTTTTACTTTGTTGCTCAAATGTGTTGCTTTGTCTGGCTGCGGTACTTGTCACAGTGGGAGTGGGATCTTCTCTTTTCCATTGGGTTGAGCTGCTTAACAATATAAATACACCTTATTCGATGGTTTAATAATAATAATAATAATAATAATAATCTTTATTGAGGAAAACTCTTTCACATCAGTGATTTTCAAAAAGGACCTCGATTAAGACTAAGAATAAAAACTAAAATACTCACACTAAAAAACAAAACGAAAAACACATCAAAAACTATGTAAAAACTCTTAGATTAAGAAGTTAAAAACATTCCGTTTAACAGATAATACGCGCGGATATTTTACGAGTTGCGTAGTATTTTTTCGAGCCCCGCAGGGGCGAGAAAAAATGCGAGCAATGAGTAAAATGTCCGCACGTATTATCCGTTAAACCATCGAATAAGGGATTTATTATTCGACTGAAATTCTTTTTATACCGGGATGCTAAGGTGTAATACGAAAATCTACTGTGTAATACGCTCGGATATTTTGCGTGTTCTCTTTCCCTTATATGGTAAAATGACGTCACAGTCGAATAATAACACTGGTTATTCTTCTCCCTCACTTGTTTTTACAAACCAACAGTTTGGGTGTATGGAAATGGATATGAAGACACAAGGTACATCTACATGTACATCGGTTCTTCAAGCTTACCCAGTTGGTAAGTTGAAACCATGATGAAACGACCCAAAGGCCTTTGTAATGAGCCTTATTTATCTACAAGCTACTATCCCCGCTAGAGCGAGATTGTTAGCTTACTCGTAATAACATGTAGCCAGAGGGTCTTTGATAAAAGTCAAGTCAACAGTACCTGCTGAGTAACTGACTGTTCGCTAAATATCTCATTTCCAATTTTAATTCAACAACCAAGTAAATATGAGCATTGTTATGACAACTTCTCCATCATCTGTCAGAGAACTGACTGGTTGACGAAGTTGGTGCATAGTGTATAAACGTTACCTCCACACCCAGCCCTGTCCATTTATTGTCTGTATTAGAGGTTAGACTGTGCCACATTTGGCATTATTTAAGATATATAACTCAACAGACCCGCAGCAAAATGGACTCCAAGCAGGTTGCTCTTACTGGTTTTCTGAAAGGTCTAGATTCTTTTGATAAGTCACTATTACCATCCCTATACATTCAAATTCAAACTGGAATCCGAGGAGGTTGCTCTTACTGGTTATCTGAAAGGTCTAGATTCTTTTGATAAGTTACTATTACCATCCCTATACATTCAAAATGGACTCCAAGCAGGTTGCTCTTACTGGTTATCTGAAAGGTCTAGATTCTTTTGATAAGTCACTATTACCATCCCTATACATTCAAATTCAAACTGGAATCCGAGGGCATAGGTCAGTCGAAGACTGTTAAGTGCTTTTTGCTCAGCAAAAAACGTACCGTAAAGTTCTGGAGTAAGTGTCAACGCACTGCTTCATTTTGTCCAGAAGGGTAGCTATGCAAGGTGCATCAGACGAAGCTTTGTCTTGGTGACTCGGGGAATAACCATTTGATCGAGGGAGTAGCAGAGGTAAGAGTACTGGACACAGGGCCACTGCACGGAGGACATCAAGCACCGCCTGGTACAGAGGAACATGACGAGCCATGTCCAACACTGCAAGGAGGAGAATGTAGTTAGGTTGTCATCAACACATTGTTAACATGTTCAACACTTCACATATTTACGAGTTAAAAAAAGTGCCCTGGCTTAGTCAATCTTAAGCTACCACTAAAATATTAACATCACTTAACCCTTTCGCTTCCAGAGTCAATTATGGAGACATGTAGTATAGTTCTAACTTTTGAGTCTGTGGACAAAATCCTATGGTGTGACCATTCAAATGAAACCTCTTCAGCAGTACTTTTGCATGGTACAATTTGGTTTTCAATATTTTACAAAACGAAATTTGGGAATTTTCTTGAATTTTTATGTTTGGCACTCTTGGGAGTTAAAGGGTTAAAAATCGCTATTCTTATTGAGATACCTTCACAACTTTGTGAAAGTAACAGAACCTACAATATAATATCCCCGTTATTTTAAAATTACTGAAACAGCATGTAAGAACTATGTTCAATGACAGGCACACCATAATGATAACTATGCGCTATAAAACAAGAGATGAACTGTAGCAGGGCATTTCTACAAACCAGAGTCGTTCCTTAGGTAGGACGACAGAGCAGGAATCAGACATGACTCCCCCAGTAACTCCAGCAGTGGAACAGCGAGGCTGTACGATCCATAACTGCTTGATTCACAATACTCTGATCCAGAAGTATCGCTGGGTTTTCTAAACGTTTTGACGTAGCTTGCAAGCACCTAGAAAATAATCACATGCATAGAGTCACATTTAAAACACAGACTTGGAGTGCGTTTAGCCTTCAAGATGCAGTGAGATGTTACCTCATCTAACCGCCGCCTGGTTAGCTAAGTTTGCGGGTTCGAATCCCAGCTAGACCATCACTCAGGGTCTTAACTGAGGAAGATGTGCTGTCTTTGCAATGACGTCTGCAGATGGTTAGACATTCACGTGGCTCGGATGACCACGTTAAAATGGCGGTCCCGTCTCCGACAGGGGCATAAAAGAACCACTGAGGACGTAACAAAACCCTGGCTGTGTCCACCCTCAGTGCCATACATTGTTCATGGGTGGGGTGGGGTAGCGGAGATCAATAATGCACTGATAGCTGTTGCCTGTGGCGCCTTCATGAGTTGACGTTCGATCGCATTCTTGTAAGTGTATACAAAGCGCCATGAGACGCAAGTGACATATGTGTGCTATAAAGGACATTTATTCATTCATGCATGCATTCATTCGTTCTTTCATTCATTCATACTCTAAAGGAAAGGCTGGTATTCACCTGTAGTAGACAAGTAACATGCTCCTCTTCAGCTTTCTGTTTCAGCATGGCTTGTTCCACATCCCACCCTGATGAAGTGGAGCCTGTACCAAACCCTGTTCCTTTGGCCCAGTAACTTCTCTCGCTGCCTGATCCAGTATCGTTGTCACGACACACACTGAATATCAAACAAACAGAAACACAAAAATGAGGTCCACTTACATTTCTACATAAAATTTACATGCGGCATTACTGTCAAGAAAGTTTCAAACAAAGGATTCACATTCTTTGCTGTGTCCATCATAAAAGCAGCGTTCCAGTTAACTTTCGAAGACAGGGAGTCGATGAATAATTTCAAGGGGTCAACAGGTTGTGGGTGTCTCTAAATCTTCTTAAGTTAGCCATTTGATTTGTCAGGTCAGGAAACCAGCCTTGTCGGGTTTTTGACCTGAGACCCCTCTTTAATCAGAACACTGAGAAGGCAATGCCACTTTTCTTGAAACATACTTGTTTTACAACACTAAAGTAAAACCCACCAGAAGTCACATGTTACCCAATGAAATCACTGATTGGCAAAATATACCTCACAGTCCATTCATTCACAACTCCATTTCATTCGTGTTGCTATTTAAAAAGCGACAGAAACAGAATAATATTTGAAACCATTTCATCATGTGACGCCTCTCGAGAAGCTACCCTACATATTCCAAACGTATTCCTATTAAATTCCTGATTTGCAATCCTTGTAAATAAACATAAACAGTCTGTAATTCAGGGTGTACAGCATGCAATGGCAAGTACGTTTTGAGGACAAAGGCACAACATTTTGCAGAAAAGAATTTTTTCAGCAGAAATCCAGGTATCTAAGCTCAAGACCTACCTTCCAGTCAGAGCAGACAAAGCCTGTAGCGCCAGCTTGTGGGAGTGGTTAGTGGCACGTGGCTTGTGATGACTGAGTACCGCTAGGCACAGCAACACTATCTGAATGGCACCAACCTCCATTGCCGCCTTTTGTACTGTTGCGCTTTCTTGTTGTGCCAGTGCACTGTCTTGGAAGAGCATGCGTAATACCTGGAATGGTAGTGTGGCTAGGCTGCTGGCTACTGGCGATGACAGAATAGCTTCTATAACGAACAGTAACCGATTCAACACATTAATAATGTTATGAGAATGATACACGGTAATGTCACCATTATCAGTATCATCTTGAAAAGCAAAAAAAAAAAAAAAAAAACATGTGTATGAATGAAAACCTAAATAATAATGCTCCAGATTTGTAAACAATTACTACACTAGTGCACTGAAATTATAAATAAATGTCTTTTGCTGCGGAGGACCTGGATGGAAACGGATTGCAACTTGAAACAATCGGGCAAATGTTTTCAAGTTCTACAGCTTGTGTGGCGGAAAACTCGCTAAAACTGATTTTGGTTGATTTTCCTGGGATAATTCACTTAATGTATCTTCCTTTAAGTGTTCTATAAGCATTTCATGTATGACAAAGGTATTTAGCTTTAATTTGATGTAGTTTTCATTCCAAATCGTCACAATCCCCATAACATAGCTCATTTAAGTGAATGATACATGGTTTAACATCTTTCAACAGTCGTTGCTCAACAAATGTTGAACGACATTGCAACTTGTTGAATGAGAAGAAAACACATTCTGCAAGTTGGAATAGAGCCTGTCTATTTTCTGTCAACAACGTTCAACATGTTGAATGGCCTATTTTAACATTTGACATGGCATGATACACTGTTCAACATGGTTGAACAGCCGTTACAAAATCTGTTGATTAACAAATATTGAACTGGGTACCACAGGCTTTAGAGAGTTTAGACTGCTCTTAAACTGACTGCATCTACACTGATTTTGCATTTCTGGCGCTATATAAATGCTCAAAACTCGTGTGATGAGCCGCCATATTGAATATTTATGACGTCATATGGTTGCCCAATTGTTGCATACCAACCATATTATGTCATAAAAATTCAAAATGGCTGCGCGCAGGAAGTTTGAAAGCAAAAATAAACGATATTCATGTCCAATGTTTTTGCACACTAAATTGTCTATCCAATTGGTATTAAAATATTAGAAATGTAGACTTTATTTGCAACAATTTAACGTCAATTTTTTAGAACAGTGGAGGTTTCCACTAACCACATCTTATGAGGGGAAAGGGTTAATTATGCCTATTGATAAAGACTTTATCCTACCTCCATCACCATCTTGCTTGGTACCCAGAAGCAGCCTCAGAAGATAACGAGCTCTGAGGCGATCCTGAAGTAGCACTTTGTCGTACCCTGGAAGGCGAATGAACAAGCCAAATGCAACAAGTGAATGGGCTGGGACAGTGCTCAACACTGATGCAGGGAGAGAAACCAAAGGCAGTGGAAGCCGGGTGGGGTAAGAATGCAATCTACCCTCACTGTCGCCCCCATCATCACCTCCAACTTCACTATCAGGGTTCACTGAGGGAGGCATGATGATGTGGCAAGGCAGGTGACTTGACAACTGTGCAAGCCCGTCCTGTTTTGCAAAGACATCCAGTGGGGTTGGCAAGGATGCAGCAGTTGACATGGTGTCTTGTGAATTCTTTTCTCGTTGCAGCCTACAGCTCAGTTCAAGAAAAGAACCCCCACAAGGGAATCCTTTGTTCATTAGGGACTGCAGCAATTGAGCTAATGTCCAAGATTGCGGCAAAGGCATATCACTGAGGTTATCATGATAAAATGAACATGATAAGTTATTCCTTTGATTGTGTTTCTGCAAAGTGGCAGGATTGCTTTCTTTCGCAGCTAATGTGTCACTCTTGTCCGCTCGCTTGCTTTTCACATTCAATCCCGCAGCAAGACTTACAGATTCCAAAAATTCAAATCCTTCATACAGACCAAAGTCATTTGGGTCTGTTAACTCTCCTGTTGTAGGCTTCAAGGTCCTTTCCTCAGGAACTGGTTCAACAGGTTTGTCTGATTTAGGCAACAGGATTTGCTCGCTTAGTACTTGAAGACTCAACGACAATTTAGCAGAAAGCAATATGAATGAGTGTCCTGCTCCAAAGCGAGGATGCCAACCGTGTTTGTGATAAAAATCAATTCCCCTAAATGTCTGTAAATTTAAATCATTCTCGACGTGCAAACAGATAGGAATTGTTTCCTCTTCCAGCAACATCTGCAAGATCAACTGTCGAATGAAACCACTGACTTGAGTGTGAAGCTTGGGTTTCTTTGTAAAATCAGATGAACTCAAGGAGGCCTGTCTCCCAATGGTTTCAACCAAAAGGCATGCCATTTTCTCTTGATTTCTCGGATGAAAACGCACACAGCTACATAAAAGTTCCACGGTTGCAGTCTCAACTGCAAAACTACTGTAGCTTGAGACAGAAGAAGCTATGCCTGGTGAGCTAAACGGCGCGTTACTGTGGTCACTATACCCTCCACAGAGCTTTGATAGTAGAGGAAACCAAAATTGATAACCACCTTCCCCCATCCAATCTTTGATGGATGGTTCTTGACAACAAGATGTTAGAAAACGTAAGAGGTTTGGCAGGAGATCGACAGGGACACCATTTTGAATCTGTTGTGATTTTCTTGGAGATACGGCGTGGTCTGAATCGCCCACTGAATGACAAAACTCCACAATGCCTTCAACCATCAGTTCAAGCAAGCCAGAATTTAAGAGCATCTGGCTGGTAACGGGAGACTGGCTTGCGGTTGCTAGTGTTGCAAGCCGTGATGGAGGCGACAAGAGACTTGATAATGCACTGTCAGTACTGCTGCCTTTCTTGCGATGCACTTTCTTGGACCCAGTTAGTTCTAAAAGCACTTCATAATAATTTGGACAAATGTATGACAGTGCACCAATGAGGTTGTCAATGCTTTGTTTCAAGGTATCTTGATCAGTTACATTTTGAGACAGCTCATACAGGCTCCTAGAAACAAAGAAAAACAATATTAACAAATTCAAAACAACATTACAGTGGCTTTCTGGCCACCTCATTCCCAAACAATAGGCAAAACATTTTGTTTATTTCTTTTCTAAGATTGATGTGTGAATCCTCTATTAAGCACCCCCCCCCCCCCACTCTAATACCCCCACTCCCCCTCCCCCCCCCAACCCCTTCCTTTCCCTTTACAACCAGAACAATAAAGGCCAGACTGTATTACGGGTACATTTTTACCGTGCAAATCCGGGCACAAATTCACATACAGCACTCGCAAGTTTTGGCAGAAATATTACCGGTACTTGTATAAAAAAACACGTAATTACAGTAATCATGAATGTATAACACTTCATTGGTCAATCAAAGTATGATTTATGGGCATTTAACCACGTACAGGAAGCTTGGATGACATCGCGTTTCACTAAACTATAATATTAAGACCCCTGGTTTTTTTGCACCTCTCCTCCCCACCCCACCCCACCCCCTCCCCCCCCCCCCCCCCCCCCCCCGAAAAAAATCACGCTTGAAATAATGAACAGAGCATTTACGGTATTCACATTTTCACACTTTGTTCTTATTTAAACTAACTGTCAAACTGCAAAATTTACATTTGAAAACGATAACACGCAGTCGACGAAACGTCATGTTATTATTGCAATATTCCTTTCAAAACAGTAATGAAATTACAAGAGACCAACATCGTTATCACAACCACCATGTTTATACTGTCGGATTCTGGTGGCCAAATGGTGTTCTAATAGTAAAGAGCGGTTTTCAATTGCGTGTCGTAAAACCAAAACCAAAGTAATTACTCTGACCAATCACAGAACTCGCAGACAATCCGATGAACCAATCAGAACTCGAAGCAAATACATGCAGCCGGCACCAAGCGCGGGAAAACGCGTGCGGGCAAGTCACGATTGGTTTTGGTTTTACTTCTGATTGCTTGAGAAAATGGCGCGTAGCAATGCAAAACCGAAGTTGCAATTTACGAAATTTGTTTTGACACTCAATTGAAAACTGCTCTATTGAAAACAACCAAAACCACAACAGGGAAAGTTTACCAACAGCTGGGTGCTGGATGAGACATTTTCATACAAAAAGAAAGGGTTATTGTTTTAGACAGCTTACCAAAAGCTTGGTTAACCTTTTCACTCTCAGAGTCAGTTATGGAGACATGTGGTGTAATTCTAACTTTTGAGTCTGTGGACGAAATCCTATGTTGTGACCATTCATATGAAACCTCTTCAGCAATTGATTTGCATGGTACCATTTGTTTTTCAATATTTTACAAAACGAAATGGGATTTTTCTTGAATTTTCATCTTTAGCCCTCTTGGGAGTTAAAGAGTTAAAAGCAAGTCAACCCAAATAATCAAATTGCAACACACCTGAAAAGTGTCTCAGAAAAATGCTGGCTAACAATGTACTCGGAATCAGTTTCCTTAGCTTGCCAGATGACTGCAGCTACAGCCTGGATTTGACCAGGTGCGGTCAGTATGGAGGCAGAGGAGTCACATAAGGAAGTCAACCATGATGACATCACTGATAACCTGCAACAGAAATATTTGAATGAATGAACGAACGAATGAACGAACGAATGAACGAACGAACGAACGAACGAACGAACGAACGAACGAATGAATGAATGAATGAACGAACGGAAAATAAAAGGCTCCTATGAGTCAAATCGTCAGTCACTATCAGTCCACTGTGGATCTCAACGCTTCCTAACTACCACCAAACCCACACACAAACAAATGCCACTGAAGGTGATGCGGGATAACTTATGCTTTATTATCAATCATATATTACATCTCAACCCTTCATACATCCCACCCCAACCCATGAAAAAAAGAAAGGTCACTGAAGGTGATGCTGGATAACTACTGCCTTATTGTCAATCATATATTGCTTATCTCTTTGCCACACCTGTCTTCATATGAAGAATCCTGTTTCTTTCCAAGTTGATAAATAAGTTCCACTGTAGCTACATTCACAACTGCTCCTCTTGTTCTCTCCTTTTCACCAGGACATTTAAGAAGCTGTTTTACCAGCACTGTACCAAGCTCAGGAAACTGAATGGACAACTTCATGAGCACCAGCTCCAGACAGGCAGAATACGCCTCACTTAATGGAAAAACAACTCAGTTGGTATTTGTTTACTGCGTCATTACTACTCTTCCCAGTAAACAGCGATAGCCAGGAATAGAGCAGTTTTCAATTGAGTGTCGTAAAACCAAAACCAAAGTAATTACTCTGACCAATCACAGCAGTCGTAAACAATCCAGTAAACCAATCAGAGCTCGAAGCAATTACATGTCGGCGGCGTCAAGCGCGGGAAAACGCGTGCGAGCAAGTCACGATTGGTTTTGGTTTTACCTCTGATTGGTCGAGAAAGTGGCGCGAGATTTTTTAGCCAAAACCAAAGCAATTGTGTAATTACTTTCAACACTCAATTGAAAACTGCTCTAGTATGGCTGTCTCAGTGATGCTGTGAGTCGATTTCAGACGCATCACGTGGCACAATTGTCTGTAACACGTGATGACATTTTGTCGTGTCACGTTTGGGTTCAAGCACTGTACAAAGGAATTTCGAACATGTGATACAAAAATGCTCGTCACGCGGCACAGACAAATGAACCGTGTGGTTCATTTGAAATAGACTTGCGGCATCACGATCGTTACTCTGAAGTAATGGCCCTGTCACACTATTGCGTATCGTACTAGCGCATGCCAGCGTATGAAAAATATCACTCATACGCTGGTATACGCTGACATACGCTAGGGGTACGTTAGGTAGAGGTTGTATACGGTCGCATACGGTGGCATACGCTGGCATACGGCGAGGTAGAAAAATTTTTTTAAGCATGCTTAAAAATTTTGTGCGTATTCGGACGTATGGTTTATGCGCTAAGCATACGCTAGGCATATGCTGAATACGCGAGAGTTACGCGAGAGGTACGTTACTCATAGGTCAAGTAGACTGGTCATAGCTGTATTTTCAAGGGAATTTTGTGCGTATGAAAATTATTTTATGAATTTTCATACGCAACTCACCCGTTTCTCTCATACGCAATAGTGTGACAGAGCCTTAACATAAATGCTGACATATTTCATGATTTTAAAACGTTCTAAATTTGATGACATGAAAAAACGTCAAGTCAATCAGTGTGTACAAATTGCAAACAAATTGATGTCATGAAATAAGCCCATTTCAAAATTGTAATATGATGTTGTCGAAAATAATGTTATGTCTTAAGGAACTAAAAAGCAAAGCTAGTGATATTATGATACCAGACACAATTTACTTGAAACACTTGGCTCAAGCTGAGAATTCGCCATCCAATGCGTGTGGCTTTCCCTCCTCCTCAATGTTCAATCAAACTGCTTTTAACATTGCAGGCCATAACTTCATGTATCAACACTGGGGAGAAGGACTGAAAGAGGTGTTTCAACAATTGTGTCCGATGTTGTAAGTTCTGCTGAAAGTTTTTTACAAACTCAATTGCTACCTTTGTGGAGACAACAGTAAAGATGAACAGGTGTTGAACACATCTGTCAGCAGTGTGGAAGGCTCCTTTGAGTCCAGATCAGGTCCTTTTGAAAGGCAGTGACCAAGTAACTGTACCCAGCCAAGACTGAAATGAAGAGTACAAAAGTGCTTATAAAAACTTCAATTAAGGGTAATTTTGTAGCATCTTAGTTGTTTTTCAAGCATGTTATTTGCAGTTCATATGGGGGGCTTATTAGCGACGTACAAAAACCATCATTATCAAAATACGACGTTTTCCAGATAAGTTGAGCTTAAGTGTCACAAGACAGATAATTCATTTCAATATTGTTCTATTTGAAGTTGTGCATTGGAATCGGAAAGGTCATGGGTTTGAGTCCCATCGAGTCTGCTCAAATTGCAACTCCTTTAGCTGGCGCTTAATAACAATGATGTCTTTCCGTCGATAGCATAGTGTCTACACGCACATGTGCAGAAGACACATTAATCAAGATTACCCACCACAAAGTGCCATGGCCCCTTTTACAATACACACCTAGCTGCTTGGCCCTTTAAGTTTTGGAGCTCTTGATTGACTAGACTCTGAGAGCCATGAAGTGATGACCCTAAAACTTTGATCTGCGAGAGTCCCAGCACATGTGAATCACGTGGACAGTGACAGTGAATATGTACATGCTGAGAATTAAAACAACACATTACTGCATGTAAAACAACATAATAAATAATAATAATAACATAATTAACAATTACCGGATGAGTTTCAGCATGATAGCAAGGAGTATCAAGGCCGAGGTTTGTGTTATCGGCTGAGCCAGATACCAGAACTTGGGCCTTGATAATTCTCGCTATCATGTGAAAACCAAATCATATAATTGTTTTAAAGTGCTAGAAAGTTAGTTCCAGAATCAACTCTATGTACATTAAATAGTTGAATGGTAAAATATTTCTTGTTTTGAACGTCGCGTTTGTGAGTTATGGAGATTTGAATTTACAAAATGCTAATTCGATGACGTCAACCGGAGAATTTGCCATTATTTCTACGCCAATTTACGATGCGCAGTTCACAGCTTCAGGATAATTAATTTGATAAATACTAAAAATAAACTGTGGATAGTCGATTGATTCGTAAAAAATGTTACTTGGGGGTGAAAACAAGTAGTTGTATAATAAATGATTCCCGGGTTGACGTCATCTAATTAGTATTTTGTAAATTCAAATCTCTATAACTCACTAACACAACGCTCAAAACAAGAAATATTTTACCATTCAACTATTCAATGTACAAAGAGTTGATTTTGAAAATAACTTTCTAGGGGTGATAGGCACTTTAATATACATTTTGATCACTAATTTATCGTTAATTTATCATTAAAGTGCTCAATTTCTAGAATAACTTTAGTACAGTACCGCTCAAAAGTATTAGACTGCATTTGCCGCGGTTTTACCAAGTTCAAACCGCAAAAAAAAAACTTGGAGTCTTTCTGCATGTACCGGTATCCACGGTCTTCTATTGTTTGTGAGGTATTGTATTTTGGTCTTGTTTTGCATTTGTGTTGTTGTCGTTCTTTGTTCCTTTTGTTTTACGTAATGTGTGCTCCGGTACATGCATGAACCTACCAAAACTTGGGAGGAAAACCTTACCTGTGCAACAAGAGGTTGCTGAAGTTTAAGTTTGATAACTGTTATCCCGGTAGTAAGTACTGGTTCACACACAGGTACAAGGACTTGAGTGTCATTACTGATGTCTAGTGCCACATGAGAAGGGCATGCTGAAGAGGTAATAAACTCAAGCTTAATGTGGAGGCTGATTTTACAAGCACTCTACAACAGTCTACAATATCACAATATAACATTGTCAATAACGTTCTTTGTCTATAACATTGTTTTCAATTGCTTAAATTGTCAACACAACTACGAGAATCATTTCTTTACTTTACACTCCCTATCTGTAGTTCATATGTGATTTATTCACATACCTCCTTCTATTACTTTCAATTATTGACTTTGCTCTTAATATGTTTGGCTTCATAGCTCAGTTGATGGAGCATCGCACCGGTAATGCAGAGGTCACAGGTTGATAACCCGTTAAAGCCCTGAATTTTTTCAAGGTTCTTTACAATTGCTTAAAGGGGCAGTATCACGAGGTTCCACGCGCGGCACTGTTCACTATTCTTGCACCGGAATTTTGGACATTATCGCTGTTAAAAGTGATTTTTTTCTTTCTTCCGGCTATCAAAACGGATTTTTTTTATTCAACAAATACCTCCACTTCTCGACAGCCTTTTTGAATTTGCGGAATCAAACTTGAAAACGTGGGAAGACATTTTCAAGTTTCGACCTCTTGGGAGTTCAAGGTTTAAAGCAAACCAAACCACAGCACTTACTTGAAAGTCCTGTTGTATGCGGCTGTATATGAACTTCATGCAACAAGATGGCTGTAGGGAGACTAATAACCAAGTCACACCATTCTTCATTTACAGGAAATCGATATGACCATGCTGCAGACCGAGCACGGCGATGCTGAGCTGTGACTTTCAACAGAGCATCAGGAGGATGCCTTGGAGATGAAGGACAGTTGATAGTACCTGAAAAATAAATAAAAATAATTTGTTACTGTATAGTTACTTTAATTTAAAATAAGTCAAGTTTCCGGCAAAATTGATTTGTTTTGCAAGTTTTGATGCTACACAACCTTCTCTCTTTAAATTTGGCCGACCTTTTTTGTTCTTCTTTTGCGCTTGGCAATAAAACTACTTTTCAATCCACTAAGTTTCCAAGGATATGGTTAGAACAAAAAAGTCACAACAATTTAAACAAACACAAGTATACAATTCTAGCTGGTGTTATAAAATTCATTAATAATTCATAAGGAAAATACAAAAGAAATGAATGTTTAATGAAGGTTTGTAAACCCCAATACAGATCAACTGAGTTGATGAATTATTAAACAGTAGCATTAACTTTTGATACAGATCTCTGCTGAGCTAATTAGTATGCATTAACTTTTGATACAGATCTCTGCTGAGGTAATTAGTATGCATTAACTTTTCATACAGATCTCTACTCATTGTTTCATTTCATAAGTCAGATAAAATATTCGCGTCCGATCTGTATGGGCGTTTACAATGGCTCGCCTTCGGCTCGCCATTGTAAACGCCCATACAGATCTCCCGCTCATATTTTATCTATCACTTATGATTTACACAGAAGGCTTACGGCAATGTAAACTCAACGTGGACACAATTATCCAAACAGAACTTGCATCCACTCGTGTTAAAACCAATGCAGGGAAACAATTATTGGCTAATATTAAACACTTCATGGCCAATATTAAACTCATCTTAACAGTACAGGAGGAAATAAATACAATGTAAAATACTTCAAATACTGACCATAAGGAGCAAAATTCACAATTCTCTTGGTCCAATCAGTGTCTGCAGAAGCAGTAGTTAAACTCTTGGGAGGATCTCTTCTGTTTGATCTTTTGGATAACTCTTGCATGACAGATAACAGGCCGCTAGAAGAGCTGTCTAGTGAAGTTGTCTGCCCTGCCACAATTGACTTACACACTGTTTCAAGACCACCTAAGATGATATAACAACAAATACAATAACCTAATTTAGCCGTGCATAACTTTTCACTCATGCACGTAGCGGCATGAGTTATAAAATGGGCTCCATTTTTCTTATTATTATTATTATTTTTTTTTTTGGTGTCACGATTTTGCATCCAAATTTATGCACGCATATTTTAAATTGTGCACTTCCGGTTCATAGACTTCCGGTTACTAACACTTCCGGTAAAACAGCGTTACTGAAGTGTCACGACAGCATCTCCTACAACCGTACTCACATTACCAATGTTCACGTGCATTAGGTATATAAGACTTAGAAGAATCACTGGCTTCATTGTGGTACAGCCTTCATTTACAAAACATTCAATAGTAAACAACGTGGTTTGCAGGAATGATGACTGAATGAAGGAGTAACTCTTCTCCATGTCGGACATTTTATCATGTTTAAAATATATCATAAAACTTTCTTACGCATGCGCACGAGTATAGGCTGCTTGCAGCCTCTTGTTTTAATATTAAAGTACATGCCACCAAACCTTGTGATTTTTAATAAATTTTATCTGGAAACAATTTGGTTTGACACTAGTTCATTGTCTACATGACTTAATGTTTCCATAGCAACAAGATATTGACACATGTTTTTCGAAAAATTGGATTTTTTTACCTTTTCATGAAAAAGAAATGAGTTTGTTGTGTAACTTTTACATTTTTACACAATTTTAGCATTAATTTATTGGTTTTTATTACTTTTAAGTCAATTTGGTTTTCTGAGATTTTGGAGCAATCCAGAAATCATCTCTCTGCTGATGTTAAGATTTTTAGCTCAGGGATAAGATTTTGTATCACAACTCTTTATAAAACATTCCCCACTCATTTAACATTATTTCTATAATGGGTTAGTGTCATTAATTTTTATCCACTCACCTGTGATGGACTACCTTTGTCTAAGCCTTTTGAAATAGGCACTCCAAAACAAACTTGTTTAATGATAGAGCAGAAAAAACAGTGACTGGAATGTGTTCATACATACCTTTCTCATAAAACTGAGTTACTGCTTGCGAGGAGTTTAAAATCTTGAACAAAAGCCACAAAAGAGGGGCTGAGAGATGTTTTACAGACGTTGATAATGGTTTCATGTTGCTTTCTTTTGATGTTTGAAGATATGTAAGAATTCCATCTATAAGAACATCAAGGTCAGTGACATTACTTTGAACAACACTTAAGAGTTGCAGTATTCCATCTTCAACAGAAGTGGGCTTTGCTGAAGTCTTCACATCTGCAGGCAACTTCTCTTGAGGCAAAAACATAGCTGAGTTTAGTACCCCTTGCGTATCAGTAGAGCACTGATTAAGGCATTCCAACAAGCATAGGAGAATGTCTTTCGTAGCTACCAGTTTATCAGTCAGTTTGAGCGGTGCATTACTGCTACAACTGCTAGCATCACCTTGGACTTCACTTGACTCCTGGTCCACTGGTGTTTGATTGGCGACAGAGTTCTGTAATATCTGAATGACTAAACCCAGCACCTGGAGAAGCCAGACACTGTTATCCAGCTTGTCTACACCTGGACCAGTTGCAGGTGAAATGAGGACCTCAGCAGAAGGAAGAAGATTAACACTCTGTTTGTGCATTAGGTGATCTAAAGTTAGTTGGACTGAAGCATCCACCAGACTTATAATAACATCAGGTTCTACTTGATGCCATGCAGCATTTGGGTTTGCCAATAAAATGTCAATGACCGGTTGCACTTGCAGGACTGCCCCTCTGTTGGAAAGTCTGCAAAATTATGAAAGAAAAACATTACATTTTAGAACTCAACAGCACCTACCTCATGGGATCAAAGGCTCCTGTGACCCTCCCCTGTCCTAGTTGTTTTGCTTCACCGACCCCCCCCCCCCTTCATCCAACTCCCCACCCTCCCCTCCCTCCAAGTTAATTGACTGGGGCCCTAAGACACCACAGACAGCAACCTGAATCCATATGAAAAAAAAACCTGCTTTCCACATTGGCATGTCTTGAACGGATGAAGTGAAGTGCTAGATGTTGAACAGAAGGTTTCCCATCTGTGGTGAGTATCCAAAACATGCCAATAAAATAAAACTATGACTTTTGGCTGCTCCTGTGAGGCCAGGATATGATGTTCAATCTTGTTACACAATGCCCCTACACCAGCACCATGCTTTGTGACTAATGTAGTACAACGCACAATCAGGCAAGGTGGGTTTGGCATGAGAAGGAGTGTGAAGAATCAAACAAACAGCTGCATCTTAACATACACAGAACATGGTTTGAAACAAAAAGCACATTACCGTTTTCTGCAAAGTTCAAGTATTGTCTTAAGCAACAGTTCCTGGAAAAGCAGAAGAAGCTTGACATCACTGTGACCTTCAACAGCTGACTGCAAAGATGTCAGAAATGATTTCACTGGTTTTGGACTAGGTGAAATAGAATGTGGTCCAAATGATGACATCTGGGATAAGAGTTTTACCAAAAAGTCCAAAAGATCTTCATTCCTGAGAAATGCCAACAATTCCTGATTGGCACAGTTTTTCAATTGCTGCTCAGACACCACTGTGAGGACTTGCAAACAAAGCTGCTGGGCTTGAAGAGACAATTCCGGCTGGTGCACCAAATGGGATAGTAAATTTCTTAGTGAGGGTGTGTCAAGTTTCAAACTGCTACAACAAAGTTTAATCTTCAGCCACAAGTCCAAAAGAGATGCAATATCCACATTAAACTCCTTGAAGATCTTACTAAAAGAGAACTGCAAAGCGCACTCTGAATGGGTGTTTCCATTTCGAGTAGAAGGCCTCCTTGGCTGGTCTGTTGTTCCCCTTGATGGTGGCACTGTGGTACTCAAAGCCTTAGCAATGGCGTCAGCTTGCAGAAGCTCCAACATTTTAAGATCTTGCTCTGCCTCCATCTCGAGGCCCAGCTCCAGTCGCATGTCAATTGCAGATGACAGTTTGATGGGAGGTGGACTAACCTTGGCTTCCCATGAAGATGGCATCACTGGCTTCTCATGAACAGGTGTTGGCTGAGGCAGCTCGTTGCCATTGCCAATGTCTACATACTCTCCCATCCAACCTGGAGCCTGGAGTTCCCCTTCAGAAGGCAATTCATAATCTTCATAGAAATCACTGCCATCAATATCTAACAGTATACTACTCTTTTCTTTTGCATCCATTACACTTGTCACTGGAGGACTTTCTGTGCCATTTTCTTGAATAATGGGAACTTGAACAGCTGCTGGTTTGGGAGTATCTGTTGTTTTATTCCCTTTTCCACCTAGAAAACCACAATGACAATAGGTTAATATCAACATCTCAACATCCCAACCCTTTGTTGGCTGTCATGTCTATCCTGTAGGAACTATCTGAAGTGTTGTTAGTCTTGTGGTCCTTTGGAGTGAAAATGGGAAAACTGCTGGAAGATCTTCCAGCAGTTGTCCCATTTTGTTTCTTACAGAGATTCAATTTACACTTGGGGTCATTACTTTTGGGGGTGGTTACTTTACAGGACTCGCTACTTTCTAGAATTACTGTTAAATTTTATCACTACTTTAAAGAGGTTGCTACATGTACTTTTGGAACTTTACAGTAAGTCAATATCACACCTTGAAGAAGATCCTGCAACAGAGAAGTGAGAGAATGAGATGCCCAGGGTCCTCCCCAGTGAGCAGACTGAGATGAACGTGGCATCACACACATTTGTAACAGCTGTTCCAACTGATCATCAGTAACCACATCAGAAAGACAAACACTGGGCTCACTTATACAGGCCAAGTGAGCTACCACCTGTAAAAACAACAAAGAACAGAATCAATAAAAAGGCTCCTATGAGCCAAGTCGTGAGTACAAAAAAACGTTCTGATCCTCTCCTCTCCTGAGCCTTTTGCTCCACTGACTCCCCATGCCCATTGTCCAACTCCCCACCCATGGGCAGGGTAGATGACCATTACATATCACGGGCTCAATGCTTACAGCTAATTGACTGAGTGAAGCTTTGCACATTTCTCACTTCGCACTTCGCACTTCTCACTTCTTCTTCGCATTTCTCACTTCACACTTCGCACTTTTCACATTTCTTTGCACATTTCTCCCATTTCTTCCTATTCATAAGTTAATGAGGGGCGGTGAATGGTAGATGTGAGACTTTGTGAAATAGCAAGAGAAACACTTCCCATGTAACTTCAAGACAATGTTACTTTTTTAGAATGTGTGATAGAGTTGGAGATTCTGAGACTTCTTCGTAAAGCTTTGAGTATCTGAGATGTAGAGAACTGCCCAAAAAAAAACAGCACTGTTAAGACACATGTGGAGGTGTGATGGTACAGTGGTTAGCTAGCTGGACTTCAGCTCTGAAGGATGGTGGTTCAAGGCCTGATCTCGGCCGTCATGTTGTTTCTTAAGACAAGAAAATTTACTCCACATTGTCTCTCTCCACCCAGGGCCGAGTTGTTCAAAGCCTGATTAGCACTAATCCTGGATTAACTGTCAACAGAACATGAGTTGTCATGGTAATAAACCCTGGATGAGTGCTAATCGTCCTTTGAACAACTCGGCCCAGGTGTCCAGTGTGCCCTTAATAGAGGTGTCCCTTTAATAGAGGTGATAACTAAAATGATAAAATGAGTGTTTTGCAGGTCGGAACCAGCTGAAATGTCCCCTTAATGGAGGTTTCCCCTTAATTGAGGTGTTCCAAAGTAGAGGTTTTACTGTATATTTGTTTTGGATAACATTTTTAAGTATAGGCCTGAATCGTGAGCCATGAATAGACCCAACTAGCTCATCTATCCAACTTTAACTTACCTTGCATGCAATTAAAAACAGCTCAACACTACAGGTGGAGTTCATGCTGAGGATGAAACTGATCATCTTACGCATGACAGGCACTGTGGTATTTGCTGGAAGAGGAGAACTTGCAGAAAAAACTGATGGCTGAGGTGTTGAGTTTTCAGCTTGAGGCTTTCCCTCGTCAACATGACGACGAAATTTGGACAGGTCCTTCATGTGCTGAAGAACAATAACATGGAGCAAGTAAATGTAAGGACTAGTTCATTGATGCACTTGTCTAGAACTGTTGAACAATGGACAAGAAAGCAAGGGTAAGAGAGCAATCCTGTTCGTTGTGCTACTTTTCCCACACCCCAGCCCTCTGTCACAGAACCACTGTTTGTAAAAAAATTTAAGATAAACACAGAATAGACAGATCAGGTTTGGCCTATTGTAGGACAGTAAAATTATTTCAGTGCTACAAAAAAATAGCAACCCTGGATAACCTAGGATACCCTAGGATACTAATGTGCCAGTTGTGTAAATGGATAGACTGCCCAACTTTGTTTAACAAAGGTAACACTTAACTGTCTTAACTGCTTAGTAATATGATCCTGTGACCCTCGTGTTACAGATGGAATTTGAGTTGAGAAAGGTTGGTTTTTGAGAAGGGAGTAAAAACTGAAGAGCCCACAGAATAAACCCGCATTCCAAGGACAAAAAATAAATAAACTTAACCCACACAGGTCGCCAAGTCCTAGACATGGACCTGGGTCAAACTGGTGGGTTGCCAGTCCTCACACTGCTGCATCATCCCGACTCCTTGGGTGATTTTTCAACAAGCTATAGATTCAGTTTTGGAACAAAATGGAGTGAATGTTAAATCATAATATTGTCACCAATGTTACCTTGTAAGCTTGCTTGCCATTTCCTTTAATAAGGCTCTGTTGTAATTGTGCTTCAGCCAGTGCCTTCTTGGGTAAAGCATACTTGGTCATCAACTTATGGGTACGTTGAAGGCGGTAGGCACTAACGTCCCTGGAGGAGCCAGCTGGTTGAGTTGCTGGCATTGGAAGCATGAAATCCCACCGACTTTGTTTAAATGATTTGCTACTCTTTGAAGGCTTAGATGATTTGCTCTTACTAGAACTTGAGGTCCCTCCATTTTTGCCATTTGATCCTTTTGAATTCTCTCCATTTTCTGATAGTAAACATAAACATAACAAAATATTATTAATAGTTTGTAATACAGCACTGAAAACCTTTTGGAACATCCTAGCAAGTCTGGGGTATCTCAGCTAACCTATGTTACAAAAGTAGGGTTTACACCCATTAAGCCAGTTCAACTTTAAAATTATTTATTCAGGACAGAATCAATCACCAAAGATTTCTCTAGCTATCACATCACACTGGTCGATGCTCTAACCAGGGAGCGACACAAGTCTCTTGCAGCCCAGTGGCTCTCAGTGGAGCATCCAACTGGTGTGCGGAGGCCGGAGGGTCATAGGTTTGAATCCTGTCAGGGACTCAGTTTTTTTCCTTTGTCCCACATTCATGACATGATGAATATTACATCTTCCTCAATGGTAAAAATGTTTGACTAACCTACTGCAGTGGTAGCGGGTTTACACTGAACTATGCATGTGTCTAGAACATGTGCCAAGAGGAGCAAAAGCCATCCAACTAACGTCAAGTCTGCAGATTCCATGTCTACTTTGAAATTCTTAAGCAGTAGAAGTCCATCCAAGAGACTCAGGAAACTTGTTAGAACAGGTTCTATGGATGGAGACTGTTGGCTCAAATTCACAAGTAATGCAAACAACCTGGAAATACAAATAAATAAATGGACTTTGTTAAACAAGGATGATACTTAACAGCCTTGTGACAGACAAACCCGTGGCCCTCAAATTCCAGTCGAAATTTGAGAGTGGAAATGTCACGGTTTTTGAAGAGGGAGTAAAAACTGGAGGACCCAGAATAAAAACCCTTGGAGCAACGATGAGAACCAACAACAAACTTGACTCACATAAATGTAATGACACAGAGTTTGGGAATTAAAAACCAGGCCACATTGGTGGGAGGGAGCACTCTCACCACTTCACCACCCCATGCTTCCCACAAAATGGAAATGAAATCATGTTAAGGTATATCCTTTCCTAAATTATTTAATACTGCATTGTAAGAGCTAAAACACTTAGCATGTGCTTTACATGAACCTTTTACTGATCTGGTTTTCAAACAATGCAGGCAACACATATTATGCAAGCTAAATGTAACAGTTGACACAGCAGGAAAATTGTCACTAATGAAATGCAGAGCATTTAGCTGAACTATAATCAATGACAAAATCAATGGCAAAATAACCTTAAATATTTACACCTCTTTTCTGATGTTTGGGAACACTTGACTTATCTACACGTATGTAATCAACAGTTACAGAAAAGATGCAAAATTCTATTAACCCTTTCACTCCCAGAGTCAATTATGGAGACATGAAGTGAAGTTCTAAGCTTTGATTATGTTGATAAAATCCTTCGGTATGATCATATAGTGTGGCAATACTTTTACATGGTACATTGTACCATTAGTTTTTATACAGTGTATGGTATTAATAACAGACATAAGAAAAATAAAATAAAAAGTTTGCATTTCCGTACCTTTCTTGGGGAAATGTACACTTCTGGTTTGAAGAAAAGAACTCTTTCAAGACACTAGACAAAAATTCACCCCACCATGGCCTGTTGCCACAAGCATTCAGGAGAAGAGCTCCAACTCTCTCGCGCTTCTGAGGAGAACCATGAACACAGAGATTCCTAAACAGATGTTCACACATCGCAGGTGTCACTTGACTTAACGAGGGTTGCCACTCTGGTGACAGCTTTGATTTTGCCAAATAGCCATCTAAAGAAGGACCAACGCCCATCAGAGCAACCACAGTGTCTATCAAATAGTTGCAAATGACCTGCAAATGATCGTATTTGGCATCATCCAGGGAGGATACTGCACGGCTACATTCTTTGTTGGATGTCAACCTACAAATGGATTGCTCTACGAGGTTAAGTTGATGTTGAAGATCCATGCACTCATTGTATGCTTTGTGGACCTTCCTTTCCTCTTCAGTAAGAGATGCGCCCTTTCCAGACATATCCATTCTGGGATTCCTAGGCTCCACGGATTGTAACAGGATTCGCAATTGGGTGCAAGTCAAATTGTAGTGGCAGTGGATATCCTCCAGAAGATTGTGCAGTATTGGTAAACATTGCTGGTCCTGAAAACCTGCATCCAGAAGTTGAGTTTCTCCACTCATTGAAGTATGACCACATAATGGGTAACCATAGAATTCTCCAATCTTTACACGGGCTTTTGAATTATTCTTGGGCCTTCCAACTACGGTCAACTGGGGAAAACAAAAGCAAAACCAGTTTATACAACTGACATGCAAAGGCAATTATCTCGTAATACACTGTTTGCATTATGATGTAATATGCGTTAACAACCGCCTCCCTAAGTGGAGGTTGGGTGCCTGGGACATCCAGGAGCTTCCACTATTGGCAGCCAGCTCCTAGATGGAGAACCGCCGCCATGGCTGGCAAATCCTGGCAACCCAGTCATGAGCCCCCAAGCCATGGAAACAGGCACCCATCACACTGCCATAGCAGTGGAAAGAGGGAGGGAGGAGGGGGGATAGGGAAAACACTGAGTCCTAAAATGCACAAGACCTCAAATAACGCCTGCCACAAACACACCATAAGAAAACGCTACGAGAGAAACGCCACACCAAACATGGCCGACTCTGAGAGCACATGGAATCTTAGCACATGCACACGTGCCAGATACCGCTGACCAAAGTGATTACACACGCTCCTTGTTGTTAACTCCGTTAAATTACATTTAACTGCATCAAAGAGGGAAACTACCAGTATTGTTCTCATGACATTTTTAGGTCCAGACTATAAAAATTCTCCAAGGTTACTTACCCAGGGAAAAATCAGTCACACTTAGAAATTTCAGTTTCCCTAGGAAAGTGTCAACAAACCAACTCATGAAACATGCAACTCACTCCCCTGTCCTGCACATTTTGCTCCACTGACTGCCCTCCCCCCACCCCCATAGTCCAACTCCCCACCCTCGCCTCCATCCACACCATCCTCATGGGTAAGGCAGGTGACGATTACATATCGCATTTGGAATGACTAAAATAATTATTATGCCCAAGCCTTATGCATTGGTCAGCTTGATGACCAAAAAAAGTTTACATCTGATGGATGGAATGAAGGAAGGAAGGAAGGAAGGAAGGAAGGAAGGTGTGAAAATTTGCATATTTGTCCCCTTTAACTCGTTCATATACATCCCGTATTCACAAGTTAAAAAGTGTGACCATGGGTATTTTCTTCAAAATTATTACACTTTTGATAATAATTTGTTGTAGAATTTACAACAAAGACAGCTTACCTTGACATATCGGCAAACAGGTGGAGGTAAGAGGTCTTTCAGAACACAAGCACAGAGGTTGATATCTGATACCACAGCTATTCTCTGCACATCTGGATCATCCCGAAGTGTCCACACATCAACAGATAGTGACATGATGTCTGTACACTGAGGAATCACTATGTCCGTCAACTGCACAACACAACCAAAGTCTATAACAACATGATGACGAGCACCTGCATGAAGACGGTCAATCACCAGCATCTGAGGATGTGGAAGCTGTAGAAACAAATGTCACACATCAGTACCCATTACAGAATGCTAAGTTTTGGATTCATCTCTTCATGTTTAGTCCTGTATCACACTGCTTTTCATTATTATGTTCCCATTACAGTATCTGAAGTGACAGTTGTGTTCCAGTAGAACACTTTTCCAACTGTTTTTGATTGAAACGTTAAGCCATGATACAATCAACCATTTAACAAGAGGTCTATCAGCAGTTCCTTGTACAATGAACATGGAAAACCCAACGAATCAGTTGATTCCAATACAACAAAATTTTAATTTCAATTCTTCCATTCTGTTTACCAAATAGAGTCAGGGAAATCAAGTAAAATGAATTTGATGTAGAGGTACTGTAGACCATCACAAGACAAAATTAATTTGACTGCAAAGCTCTGTGATGATAGAAATTACAGAATTTGTTTTCCAGCAAACCACAAACAAATGAATTTTATGTGTACTCACACAAAATGATGTTTAACTCTACACTCCCTGAGTAAATTATTATTTTAGACAAGTAGTGTAGTTCTAACTTTCGAGTCCATCAGCAAAATCCTATGGTGTGACCATTTGAATGAAACCTATTTGGCAGTACAACACACATGCACTTTTGTGTTATTCAGTATTTTACAAAATGAAATTTGGAATTGGTGAAGACAATAAAAAGGTGACCGCTTAATATACATCAGGTTTACAGTGATTAAGTGGAGAATTTTTAGGAACTCACTTGATTGCCTGCTTAATACAGGGTGACCATGTGATACAGGGTGGTACAGAGTAACCACTTGATACAGGGTAACCACTTGATACAGGGTCACCACTTGATACAGGGTAACCACTTGATACAGGGTAACCACCTGATACAGGGTAACCACTTGATACAGGGTCACCACTTGATACAGGGTCACCACTTGATACAGGGTAACCACCTGATACAGGGTCACCACTTGATACAGGGTAACCACCTGATACAGGGTAACCATTTGATACGGGGTAAGGTGACCACTTGATACAGGTCTGCCTTATACAGGTTTGACTGCATCTATTTCTAGCCAAATCTTACCTGCATGACATGCTGCTGGACTGGTTGTGACACAGGAGTACTCGTTGCCTTCTCTTGTTTCCTAATGGATCCTGCTTGCTTCTTCTGCTGAGCCAGGTTAATGGGAGTGCCAGTGGATGTTGCAGAGGTGCCCATGGGTGGTGGAAATGCTTGCATACCGGGCGAAGGAGGCATCCATGGGTCACCACCAGCTTTGGTCCAAAACTTAGGAAGCAGGGACCACATGGACAGGTCTTCCAGCTCCTTCTTATGCTTCTCCAGCTGCTGCTTGTGCGCTTGCAGGCTGACGAGCTGCTGCTGATGCTGCTGCATCTCAAGAACAGCACATAGTAACAACATGTTAGCAGCAATATTAGAGCGGTTTGCCATGGAGTATCTCCAGTGTATCCTTATTTTACGTTACAAAAGCCTGTTTCTAAATACTTATCCAAAGTACACAAAAGATATTTTTTACTTTAATAACCACAGTGCACACACCACTGTCAATTACAATTATGTGGTAATTATAGTGTTCCTTCCCAAGCTGCTAACTGCAACTTATGGTCTTCATTCTTTCACTGTAGATAATTGGCTGTGAAACTATGGAATGTGCTCTCTGATAATACTTGATCCTCTTTAGGAATTTAAGAGTAGGAAATCTTAAACAGTGTATAATTATTAAGTTTTAATTAGCACAGAAAATTGTTATTTTTGCTCTGAGAGACTACATGTAGCTTCTTGAGCTATACACTTAAAGATGAATATTACAGTCCATACTGTGCAATCTCAGCTCTGCAATGTTTGCGAGACTCACAAACAAGGAATGTTACTAGCGAAAATGAAAATTATCGGACAAACTTATCTTTTCCTTTATTATTAACATCAGATATCCTTGCCAAACAATAATAATAAGTAAAAGAACCCCAAAGTTTTCCCAAACCAACGTTTCAGCTTGGCGGACTGACCGTTCACTCCCATTTACTCCATGTATGCTATTACCGAAGTGTAACATAATAAAAAAATAATTCAAAACAAAAAATGAAAACCAACCCCGAGATTGCACGGTATGGACTGTAATTCAGCTTTAAATCCAAGTATACATGTAAATAAAGTAGGTATAAAGACCAATCACAACAGACATACATGTAGACAATCGTACTGTATGAACTGAATGAAGAAAATACATGATTGGTTTTGGTTTTACTTCTGATTGATTGAGCAAGTTATGAAATGACATATATTATGTATAATGCATCTGTGCTCAGAATGCTACATTATTAAGTGGCTTTATGACTGTTCCGATAGTGACTGGCATCAAATGTCTCCTTGTGATATCAACACATAGCCAAAGACATGAGAATTAAGGAAATGATCACCACAGAAGAAAATGTCTTGATATTTTAACAACTTCTCCCAACCGGTACTGTAGGAAAAATACGGAAACCAGAAAGGAGAATTTGTTTGTTGACATTGGGGCTTAAAGAGTTAATCACTAAAAAATTGCTACCTTCAACATCTGAAGCTCTTGTTCCAGAGCAGCCAAAGATGCTGAAACTGTTGGCAAGGCTGCAGATGGAGGCATTGTCATTGCGGAAGACATCAAGGGAACAGTCGTTGGTGCTCCAGGAGCTCCTAGGCTCCCAGTTACAGGCTGGATGTCACTCCTCTCCACTCTGGCACCATCACTCGTTGAACAGCACACAAAATGAAGAGGCTGAACTTCTAACAGGCCCTGGGATGCCAATGACGAATTCACACCGATCCATGACTCTTGGTCAGAACTAGAACTGATGCTAGAAACAGTCACTGTCACTCCCTTGCTGGCTAAAGATGGTGTACTTAGAGTGTTGACAATAGGTGAATTCTGTTGGGGGGTGGAAGCTTGTGGTACGGCATCAAACAGGACAGGATCCAGTGGGCAGCCATACAATCCATATCTAACAATATTATGAACAAAAAAGGAACCATAAACAAAAATTATTACCATACACAATCAAAGGCTCATATGAGCCAACTCACAAACAACCTTCAGACCCTCCCATCTCATAGGCATTTTGCTCCACTGACCCCCCCCCCACCTCCAATTCCCCCTCACCCCCCACCCCCCCTTTAATCCCTCCTCACCCCCCTCCACCCTCCAATACCACCCCCATGGGTAATAGTTTTAAGTTAAGCTTAAAAGGTTAAGCTACAAAACAAAGATCATTTCAGTTAAAATTATTTTTAGCCTGCAATTCAAATGAGATTTGCTACCTGAGGTGTGAAAATTGTCACCTCAGGCATCAATGTCTTAAACATCCAACTTCAGTTCTAAATGGCTTTGGAAATCTAAGTAAATTTCGTAGTTATTATTTTGATTCCAAAATGAACTTGTCAAACTCAGATAAGATGTCCTCTAGTCAATAAAAAACCCTGGGTTTTAGCCAGAGTAACACCTTCAGGCATAGCAGTGGTGGTACAAACTCTGACAGTTGGATGACTAATGAGTTGTGACTATTTTGTGCATGATTATAACAAACCATTTCTCTCCTCATTTTCTCCTTTTCTAACCTAGACCATAAAGCAAGATGCTTCCGAAACTTTGATTATAATAAACCATTTCTCTCCTCTTTTTCTCCTTCTCTTACCTAGACCGTAAAGCAAGATGCTCCCGAAACCTTGCAGTTGAAAGCTTTGAGGACAGAAATTCCAGCAATTCCAAGCAAACAAAGCTTGTATATGTAGAATGTGCCTGGGCTGCATATCCAGTTAGTAACTTGAAAAGCCAGTGGACTGCTCCAGAAGACACAGCACATGGTGTGTCTTGCAAAACATCCAGAATTGCATTCAATAGGGACCTTCTAAAAGATGAGGTTGAGTCAGTGGATGACCTGTTGCTAACGGCTTTCCTGGGGACAAGAAAGAAACGAAAAACACAAACTTCAGTATAACAAAATGGTACTAGGAAATTTGTTAAAAAAGATAAAAGATGAATGAAATCAAACCATTTCACTTTTAATCTTTTTTTGTAGTCCTAAAGCAGCAACGGTGATCTTTTCACGTGTGAAGATAACATGTTATTCTCACGTGTGAAGATAAGATGTTTACACGTGAAAGCTCACCTGGTATTTCATTGGTGTTAAAATAATAAATAATTATTATATATTAGATATATAAACATTATTTTTTTGCATTAAAGGACACTGTCCTATTGAAATAGAAAAATTTGGCTGAGCTTATTTCCATGTTACAGTTGTATAACGCCAAATGCCACCAAATATACAACTTAGTTGGATAAAAAGATTCTATAGAGCAAAACAAAAGCAGTAGTTTGGTGATAGAATGCAGGATTGCAAGGATTGAAGTGGATTATAGTTCATGAAATTTGATTTATTGACAGGCAGTCAAGAAATCAAACTTACCATTCTTGTGAAATTTTGACTTTTCTAGCCTTTATTAATTTGTCTATTTAGTTCATATTTCTTTGCTTCTATCCCTTTTGCCGATGGTTTCTTCCAATTTTAAGACAATGAAGTAAGCTTAAAGCAAGCTCCTGGCCATAATTATGATAAAAAAGATATTTCAGCCAAGGGGTTAACATTAGCACTTAATAAAATGAAAACAGTATCTTGTTATTATAATAAAAACATGCTATCCACATAGCTCAGAAGAATAACAATCATTAACATACCTTCCACACATCATAAGAAGTCGGCTACACTTGTGAGCAATACTCCGCCCACAGCTAAGATAACATGTCTTTATCAACTTGGGCAAATAAGCCTCTACCTCGTGAATCAATCTTGTATCCCTGTAATCCCTGGTGAAAATAACATTGTCAAAAACAGTGCTGGTGGAGAAGGACATGTGTCCTTTGAAACCTTTATTTTGATTGGACGTTTTACAAAAAATAATTGGTTTGACATCTACATGTGTACCATTTTAGATTTTTCCTGAGACACAGTCTGTTAGCAAACATGACATGCTATACAAAACAAGGTGGTTCTACCTTTTAAGTCTGTGGATGAAATCCTGGTATAATGACTGTGGTACTGTTTATTATTCCGTAGAAGATGGTGTTAACTTTTAAGTTTGTGGATGAACTCTTGTGTATGACCATTATTTTTAACTGTTAATTACATGTATGCTGTAGAAGGGGTTTTAAATCCTGGTCTGTAACCATGCTAATGTAAGCTACATGTACTGAGCAGTACTTTCATGTGGTACTGTCTACTATGGTGTTGACTGCATGGGATCCAGCTTTTGAAACTGTTGAACTCTTCAACAATATTTTCTTGTTGTGTACTTTTAAAAGGTAAAAAGGTTCATTCAGTGGCAAAATTAACAAAGTGGTTTTCAATTGAGCATTGAAAGTAATTTCACAATAGACTAATTTCGATATAATTATTACTCATGCGCGAAGCGGCATGAGGTAAGGTTTCGGCTCCGTTTTTCTTGTTATTATTTTTATTATTTTTATTTTTATTTTTATTTTTTGTTTCACGATTTTGCATGCAAATTTATGCACGCATATTTTAAATTGTGCACTTCCGGTTGACGTCTTTGCCATTTACACTTCCTGTTTAGTGACTTCCGGCTTTTCTCACTTCCGGGAAGAGCGTTACTTAGGTGTCACAACAGAATCTCCTACAACCCTACATACATTACTATGTTCATGTTTGGAAAATATAAGACTTAGAAGAATCTCTGGCTTCATTGTGGTACAGCTTTCATGTCCACAGCATTCAATAGTAAACAACAGAGTTTTCAGGAACGATGACTGAATGAAAGGAGTAACTCTTCTCCATGTTGGTCATCTTCTTATCATGTTTAAAATATATCATAAAATTTTCTTACGCATGCGCATGAGTAAAGGCTGCTTGGAGCCTCTTGTTAATTAAAAATTCATACTTGGCTCCGAGGCTTGGGGGAATAAAACAAAAGAAATCACATTGAGGTTCAACGTTGAATTATCCATTTCTTTTGTTTTATTACCCCAAGCCTCAGAGCCGAGTATTAATTTTAATATATCGAAATTGGTCTATTGGTATTATTTTGCATCGTTACTAAATCAACCAGTCAGAGGTACATGTAAAACCAAAACCAATCATGACTTACTCACTCTTTGCTTTGTATTTTGATTGGTTGATTGGATTGCTGCCTCAGTTTTGATTAGCCAGAGTAATAGCCCTTATCGTAGATGAGTACGTCACGCCAACATATCAGCGGTTTCTCGCTTTCTTGACCCTATAGTCTCATTTTGATGTTTACACTCATCATCGTCAGAGGTTCTCGTAAACATCAACATGAGACTATAGGGTCAAGAAAGCGAGAAACCGCTGATATGTTGGCATGGCGTATTCATCTATGATAAGGGCCATTGCTTTGGTTTTGCTTTACGACACTCAGTTGAAAAACCCTCTATCAATCAAAGGCTCCAACATGTACTGTACATATGAATGAGCCAACTCATCAACACAAAACAATCACACCCTCCTTTTACCTAGGCCTTTTGCTTCACCTACCCCCACCCCCTACATCCAATTCCCCACCCCTCCCCCTCCCTCCAACACTACCCCCTTGGGTAAGGCAGGTGACCAATACATATCACAGGCTCAATGTCCACTGCCCCCACCTCTCCTAGGCATTTTGCTCCACCGACTGCCCCCCCCCCCCCTCCCCTCTTCACCCCATGCATCTTACTCCCCACCCTCCTCTCACTCCAACATCTTCCCCATGGGTAAGGCAGGTGACCATTACATATGGCAGGCTAAATGTTAACAGCCTATTGACCAATCAATTGAAATTTTGTCCTACTGCTATAAATTGCACAAGGCTTTGCTTATTCACATGTTAAAAAGGACATTAATTACCCGGTTTTGTAGTTGACACAAATGCCAGCAATCCAGCAGAGGAGTTCAAGAGCCAGTTTTCTGCCGTCATCTATTCTTGCTGCTCCATGCACTGGCTCAGATCCCACAACAACATCCAAAAGTCTAACACTACTGTTTTCAAGCAAGCTGCTTCGCAAATGATGGCATTCTAAAGACGAGTTGTTCTTGAACCTCGTCACTGTTATAGACACCTCAGAGAGGTCTTCACTGGGGCCACAACTATCGAAAACAATAAGTAAAACTCTGCTGCTAGATTTGATTAATCGTGGGCTTGCCAGTGTCACACGACCATGTCGTCCAGTGCTGTCAATCCCCAGCTTTAAATTCACAGGACCACACACAACGGTGTCTTGTTCTTGCGCAGAAGCAAGTATCCCTTTCTTGTGCTGTTCCACAAGGGGAGGAGCGAAGGTCTTGGGATTGGATTTAAAGGAGCTGGCATACGGTGGCTTGAGGAGGTAAACGTTTGTTGTAGGTTGTGTTGTCATCGGGCTTAGTGAAAACCTGATGTCAACATGACCCACGTGGCAATATCTTGGAAGCACAAGCTCAACAACCTGTTCCTTTGACAGAAAGCTGCAAAAAAGGACATTCCAGGACATTACACAGGACATTAAGCTGTGGCTACACATGCAATTTTTTGCTTGCACAGGTGATGCAATTTTTTGATAAGTTGTTGCATTGCCAGTACCAGCAAAAATTGCATGTGTAGCCACCCATGATCATGCAATGTGACAGCTGAAAAAAAAAATGCAGAAAAAAGTTGCCAGAGTTGAATAATTCATGAACAAATTGCAAACATTGTCACTCATGTACAGTAGCCACCCTGCAACTTTTTTCTTAAAAAAGCGAGGAAACTAAAGGGTATCTAGCTAATAAAAAAAATATTGTGGCTTGTGCATACCTACTGCTGTCTGATCGCAGTTTCCAAGTCCTGGTGTGTAACACAGGGTCTAAAAGGGTGTGCTGGTGAAGACGCTGCTGATCCTGTTGAACCTCCACCCAAGAGGAAGGAACTGATGCTGTGAACCTCGGCATCAAGGTTACAAACTCTGTCAGCTGAACCAAATATAGAAAGGACTCCATAGTGATGGGCTCGTCTGGATTGAGAGCAACAGCTGCAAGACCAAAATACCATGATTTTCATACATAATAAACTAAATACAGTAGTGCTCTTTAAAGGGGCTATGTCGCAAGGTGTCCAGGCATCAGGTTTCATTCAGCATAAACAAAGAGGTCACATACACGTTTTTCCCAAAAGAAAGTATCTTGCTTGTTCAAGAGTTTGATTGATTTTGAAATTGATTTCTATATTTACAAATTCAAAATAAGTTACATGTAAAACGGAGCAAATTAGGTCTAAGGTTTTTTTATATTTTAAAGATAACTTCAAAAAGATTTTTTCTTAATAGGCAGCCTAGGTTTTCGTTTGTCGTCGGGAACAATCGGCAAATTATTGTTGATACAAAGTGTTCACGAGAGAACTCAAGATGGTTATGACTGGCTCCGAATTACTGCATATTCTATTGTTACTTACATTCAGAAAACTCAGACGATGGCAATAGTGACTGCTGTGCAAGCACAGTAGTCACAAAAACGTTGGTCTTGTTACTTTTGGGGGGCTTGGTACATTCAAGGAGTCACTACTTGCGGGATTTATTTGCAGCCACAACGTTTTGATGTTACATGTACTTTCGGGGAATCTCTATTATGTTTATATTAACCCTTTAAATTATTTCCAAGAGTGCCAACATCAAATTTAAAGAAAAATCCCAAATTTTAATTTAGTTGTAAAGTATTGAAAAACAAATGGTACAATGCAAAAGTACTGCTGGGGAGGTTTCATTTGAATAGTCACACCAAAGGTTTTCATCCACAGACTCAACTCTGTAAGTGAAAGGGTTTTAAATGGGGTCAACTGTATTTTCATGCCTGTACCTGACTGTGACTGAGAACCTCCTGAAGGGGCTTCTGAAATGCCATCTGTCTTGTCTTGTCCCGCAGAAGCCACCCCTGCACTAGTCAGCTGATTCCCTAACCTGAGAAATCGCATCATCCCATCCTCTGTGCACGCACAGAAACAATCCATTCCTGGACAGTTCAAAACATGTGTGATCTTTGAGCTCTCATTTGACGGCGTAAACTTGGTGAGAATATTCAGAGAGGTTGCATCAATGATGACAACAGCATCATTGGAAGCACCAACCAACAGTTGACTGGGTGATGAAAATTCATTTTCTATTTCTTGAAAATGGATGTTTGTATCCCCTAAGAGATCGTGACTTTCAACTGGGAGAGCAACTAAGTTACTGAGAATACCCTCAGAAGCAGAAAACTGTTTTGTTCTTGTAGGCTGCAGAGATAACGTTCTTTCACCATTACTACTAAGTATTCTGTACAATGCAAGTGTGCTTTGAGTAAAACTGCATTCATGACTAAGAGGTTTTTTGTTTTCATGTTCAGAAATACTTGCTGAAACAACAGAGTCGGCACAGAGTTGTCCTGCTCCTCCATTTCCAGGCTTTAAGTCATTGGGATCTAACTCCTTATAAATACAAGAACTGCAACAAACAAAATTAACCAAGAGATGTTGACCATTCCCAAATGGGACAATTTCAAAAACCTTACAACACTGACCCTTACAAACTCCTGATAAATCAATACATTGAACACGCTTTGCAGATTTATTTTCCTCTTTGCACTTGTTAACCTTTGATTTGTTGCCATTCTCCTCGCCAGCAATGGCCTCGGCGAATTTTTGCAGCACAGAAGAATGAAGGGTGTCCGGTGGTAGCACGGGTAACTGATCATACATCCAGTCATCTTCACTCCCAGACGGAGTGTAAGGATCTTGCAACATCATTTCTTTTTCAAGTTCAATACTGCTATCTACATTTAAGTGTGTCTTTGCTGAAGTTTCATTATTCGACAAAATGTCATACACCAAAATGTAAGGGCAAAGGTGACTTTCCGATACCAAACATGGCTCAGTTTCCTCCTTTGTCTTTGCAGCATCACTTGCAAAATAATTGTCCTTTTCAATGGATAATGCAAGAACTAAAGTGGCCGTGTGTCGGAATGATTGACATTTTTGGCCTGCAGTGTTTGTGGGATCTTTTCCACATGAACAAACAATAGACACAGTACAGACAAGCAACTTGCCCTTGTTGGGTTGACATTCTGGATCTTTACTTTCAGATGGAACATCAGCACCCTTCTCCCCATCTGAAAATTACAAAGAAGTGCACATTGTAAAGTATCAGTTCATGTACGTGTACAGTATTGGTCAAATGTAAGTTGACAGTCTCGACTCAAAACTCACAACTCGATCTTAGATCCTTTAAACTTGATACTCTGGTTTTTCAAGGCTTGAGTTTCAAGTTTTGAGTTTCGAGCTTTGAGTTTCAAGGCACTTGAAAGAATCTTTCGAGAAAGCGTTTTATTTCAGTCTGTGAAGAGCAGTCTTTTCCCTGCTTTGTCTTGAGGAAACAAAACAATCGAACGATGAGCTCTTTTTTTCTTGTCTCGAAACTCAAAGCACTCAACTCGAAACTTGAAGTTCGCAACTCGAAACTCAAAACACTCACAGACAACACAAAGATTTCTCCTTGAAGTTTTCTGAGTTTCGAGTTGAGTCAAGTTGTTCAAGATTCGAGTGACTGTCAACTTATATTTAACAGGCTCTGTATGTTACTCTTAGTGCAATGCTGTTTTAATTAAAAACTCAAACTTTTACAAAATGTATGGATCATTAGTGCTTTTGCTACCCAACAATTTTGCAGCTTTTGATAGCTGTTATTTCCTTAAACATTACATGAAATGACCTAAAAATTGCATATCACATTACTAAGTTTAACAAGTTCTTTCAACTCTTGAAGTCAACTCAACATTACCTTTTCTACCTAAATTTTTACGCTAATGAAACGAAATGTAAACAATGACGTCAGCAAAGATTTGCCTGTAATTATTGAAATAATATGAAGACTAGTAGAAACTTGAGGTTACATTTGAAACAATACATGTAAATCTGGTTATCATGGTCAACCCAATAACGATATAGAAGATACAGTGTACATGTAATACGTGGGTGTGTGGAGATACATGTACGTGTATGAAATTCCTTTTCGAGTGTTCAACTCAATATCTCATGATTAAGTAGATATCAAGTTAAACATGATAACAGAAATGTTACATTGTTCATTATATAAATGACTTTGCTGTAATTACGAAGTTCTAAGAATTTTTTAGAAGATTTTCTGAAGATTTTCAAAAATTCTCCGATTACTGTCCAAAGGTTCTATGAACATTTTCGATCATTTCCTGAAAATTTTCCAAGATTGCCAAAGATTTCAGAGGAAGATTCGAAGATTGTAGACCAACACCCTTTAGCTTGTTTGACATTAAGCAAGGGCAAACATGATGGTTAACATGAGGAAATTGATATCTTTTCTCTTTACAGTAAAGATAAAAATCTCACATCTTCACAGGTGTTGAGATACAACTGTATACTGTACAGTGTATGTTTTATTTTTGTGGTGGGAGAAATCCTCATATTTTTAACACTGAAGTTTAATTAATAATATATGATATAGGTCATTATTACAAACCTATACCAGCACCCTGCTTGTTGTGGTTTTCTTCACTAGCATTCGCCGGGGATAATGTTCCCTTTTCAAAGCTTTCATCACAATGATTCTCTACTGGTTCACTTGTATTATCCAAACTTTTATCGTCTTCTTTGCAGCTTTCCTCTGTTTCTTCATTCGCTGGCTCTGTCCAAGCAACAAAGCTTGTTGGAGGGCCTGCGTTTGTTGATGAATCACACTCCTGAGTTTCAGCAACTTGACAAGGTAATGTTACTTGAAACTCGGTGTGGATCTGAGGAGAGAAGACAGAGAGAAGACAGAGAGAATTGTGGTACCATAAAGTTCTACACATGTACATTCAACATCCCCTGAAAGTAAAATATGCAGTTGGATGCAGTTTAACTCAGTTAACTATAAAGAGCGAGTTATTGCGCTGTTTAGTGGTCAGCAGCTCAAGTCTACGGTGCAAGCACTGGTAAATCTGGGCAGTCACATTGTAGCATGTTTCATCCAGTGTGTTTGCGGTCTTCGTTGGCCAACTTTGGGGCTCCTCAAGTTGTTTTTCACCTTAGACCCATCCCTTCCCCCCCCCCTTTTTTTCTTTTCTCTCCACTGTTTATTCAGTGTGACAGGTGTCTGGAAGTCTCATACAGGGACTCAAGGCTGGGTTGCAGAAATTGCTAGCCATGGGAGCAGTACTCAGTCTAGGGATGTTCAAGTTATTTGTTTCCAACCTTAAGCTCATCTTGGATGTCCCAGATAATAACTCTGCCATCTTCGCTGCATGTTGCAATATAATGGGAACAGGAGCTTTCACTGATAAACTAAAAAAAAAGAATAAAAATTATTACCTTATTTTGTCTTTGAGCTTTCAGAATCAGTTATTAGCTACAGTACTGGCTATCAGTTATACATTTAACTATTATAGCGCGAAAGCGCGCGCGATATCGCCTAATTCTTAGCTACGGCCTCGTCGGATAAAATTAGGCGATATCACGCAAGCTTGAGCGCTATAATAGTTTTATAATTCAACACATCGATAACAAAGCACATTTTGAAGAAAAATTATCGAGGCTGATCCGTAATTTTTGCATTCTCTTGTCAAAATGCGAAATTTACATCCATCGTTGGATATACATCATGTAGACATAGTGTATATCAATAACTTTTTAACCATATTTGGGCAGTGTATCAATGTGTTGAATTATAATGTAAGTTATCAGCTATCAGCTACCAGCTATATACCAGCTACCGACTATATAACACGTACAGTTGTAGCTATCACTTAACATACCGGGCAGCATGTAATTTTTGCGGATTTTGCAGATTGCCCTCAGTCCGCAAAAATAATTCCTGCACATATACATGTAAAACAGCAACAGGCAAATAAAACCCAAATTAGTTTAGCTTAAATATTGCTTGCAAAACAACGCCAATCACACCAAATCTCAAGTATCATGGGCTCAAAATTTTCTCGCACTGCACCGAGAGGTGGATTGCGATGCCCAAATGAGTCACAAACACAAGAAAGAATAAAAAGAAAAACAGAGAGCAAACTTTACCTCGTTGCCCTATCCGGCATGTGTAATCATCTGATTATCTATTGATTGCTTATTGATTTCACTAATTAAAAATCATTGTTTTTCAGTATCCTTTCACACTGCAGCAATAATGCAGCAATAATGACTGATAATTATTACAGGAAAGCCAAAGGCAAGCAATCAAAAAATTACAGAATCTTGTCTCTTCTAACTTTGTATCATTTTACTCACTTTAACTTGAGTTGTTTCATGGCCATAAGCTGGAGCAGTTGCAAGTGATACTAAAAAACATAAGAACCACAGTGTCACATTACAATACCCAAGTCCACCAAGGCTGACAATGGGAGAGAGGGGCAGGCAAGACTCCCCGCAGATTTGCTTTACAGCAAGGCAATGGTTCTGCAACAAGTGGCTTGAATGCGATATGATGCAAAATGTAACGCAAGACACAAATAAGACTAGCTCAAAAAACATAAGATGCCGAGCAGGACATGTACTGTCACGAAGCAAACTGCTGACTGCATAGACTCAATTTTAACTTTGCCTGAATTGCATCTAGCCACATTAAAGTTAATACGATACCTAGTGGGTTTTAGCCTTTGGTATCTTTTTCAATACAAAATTATTTTGTTTTCCACCTTAAAGGGACACTGTCCAACAAAAATAACAAAAATTTGCTTAGCTTATTCCCATGTTACATGTACATCGCCAAATACCACCTAATACACAACTACATGTAAATTGGATAAAAAGATTCTATGGAGCAAAACAAAAGCAGTAGTTTGGAGATAAAGTGCAGGATTGCAAGGATGGAAGTGGATTGCAGTTTATCAAATTTGATTTAGTGACAGGTGGTCAAGAAATCAAAATCGCCATTCATGTGGAATTTTCCCTCCTTTTGCTATTAATTTGTCTCTTTAGTCAATACATTCATTTCTTTACTTTCATAATTTCTTTTGGCAATTTTTCTACCAATTTCAAGATTTATAATACATGTAAAGTAAGTTTAAAGCAAGCTCCTGGCCACAATCATGGAAACACCTGAAACACAATACATGTAATGTATATCAGCCAGGACAGTGTCCCTTTAAAGGGCAATGTCACAGGATTTCGGTGCAGTATTTTACCCCACTGCAAGTGAAATTTCACATTTTTAGAAAATCGAAAATGTTTTTTCAGTTTTCTTATAAAACCACCATGCAGATTTGATCAAGCAAACACCGGTAACAAAAAATCTGTCATAAACACTTTAAGCTTCAAGGCAACCAGTGATCTGAGTGCTAAAAGTCGTATCACCCTTGAATCTAGCAGACATCAAAATCAACAAAAGCAAGCTGAAAAGTAATCTGGCAACAGCCTTCACTAACCTGACATAGGTACATTCTTGGTGTGGTCTCCCCTCACAAATGAACATTCTGGGCAATGACGTTCATGTTCTGACCTAAAAAAAAAAGAAACAGGGAAATGATCCACTATTGCATGCTATAATATTAACCTCTGAATTCTCATTGTTGTTTATTTACATGTATCTATTCTATTATTTGTATTCTTTGACCTTGCAGTGATATAACAAGGAGAAATTACATATTGATCAGTTACCATGGCTCATCCGTTGGTTCCCAGCAAACCAAACACACATTACACGTGAAACAAAGAGCTCTGTCGTCTCCACGGTTACTAGGCTGCAAGAAATTTACAACAAGTCCATTAAACAAGTTTGACTATGAAATTAAAGGGAACCTCGACTGTTACAGCAAATTGACATTAAAATGATTGTTGGAAATAAAGTGTCAAAAGAAATTTTGCAACTGCTTTGATGTTTCATTGCTTCGCTTTGCTGTTGGCTAAAAAATAGATCTCGCTCCACTTTCTCGACCAATCAGAAGTAAAACCAAAACTAACCGGCTGCATACATTTGCCTTGAGTTCTGATTGGTTCATTGGATTGTCTGTGTCTTTTGTGATAGGCCAGAGTGATTACGGTGTACTTTGGTTTTGGTTTTACGACACCCAATTGAAAACCACAATGTACAGGTGTACGCTACATGTATGTAATAAGTAAAAGTACATGTAGTAACTACTAAAAGCTTTCTTTTACGGGCGAGAGGTTTATCATCAAGAAAATAATTTATTTGTATCTGTTGTAGGTTAAAATCATTTAAGGTTACAAAATATTTCAAACTTGGTAGTTCTTATTTTTCTTTTTCCCAGATTTATTAACATCATCTCAGACAAAGGGAAATAAAAATTAACCTACAGTTTTAGTTTGAAATAATTTTAACCTAAAGTAATTTTAACCTACAACATATCCAAGATGTGATAAACATATATTTGGAGAGGATAGATGTATTTCCACAACTGTCAACACAATGCACTGCAGTTGGAATTTTTATTATAATTTTATTCTTAAACTTACCTGGTGGTAAAACCCAGCTTTTGCCATAGCTTCGGGGTAAGCCCATCTAAGAAAAAGAAATAATAATTAGTGCTCTAGAAGTACATGACTTTCAACATGTTCACTATCACTGCCATGCATACTTTCCTTTGCCCCCCCCCCCCCCCCTCCCCTTCCACATTACCATAGTCTGACCCTGATAGAACCTAATGTTCATGTTATGTTACCAATTAATGCCAAATGTCTGTACAACTAAATTCTATAGAGAAAAACAGTACAAATTTCATGTAGTAGTTTGGGGATAAAGTGTAGGATTGCAAGGAATTCTATTAAGGCCCTTGAGTTTATATTTCTTGCTTTCATCACGTTTGGTGACAATAAAGCAAGCTTAAAACAAACTCCTGTCATATCAGCAATTTAACAACTTGACCAGATTTTATAAACACAGATTTTTTTCATTGTCTGTACTCTTATTCATTTGACAACAGAGGTAAGCCAATCAATGCACGAGAATTTGCATGGTTATTGTAAAAACAGTGCCAGATAGGTGTGGAATTTACTCCCTCCCCTCCCTTGCATGTAGCACTTATGACATTTAAATTTGTACCATTTTCAACCACTTTGCAGGGCTTGAAAAAAACTAAAATTTAAGCAAGTCTTAAGTTTTATTTGCCTGGGAAATTTTTTTAAATTGTTACATACATGTAAACTTAGTTCATACAAAATAATATAGAAAGCTTGTCCAAGTGAGAGGGGAAAGTTACTTGCCCGACACAAAAATCTCCTTGTCTCAGACAACTGAACATACCTATACTCCTTATGGGGCCAAGACAAAAATGTCTTCCTTCGTTCTGCTTCCAGACACATGGGCAGTTTCCCCTGCACATCAAACAGATGCATGTTCCTTAAGTGCACAGCAGAAGCCACAGGGAGGGCAACATGATTTTTATGGCTCTTCTCCAAGAATCTTGTCAGATCACCAAAAGCAGCATCCAGAGCGCCACAGGGATACTTCACTTGGCAGGTGCACCACTAAGTGAGAAAACAATAATCACAGCACATTACTTTTCATAATCAAAGGCTCCCATAAACCAGCTCATGAATAGAAAACTTTTGCACCCTAGCCTCTCATATGCATTTTGTTCCACTGACCCCCACCCCCTGCGTCTAACTTCCCACCCTCCAACCCTACCCCCATGGGTAGGGCAGGTGACCATTAGGTATTGCAGCTCAGTCAATGTTCACTAACCCTCCCCTCTCTACTACTTGTATTTCCTTCAAGTTATGATTGGTCCATTTGATTGTCTGCATCTGTTGTGATTGGCCAGACTTATTACTGTGGTTTTGGTTTTACGACACTCAATAGAAAACCACTCTATAATATAATTAATAATTATAATGTTTTATATTACCTTAATTGCTTTATCGTGGCTGGAACTCAACAGTGACTGGGCCTTGTCTACTTCCTCTTTAAGCATGGAGTGTACATCCTTCATACACTTCATTCTTAAACCCTCCTCTGCTTCAGACATGCATAGCTCCATAGCTGATAGTAACTGCAGCGCCTGACACAAATATACAATGGATGTGCTGCGTTAAGTAAGGCTGTTACATGACAAATCAAAGTCTCCTACGAGCCAACTCGTGAATATATGAAACAACCTTCAGACCCCCCCCCCCCCCCCCCCTCCGGGTTTTGCTCATCATCATTTGCTCATGCTCCACAGATCCCTCCCAAAATTCTCTTTATAATGTTTTTGGAATCGAAATTAATGTGATCGCTTACAGCATAACAAGACAAAGAAAAATGCTAAATCCCCAAGCATTTCTCTACTTGCCCATAGGCTACTGAATGTGCAACATTTACCAGCCCAGCTTCATTACATGTATTACCTTATTAGAGGAAATTAACAATGCACGTTGACAACACGAAGAAAATTTATGTTACACTAAATTAACCTGAATTTTTCAAAAGTTAGGTTTACATGCATTAAATTAATGCAAATTTTTCGATAAGCATCTTGCTTTATTTACTGCGATTTTTTATAATTCTGCAAACTCGCACTTTACATTTCTGAATGCCAAACTACGTTTTGGCTTCCGTCAATAAAACCTTCCAAGACAAGTGCACGGATGTTTCTAATTTTTTTTTAAGCCAAAAATTTGGTTTTGAAGTCTAATACATATATATAACTAGACCCTATCAATTCAAAAGATCTTTTAAAGCCTCCGTGAAATGTGACTCTGAAGAGCCAATAGAGGAGTCATGAACTAATAAGGTTTTGTAATGAAATAACAATGTTGTAAAATAGTGTGCATTAAATTTACATCGACATTAATTAAGATACATTAAATTAACGCGAATTTTGTAAAATCGCGTTAATAAAGTGCATTGTTAATTTCCTATAATAAGGTACTCGCCTCGGGCATCCAGGCTAGCCTGTACTGTACTGGTGACACAATGCTGGAACTAACCCT